>LT727896.1:1025833-1216420 GCA_900157175.1 Oithona nana
CTGGGTTTTGAGAGAGGGGGGATAGGTGTCTTGACCTGGGTTTTGAGAGGGGGGGGGATAAACCCGAAATTTTGGCCGAGAGGGGGGAGATACTTATGACCCTTACCCCCCCTTGCACACGTATGGATCCGGAACGACTTTAGAATCGATTTGTGGACAATAATCCCGAGGAACAAAGAACAACTAGAAATAGACCCATATTTTTGGCGCTAAAAAACCGAAAGATTTGTCCATTAGTAGTTTGGAATTTCGGAAATCAGAATCTTGACTTTTGTCACTGGTATGTTTAAAATTGGTACTCTAGCCTATCTAATAATCGTGACTATCTCTATAACCAAGTCATAAAGTTATCTAACAAGTTATTTAACAGGGTTTGCGAACTTAGATATGGAATGATTTGCTACTTGGAATGTAGACTGTAGTAGCTTTTGTAAATACTTTTCATACTCAATTTTAATGACCTATGACTCAGCACAATCAGATCTAAAATCTAAATGGTACTGAAATTCTAAACAAAATTCTAGGCAATAAAAGAGAGACCGGTCTGCTTCCGGGCGCTTTTTCAATTTTTTGTATTCATTAAGAAATAAGTGTACGTAATATGATTTTTTTAGCCTCTGGTGAATTTCGTTTTAAAACTTTTTTAGGCTTCTTTAGCAACAACTTGTGCTTTGAAATCTTATTTTATGAAGCAATAGCAAAACTTGCAGAAATTGATTTTTGACCCTGACTTTAAAACTATGACTGCTCTGCTGATATGATATGTGTATACTTTATTTCCAAAGTAGTTCCAATTTTAAAGATAAAGTCCATTGACTAGGTAATCCCCATCTCCCGCATCTGACGCCAAATTGCGTTTCCGTCCCCGTCGTTTTTGCGTCCGTACCCGACAACAAACCAGAAAACAAACGCAAAATCCAATAATGGAACCTGAAATAAAATATTTCAGACAAGTGTCATTGAGGCAATTAGCTTTTAAACTACCCATTATCAAAGTGAAATAAGCGGCCACTGGAGTCTCCATTAAAAAGTCTTCATCTTTCAAATCTTTGACCAAAAAATTCATCACATCTCGATCAGGATCTGATTCTTGTGGAGCTAATTCACCCTTTTTCGTATTCGTTGATTGGCCTTTATTGACTCGTGGAATTTTGGTAGTTTGGGTATTTTGGCTGATAACGTTTTGCCTTTGTGAAGTTCCCTAGAAAACAACATAAAAATCATTAAATTCTGTGACGACATATGTTACGTTGACACGCCCAAAAATTAGTAATGCTGTAGCTTTAGTGTAGGCGCAATTTTCAGTTTGATGACAACATGAGGCCTTGCATGTTGGTTTTGGTAATCTCTCTGATTTCCATTTCTAATAGTGAATTATGCAATGAGATACTCAACGATGTACTGATCAAAGTACAGGATTTGCAAAAAGTGGTGCAAGATTTAATTGAGATTCCTAAAGCAGGTGAGATTTTTTCAAAGGATTTTTGGAGGTTTTTGGATAATAATGACAAGTTGGTTATTTTGTAGAGTATAGTGGAACCATTGTCAAGACACATCCCCTACATTTGACACCATTAGGCCTTTCTATCAAATGGTTCAATTTTCTGGAACAAGACGAAGTGTACGAGGGAAACGAATGGAGACTACAAGGTGGCAAAAGTACGATCAACTCTTCATCGCATTTTACACTGCAGGTAGCTATGCAACTGTTCATGTAAAAATCCTGATATAAGCCAAGCAAAGGTTCAATTGGGTGTCAGTAAAGAATCTTTATTAAAAAACGAGACTTAAAAGGCTTTAAGTGCATGACCGTGAGATTAGAAACTTTTTTGTGATCGTCAAATTGAAGTGAGATCTGCACTGCTTAGCTAGAATGTAAACAAACTTTCACGAGTTTTTTCGCTTTTTGTATCATTTAGCGATTTTTTGCTAAATTCCTGTCTAAAAGTTGTTGGGACACCTGGTACCAATTTTAGTTAGAACTTAACCAAATTTACCTTTTCTTTTCTTTTTTCCACAGCCACGGGCCGGTTAATTCAATCACGCTGCCCAAACAAGGTTTACGTTTTTAATCGGGTGCCAAACCTAAAATTCATTCAAGCAGAATTAGGCAACAGTGTCAGCTATGATGTCCAGTCAAGACAGGACTGTCAAGACTTATGCTTGGCCCAAACCCGGTTTCCCTGTCGATCCGCTTCTTTTCAGATCTCCACCTCAAAGTGCTACTTGAATGAGGCCACCCAGGCCAGTCAGCCCTGGCGGGCCCAACCGAGTCAAGACTTTGATTACTTGGAAAATGTGTGTCTGAGCGGAGAAACGCGTTGCAGTAGTGGAAGCAGTCTTCAATTTGTACATCAACCTGAGGTGGAGCTGCACAACACCAAGGAAGCCATGGCCTTGCCCCCGGGCACCAGCCGGGAACAATGCCGGCGTATCTGTCGAGACGATTCCAGCCTTTTGCCATTCTTTTGCCAATCTTTTCATTATCAGCCAGCCTTGCAACTCTGTTTGCTTTCGGAAAATGACAGCCATTTGAAGAAGGCCAATGGTTTGACCTTGGTCAATTCCACTCATTTCTCCTATTACGAGGCCACTTGTATTGGCCATCATCCAAGGGAAGAGGCCACTAGCCTGTCTTCGCAGATCAGCACCTCGGCATTGGCCCGTCAGAGTTCTGATGAAGAGACTACTAAGGAACTGAGACTGCTAAGGAATAGCTGGCTAGAGGCTGAGCCTTATCTGGTTTACCAAGGCTATGAATTAGGACGTTGTTTGGACGAATGTCTTTACCCAATGACTCACTCGTAAGTTTACTGGATACTTCTGAATATAAAAATGTAAAAAAAATTTGATTCCCGCCCTTTTTTTGTCTTTTGTTTACCTGTTAAAAAAGGCGGGAAATTCAATTCTTCAAAATCCTCCATTGCTTACATTTTTTGTGCTTTAGGTGCAAATCGGTGGGGTATAATGAGGAGAGTGGGGAATGCAGGCTCAGCAGCTTTGACGAGCAAGAAGCCAGATTAACCTACCATCCAGCATTCAATTATTATCATGTAGTCACTGATAGATCCAATGAAGTCAAGGGTGGTAAAAGGTACTATTACCAACACTACCCAGGAGCTTACCAGCCCAGCGGAGGCTTCCGTTTTCCGCCGCCTCCTCCGCCGCCAGGTCACACCCATGGGTCATCCAGCCGTACCACCACGGAAAAGGCCATCGTCACCGAAGACAGAAGTCTGCAATCTGGCGGATCCATCTGCAATGGCATCGATGCATCGACCAGCCCTGTCTTTGGTCAAGTTCGATCCCGAACACGGCTCAAATCTGATTTTATTCAGCGATCCTTGATTGTCGCCTCCCTTTATGAATGTGAACGAGTCTGCCTAGAAGAACGTCAATTCCAATGTATGTCCTTCAATTTCATGCCTCAATTCCAAGCAAGTCTACCGACAAATTGCCATTTGAGCCCTCGTAGCCATTTCCAACCATTAGATTTGAACGATCCCAATGTGTTTGAGGTCGATGAAGAGTATGATTTTTATGCACGGCTAGACCGGCGGGACACACCCCTTGACCCTTGTATTGATGGTAAGCATATGAGTAAAGTTCAATTTGGTTAAACGGAAATGGCGATAGTCACAATAAGGATTTGGAAGAATTGAATTTCCCGCACTTTCTGACAAGTAAACAAATGACCAAAAAAGTTTGAAACATTTCAAACTATAAGCGCGAGCAAACATTAACGAGACTTAAAAGGCTTTAAGTGCATGACCGTGAGATTAGAAACTTTTTTGTGACTTTTAGAAACATTTCGAGACTTTTTAGAAGTGTTTGAGACTTTTTTAGAACTTTTGAGACTATTCAGGACTTTTTCCAGAGAAGTGTCTAGTAATGTGACTTTGCTCAGATATGTCTAGTAATGTGACTTTGCTCAGATGTGTCTAGTAATACGACTTGTGTCTTATTAGCAAAATCAAACTTCTAGGACCGTGCGAGATTCTCTCACGGTCAAAAAATTCAATGAGCAGGCCCAGGTCCACCGGGTTGGTTGGGTTGACCCATTTGTCTTCTGCGCCGCTGTTCTCGTTTCTGTTCCAGTTCCGTTTGTATCTTGTAGATCTTCTCGGCAAGCAAATGGTAATATTCATCCTTTGAATTGGCCATTGCATATATGTCCGCCTCTACCTTCTTTACATACTCTATTAGGTTATCCATTCGCCTATCCAGCATTGCTTGGAGATCAGGAGATGGAAATATCGCATCTCGAATCTTGGTAGCAAGATGATTTCTAAGGTCTGGGGTGACAGAAGCGTGCCATTCTTTCACGTGGGGTACAGCAGTAGCTATAATCTCGATTGGACGAATGTATTGAACATCTCCATGTTTTCGTAATATCTTCTCCGCAGTTAAAGCTCTGATTTGAGGCCATAGAGTAACGCGACACACTGGACAAGTATTCACTTTTGGGTAGCAAAAGTTGCAAATAATGTGGCCTTGTGAACATTGATAAATTGGCAATGATTTTGGGACGTCCAAACATACAGGACATTCCAAGTCTTCCTTGAGCGATTCAAAAGAAATTTGAGTATTGTCTTTTGTGTTTTGAGATTCATGTCCATTTGACTCCATGATTAGATTCACAGCCTTTCTAGATGACGCTGAAGCTTAAACTGATGCAAATCCATTACAGGTGTTCAAGCAGGTAAAAATAATGTGTACTACATCGCAACGTTTCGAAACAAACTCACGCAACCTTTTAGAACATCGCAAAGTTTTAAACAAACTCACACAACCTCAATAATATTGTTTGGAGCAAAAGTACTTTATTTTCCGATTTGAGCAACGTAGTAAGACAAAGATTCAATTTGTTATCATGAACCTCACAAAAATGTTATCAGTCTAGCTAGAAAAAAAATATTTAATGAAAAAATTGTCTGGTTTTCAATGATACCATGATACTTTAGTGGCCACAAAGCGAGGACGCTGGCGCAGACGTTTGCGTGACATCCTTACGTTCATCTCAGACACAATTGTTTCAATAAATTGTGTAGCAACTTCTTGGCTAAGTTCTTGGGTACATGTTTCGTAGTGTAAAGCCAGGTCTTTTTTCGATAACTTTTTATGGCACAAATCGCATTTGGCAGGTGCATATTCACAACTGTCTTCATGTTCCTTTATGTCCATTTTGAGTTTGAGGCATCCTTCGTGTTTACATTCTGTCAACATTTTTCGCAATATCCTCTCCGCAGTTAAAGCTCTGATTTGAAGGGATAGACCAACACGACAAACCGGGCAATTGTCCACTTTAGGGTAACAAACATTGCAAATAATGTGGCCTTGTAAGCATTGGTAAATTGGCAATGATTCTGGCACGTCCATGCACACAGGGCATTCCAAGTCTTCCTTGAGCAATTCAAAAGAATTTTGCAATTCAGGTCCATTAGAGGCCATGATTTAGATAAATCCTCTTCAGATGACGTTGATGGTGAAACTGATGCACAATCGTTCCAGCTTGGCAAGCAGGTGAAAACTACATACGTACTATATCGCAAAGTTTATAAACAAACTCACGCAACCTCGGGCTTCCTTGGTATCGTCAACGATTGTCAAAAAAGTAAAAAGTACATAACTGCTTTTTGTCAAATTGCATCAATGGTTTCTGGACTTCATATCAAGTTCTGTGAAAGATTATAAAAATCAAATATTTTGGTCAAAACGGTTGGCGAAACTTGGCAAGCCAACCAAATGTAAAGTTGAAAACTGTTGACGAAATTAAGCCTATCCGGGATTCTAAGCAAAAGTACTTTATTTTCCAATTCATTTTTGATCAAAATCAAACAATTTCCACTTGGTTCCACAAGCGTTTACATTCATGTCCATTCCATTCTCCTTTTTTGATATGATTGAAACATGCCAAGCATCCGATCCACTCAGTGCCATACTTGTCCATCAGCTGCTGACCTATTTCATCAGCATGATACACTTGCTTGTGCTGCTTAAGATCCTTGATTTCAATTTTTACGTTGCAGTAGTCACATTGTACAATGCGATGTTCGCATTGACCTCGATGTTCTTCCAAAAGTGGACCAATTAACAAAGTGTGACAATGGTCACAAGGCAGAATCCGCAAATCTTTAAATTCACAACCATTATTGTTATGTTCTTTAAGATCAATGAACTTGAGATCTTTCTGGCACAAGGAACACTTGACTTTTCGATAATCACATTTCAGAACGTGTGGATACCAAGTCTTGAAGGAATTGAATTGAATGCAACAATGAGGACATTTCTTGGGACGAGATTGGCAATTTTCTTCGTGGTTCATCGTATTCATATCTCCCCTGGTAAAATTGTCCTTGCAATACGAACACTTGACAATGGCAAATTCACAAATTTTCTCGTGTTCTGTCAAATCATTTTTGATTACAGAACATCCTTCATTTTTACATTTCTGCAACAATTTCCTCAAGATTTGTTCCACAACCAAAGCTCGGATTTTCCTTTTGGGTTTTCCTAGACATTCTGGACAAATACCCAATTTTGGGTAGCAATGGGTGCAAACTGGGTGGCCTTGTGCGCATTGGTAAATGGGTACCAAATCGGGTAATTCCAGACATTCCGGACATTCTAAATCCTTTAGAATCTTGGAACAAACGCAGCCTTTCTTTGCAGGTTTTAATTGAGTCCAATTATTGGAAGAACAAAATGTCTCAAAATTGGCATTTGCTTCAGCAATTCCACAATTTTCTTCATGTTCTTTGATATCTAATTTGAGTATTGAACATCCTTGATGTCTACATTCTTGCAACAAGTTCTTCAAAGCCTTTTCCGCAGTCAAAGCTCTGATTGTCAGGGATTTTTTGACTCGACAGACGGGGCAATTTTCCACTCTGAGATAACATGAATTGCAGACAATGTGGCCTTGGGTGCACTGATAAATGGGGAACGATTCAGGTGTTTCCATGCACACTGGACATTCCAAGTCCTTTAGAATGTCTAAACAAATTTGACAACAATTTTCTGCTTCTTCAGATTTAGACGCCATCGCATCAGGTAAAATCACGCGACGCTATCATGATAAAGTGTGTCAAATCCTGGCGCAAAATGATGTAAGTCTCTCACGTAACCTTTCTTTGTTTACAGATGGGAATGACTGACGGAGATTTCAACCAAAACATCACAAATATCCCTTCCATCTTGGAAAAGTACAAAGAAGACTTGAAGTTGGATCAAAACCAATACAACCAACTTTTGAGGTTTCGTTTTGCTATGGGTTTTGTTTTCGGTTACTTTGACAGTTCGGATAAAAGTTGGGGTAATAAAGGACCTCAAGGAGAACGTGCCTTTGCTGATATGCATGCCATATTCTACAAGAAAGGAAGATTTGATTTTGGCAAACCCAAATGTTCATGGATCAATCAAATCCCAGAGGGATTTTCATGTGGTAGAGCTTCGGTCCCATTGAAAGAATGTGACGGATTTTTGGACCGATATATCCCTGTGGATTGTAATGAAATCCTCGTCAAAGTGGCAGATAAACGTTGCCAAAAATTCATGCAAAATGAAAATGGGCAAAGAATCAAAAAAGAAGATTTGGGAAATGAACCAGATTGTCATGTAAATGTCAATTGGACATGAAAAATAAAGATTTACTTTCACCACAGGTAGTAACAGTTAGATATGAGGTAGACAAAACCGGTTTATAATTGACCTAAAAGTTGAAGGGGAAAATGAAAATTTTTTCAGCTTGTTTCATTCTCCTTTCAATGTTTAATTTGTGTGCAAATCAGGAATGCAATGAAGTGCTTCAAGATGTGTTAAAACAAGTGAAAACCCTAGAAAAATCCATCAAAAAATTGATGTACAAAAGAGGAATGAACGAATCTCCAGGTATGTACAAAAAACAAGTCAGAACATCAATTATTCAGCAGTTTTTCCCTCTTAGTTTTTGAAGGATCTATTGAAAAAGCGGACCCAGATTTGGCTACACCCGTAGGATTGATGATCAAATGGTTCAATTTTTTAGAAAGTGATAAAGTGCGTGATGGTACTGCTTGGTCTATGGTGACCAAAAGTCGAAACCTCACGAATATAGACTTCACAATTCAGATGGATATCACTTCTGAAGAGTTGTATGACAGAATTACAACGCATCCGGATGTAATGAAACGATGGTTAACAAGGATTGATCCGGATGATCCGGATGAGTTGGACGAACTGCAAAGTTTTCGTTTAGCCATGGGAATCATTTCTGGACACTACGAAGGAAGATCTGAAGAAAACCGAAATCTGGGGCCTAATGGTGAAATGGCCAGTGCAGATGTATTCGCTGTATTTTACAAAAATGGAACCTTTAATTTCAACCGTCCGGATTGTGCTTGGTACAACCAGTTGCCTCAAGGGTTCAGTTGTGGCAAAGGAGCTGAACCTATTAGAGAGTGTAATAGAGGATTTGAAAGGTATGAACCTGTACCCTGTCATGAGATTGTCTTGAAAATTGCTATTGATCGGTGTCTTAGAGGAGACATTGAAACTAGAAATCAACCGGATTGTATCACTTATGTCAATTGGACGTGAAATAAAGAGTTGTTCACAAACACACTCAACTTCAATTTAGAAGAACTTTTTTAAAAGTTCACACTCGTTGTCCTAAGGTCTAACTTTAAGGATGAAGAACTTAATCTGCTTCTTCATTTTTGTTTATATGTCGCATTGTGTGAAATGCCAAGACCAATGCAAAACTGCAATGAAAGATGTTATTACCTCCTGTTTCACAGTTCAAGAATTAGAGGCATTAATTGAAACTAAGACTTCTCAGAATTCACCAGAAAATGAAGTCGAAGAAGTAATAGAAGACAAGAATTACACTAAAATCAAAGGTGTATTTGAAGGGTCTGTACACAAAGCTGAATCAAATCTTACTTTGCCAACAAAGGTCCAAATCAATTGGTTCAATTCCTTTGAAAATCCCAAAGATAGAAGTCCAGATAGTTACAATGGTGAGCAATGGAGAATGTTAACCACAAGCACTATCACTACTGATTCTAGTTTTAAACTGGAATTGGAAACCACCATTGAAGAAATGAACCAGAATATTACATTGTATTCTCGGATCAAGAATGCTCTGATAGATGGCAATGTTGAAGTCGCTGAAAAGTTGGAGAATTTTCGTTTTGCTATGGGAGTCATCACCGGACACTACGATGAAGAACAACCTCAAAAGAACATTTATAACAGCAATTTATGGAAAAATCTAGTTCAAGGTCCACACCAAGAAATGGCATTTGCCGACATCTATGTTGTATTCTATAAACATGATTATGGATCTTCACCTTTCAAACACTTTGGATTCCCAGATTGTAATTGGTTCAATCAACTGCCGGAAGGATTCAGTTGTGGAAAGGGTTCAAATACTGATCCGGAATGCAACAGAAATGGTAGAAAAACTGATGGATTTGTTCAAGTTCCTTGCAATGAAATTGTATTGAAAATATCTAAGGAACGATGTGAAAAGTCAAGTAGACTTGTAGATAATTGGGATCGTCCTGATTGTCTCCTAGCTTTTGATTGGGCTTGATAAATAAACGAGTCAAAGTATAGAATGAACTCAAAACTCTTCTTCATGTCAAAGCACAAAATCCAGTTTTTCAATTGTGCAAAATTCCCAGTGCACTTTATATTGCTGAAGAATGAAGTTCTTCCTAAGGCTCCTAAGCATTTTTCTGTCAATGATCATTTTAGTCAATGGAATAAATGATGATCAATGCATATCTGAATTGAAAATTGTCCTTGCCAAAGTGCAAGAATTAGAGGCTACAATCAAAAATCTTTTACCTAAAGAACAAATGGAAGAAGTCTTATACGAAGAATTCAAGAGGTACATGGAAGAAGGCAAACAAAATAACACTACGATCAAAGGTGTTTTTGAAGGATCAATCATCAAAGCTGATCCAAATCTTGCATTACCATCCTATGTCCAAATCAATTGGTTCAACTTTATTGAAAATCCCAAAACTTCCCCTCCAGACAGAACGAACTTATGGAGCATGTTGACAACGTCGCAAGTAGTCACAAACAACAGTTTCAAAATTGAATTGGATACAACAGTGGAAGAAATGAATCAAAATATTACCTTAAATTCCAAGATATACGAAGGCTTATTAGAAGATGGCATTGACATAACTGATTTTAGGTTAGCTATGGGAATCATCAGTGGACATTATGAAGGAGTCGTCCAAGAAAACATTTATGATTCCGATTTTTGGCAAAACTTGGTCCAAGGCCCAACCAATGAAATGGCCTTAGCAGACACCTATGCTGTATTTTACAAATATGATTACAAACGAACAGATTTGTGGAAAAAAATTGACATTCCTGACTGTAATTGGATCCATCATATTCCTGAAGGATTCAGTTGTGCCAAGGCTACAACTGTTGACTTTGAAGAATGTAATCGCAGAGGACGAAAACGGGATGGGTTCGTTCAGATACCATGCAACCAACTGATTTTGAAAGTGACTAAAGACAGATGCAATCAGCAAATCTTGCACAAATACCAACTGGTGGAAAATTGGGATCGTCCACAATGTCTTATCGATTTCAAATACAATTGAAAAATAAAGACTTACTTGATTTTGAATCGGATTTTGTGGTACTACTTGTTGTATTGGGTATTGTTGTTGAGGATTTGGATACTGTTGTTGTTGCTGCTGTTGTGGATAATTGTAATAGGGTGGGTAATTTGGCGCTGGTTGATTGTATCCGTAC
This sequence comes from Oithona nana, assembly GCA_900157175.1. Taxonomy (NCBI): domain Eukaryota; kingdom Metazoa; phylum Arthropoda; class Copepoda; order Cyclopoida; family Oithonidae; genus Oithona; species Oithona nana. The sequence goes on from LT727896.1 coordinate 1,036,601, forward strand.
CCATACTGGTTGGGTGGTGGATACCCATTGTAGGGTTGGGGTGGGTATCCAAAATTGTTTCTAGGATCCCCATTGGGGTAGGGTAATTGTAGACCCGTATTTCCACGATGTTGAAAATTGCTTGATTGTTGTTGTTGTTGTGGTGGTAGGTTTGGATTCATTTTTTCACCTTCTCTTCCATATTTATTGATATCTGCAGGTCTTTCTGCTGGAATAGTAGGTACTTTTGTCTGTTGAACCACAATTTTCGGTTTCTTTAGAGTTGTTTTTGGACGTGGAGTCGTGGCTGAAAAAAATTAGATTCTTATTTAGCGGAACATTACATTATTATTCACTAAACCTCTTTTATCACAACTGAATTGAAATGGGGTCTACGGATATTAAGGAGCTCTAGTAAAAATCGAATATTCTTGGGCTTCTTTTAGCTCCTCAATTTCCGCATAAAATTTTTGTGCTTTTCTGGTTCCTCATTTCCCGTATTTGTATACCAACTGTATTCCCTTTGCTCGTAAAATGAAATAAGAGCCTGTGATAAAGGTAGCAAAAGATGTCGAAAACCTACATGTAAAACAGTTTCACCACAAAAATTCGTTTCTTTGCCTTTTTAAAGCCCTACTGAATTTTAGGAATGCGAGAAGAGCGAGAAGCATGAAATAGGAAGCTTTAATTGCCATATCTCGTGGTGATACAGTTTTCAGAAAAGTAACTCCAAGTTCATCCAAGTATTGGAAAGAAAGTGATTGTTTTGCTCTATTTTTCTTACTTGGGCAATTTTCTGGTGACTCGTCACTGTTGTCGTCGCACTGAGGAATGCCGTCACACACGTCGTAGCCGGCGATGCAATCTCCTGAGCCACATGTGAATTGCCAAATCCCACAAGAAACCACTGATCCTGCAATGACATTTTAACTTGAGTTGCAATTGAAATTGAAAGGGGAGAGTAAAAGAGAAAATTCAACTGTGTTCCATACATGCCAAAGTTCCTAAAAAAAATCGACATTTACCAAAACATAATTTTTTTTGAGAATTTTTAAGAATCTTAATTTTTTAGAATTTCAGACATTATATTTTTTTCAATTTTATTTCCTTCTTCGGAGTCTTATTTTGAGTTGAATAATACACTGCGGATTGACGATGCAGTTTTAGTCTCAGTTTCCCTTTTTTCTAGTTTACCAATAAAAGACATAGCGTAACAAAGCGTTTTCTGTTTTTAGATGACGTTCTTCTCTTTGCAAAATGAATGGAGAGTTTGGCTTTTAAAATCAGCAGCGAGGAGACGGTATATGTGGTTTTCTCGTCGTTTAGCACCTATTCGTGGTCTATACAATGAAAACGACGATTATGCAGTCACGACGTTTTTTTCCGGCTGCTTCAACAAAGTAGGCTAACGAAAATCTCGTCGTCCGCGCGATGCCGCTTTTTCTAAAGCTCAATGTGTGTGACATATAAGAATTTCACGATTTGGCTTTAGATTCTTGCTTAGTACCGTAAATGCGATGCGTTAAAAATGCATTGGGAAAAAAACCAAGACATCATGTCATGTTTGGACTATAAAAGTTGATGTCCAATTCAAGGGTAGAAACATCATTTGTGAAAAATACCGTAGGAAACATTCTTTCTGGCTTTAATGCTGCTGGTGCAGAAGGTGTCTGTCAATGCTTTTGTCGGTCAAATTTCATTGACTCTCGCATTTGAGTTATGAGAAACGCGTAAATGTGACCTTTGCGAAAAAAAGTGTGAAAAATCTGGGAAAAGACTCCAAATAAGGCGAAAATAGTATCGCAAATTACGATTTTTCAACGTTTTCGCCAATACTAACTTTTTTAAAACTTTTTGGCAAAAAAAGTGTGCAAATTCAAGATTTTTCAAAAATGTTTATGACCAGTAAGGTAGGTATTCCAAAAATAGACTTTTTATGAGCCTAAAATATGCTCAGTTGTATTGTAAACTCACGTTTGTTTAATGGTTCTAAAAACTGCGGGAAATTCTGAGCAGTAAAATCGTAGTGCTGCGATGCGATGCGTCTGCGGTTGTTTCCAAGTGTGCGGTACCTCCAACATTCAAGCGGCATCTAGCAACCAAAGTCGCTTGACTACTATAGCAGCGTAGCAGAGCAAAGCATCCTGAATCTCAGTCTCTCTTTAGACGTTGTGGAGTTCACACAAAGTGCATTTGAAAAGGTTTCCTAAAAGTGTTTAGTGACACCGGTCTATTTGTTTTCACCACTAAAAAAATGTCCTCGAAAATGAGGAGAACGCCTCTTTTTGGCTACGATGGTAACCTGGGAATCCCGATAATACCACCAAAACCTAAGGTTACCACCGCAACACAACCAACATCAACCAGCGGAAAAAATAATTCCAAATTGGGGTCCTACAACAGCCACCATAATAAGGTAAGCTAGGACTTCCCTTTCCGCTTTTTTTACACCTTTTTGTTGGATGATATTTTTGCTGATAACACCAGCCAATTACTTGGGGAAAAAGGATGTTATCGGCTGTCATCCTTGCTCTATTTTCTATGAAATAAATGAAATATTTTGAAAAATATGACTTCCGCATAATCTGCATCTGAAATTGCGATCCCTTTATTCTTCTACCTTGACCGAGATTTTGTTATGACCTGAGCTGAAATCGTGACTTGGTGATCATGCACGATTGGAAACGAGGGAAAGCAGTGTACCCCCCACCTGGAAGTTTACCATAATTAACACATTAAAAATGATGATAGTGAAATAGCGTGCCCGTTCTCCCTTCGTCGACAACTTTTGAATTTTGAGCAGCAGTAATTCTCCCAAATAAACTCGGCAAAATTGGATTTGAACTCTGTTGCTGCTCCACTTTTTTTTTAATTCTTCCCACGAAGAGATTGTTTACACAATATTCCTTTTAATGAGGCCAACTTTTCTCAGGCTAGCAGGACTTGATGAGCTTAGAAAAAGATCTACCCAACAATTGCTTCATTACTATGCTAATTTTTTCCAGACTTCTCTATGCATAAGGCTAATCGAGACCTTACATGATAAAGCTACTCATCTACTATTTTACGCAATAAAACAAGGCTAAAAAAATCAATGAATAAGTTTCAGTAGTCATCTAGCGGTACTTAATCTTAGGCCTTCAGGTTTTACTTTTTCTATGGCAGAATTTTCTCTAAAGTTAGCGATTTATTGGGAGGGTCTCTTTTTTGTTAGATGGCGTTCAAGATGAATTTGACGAGTCAATTCGTTCCAGATGTAAAAAAAATCGTTTATCAATAGAAGCTTTGATTAATGTACAAAAGGCTTATGCATAATGAACACTTTTTTTCTCACTAAAGACTTTCTAACATGATTTAAAGTTTTTTTTCTAAAGATGATTTGTCTTGTAAATTCTCCCAATATTTATTACCCTCATTTTCCTGTTGTTGTATATCTAGGGGGTTAGAAAGTATTGACCTTTGTTTTTGAGTTACCCTGCTAAGCATAGCGGATTCTTCCCAGCTCGTTGGGAAAATTGGTTCCGATTCATTTCCCATTTTCACACATTCCACCTACGCTTCAACTGCTGTAGAAAACACAGAAATCAAAGTGAATGAACAAGAAAAAAAGAGAGAGAAAGGATTTTTTTCAAGCCACTGACATTTGATAAAAATGACTTGAAATTAGCTTGCAGATGTGAACATGGAAAAAAAGATTGCAAAATGGCCAATAATAATAATCGATAAATGCAGTAGAGAGAGAGAGGGGATCTCCTCCTCCTCCTCTCACAAATTACAGACCCCTATAATCACACCCCATGACCATTTTAGGCCATTTGTCATCGAAGAGTAGTAGTGCCAAAACAGGCTAAAATGTAGAAAAACAAAACCATTAATTGTTTTTCAAGCATCTTTAAAAGCCACAACAAAATGGGCACCAGACACTGTTTGATTCTCAACTGTTCTTGAATTCATATTCATTGTAGTGGCTTTCGATGGAATTTTTACGACACAATTTTATCTAAACATCAATTCATTCACACCTCGCTTACTAATAATCGTTAAGAGTTTTATGGCTAAAAGCCCAATATCAGTTAACCTTTACTGTCCAACCTTAGCAATGGGAATGGGTAATGAGTCATTTTTTGGCAAAGCAGCATCACAATGTTGAAGTAAAGTTGAAGGTCCTACTCCTTCAAAGAAAATGTATGGCATCAGTAGTGTAAAAAACACTGGCTTCAAGTTCCTTTATCAGTGAAAAATCAGAGCGTGACAAAAGCTCAAATGTCACGTTATTTTTTATGATGCACTTTTTAAAACCACGCAACCTAGCATTGATTTTTATGTGGTGATTTCAACGCTAGCAAAGTACGTTTTTGTTTTTTAAAGACGCGAGCGAAGCGAGCTCAAACACTTAATTCAGGTTTCATGAAGTGGCTAGTGCATTACAAGTAAGAAGGTCACTGGGCATAGAGATGACAAGTTAATGATGTTAAAGCCAATGTATGGTTCGACATTGAGCCTACAGCCTACTAATGATCACTTGAACTTGGTACTTTAAACCCTAATCATCTGTTAAAATATCATTTCATTTTAGATTAGAGACATAGGCACCGAAAGACTAAACGATCCCCGACAATCTAATTTTCACCCATTAAAGAAATTAAAAAGATTAATGTTACCCGTAACCATATTTCACATCTCATGATTCCTTGAAGTGTCTCTCTAGTTAGTCAAGCCTTGAAAAATGGCTTGTGTCACTAGATGGCCAGCGCCATCTAGTCATAAAGTTCCTTAGAAGTAGGTACTACATACAAAACATGCCGACGTAATCATTACAAAAAAGGCATCATTCGAATTCGTGATGCTAAGCAAATATGTTTCATGTTTCTTCTCTTTCTAATGCAAAATTCTTTGGGTACCTTTACCCACTCGGGGCTTTTACGCACGGAGAATTTTGCTCGCTTGCTTTGCAAATCAAACTTTGAAGGCCTTCACGCCTCATCACAATGGAAAAGAAAAATGAACAATTTTCAACACAATAGGCCACTAAATAGGCAAGAAAATCACTTTTGGCCAAAGATTATTTCGAGTTTTGCTCAACTCGAATCTACAAATAAGCCGTCCAACTTTGGACACCTAAATAGAATCTCAAATATTTTTCTCCAAAGAAAAAATGTAGAAGCTTGAAGGCAATAATCAAGATTTTGATTGAGACATGTGTCGTACGAGTTTCTGACCGAAAAAAGGTCTCATTAAAAGGACATTTTCTACTTACGGTCCAACTATTATGTTGTGACCACGATCAAAATTGTACATTGGAGATTGACATTGAGATGCAATAAAACCTAAATCATAATTACATTAACGTGAGAATTTTTCACATTGCAAGACTACTTTCAAGATTATATTTTCTTCTTCAATGCGATGCGATGCCCGATGAAAATTTTTTTCGTTTCTTTTCAATTTGATGCAATCAATTTCAAAAAGAATTCGCTTATCATGCTTTGGTACACTACAGAACATACCTCTTATATAAATCTTGCAAAGAAAAGCTACTACCTGCTTTTTTAATCATGCATGTATAATTTTGCAAAAAGTACCCTTCAAGGTTTTAAAAATCTAAAAAGTCGTGAAGCGCCGAAAAAACTTTTTTGCACGACTGTCTTTTTTTTACTAAGGGTGCGGTTGCATCTCAAAAAGTCCTAAAAAGATGCAGATTTTTTTTCTTTTGATGAGTAGGAGATGAATTGTAGAAAAGGTTGCTCTTGGTTATTCGCATTCCTTCTGAGGTTATCGGGGCATGGCAATTGGCATACCAGCACTCTGAATTAGTACCACCACTCAAAGAGCCTTGAGTGTATAGGAGCAGGCAGACTTTTATCATAAGGCTATCTACGATGGAGTTATCCAAAAAAAGCACTCTAATTACAGGTGTGCTTGCCATACAAGGCCTAATACTTTCAGGCATCATCACACCTTTCAGTCTTAAAGAAACTGTACAGGGTGTTTAGCAAGTTTGACTAATTTGTAATAACTGGGACACCCTGTAGTACGAAGTGTTGTATAAAATACTCAAGTGGCTGACTGAAATGAAAATAGGTTTCTCATCGCGTTGCTCAGTTTTTGATCTGTTGTGTTTGGCTAGGTTCTGGAAAGTTGGCCTTTTTGACCCCTCGCGTGGGCCTCAAGAGAGCTGAAGAGCAACAAAAATGAACTTCTGCTAGCTGCTGCTGCTCTTTGGAAAATGATGCACAGTAGGCACAATTTGCACTGATGGATGATGATGAAACACATGATCATCAAAAGAGCCAAAAGAAGAGAAAACCCAACCCCTTTTTCACGACTATTTAAATGCAAATGTCAATCTGTGAAGAATCATTGTGTACAGGGTGGCTCAACAAGTTTTATTGGCTGGACAGAAAAAAAACAAAGCATCATCAGTGGATCCAATTTTTCCAATTAGTTTTATTTGCACGATATATAATACACTTTGATTGCATCACAATGAGAGTTGATTTTGAGAGAAGAAGGACTACACAAAAGAGTATCAAGAAGAAGAAGAGCATAGCCTTAACCATGACCCTTCAGGGAAAAAGTTCGATGAAATTTATTCTTGCACAATAATCCTTAGCCTTAGCAGGTTATTCTATTTTTTAAAGCCAATGGCTACTCATCTCAATGACAAATGGTGAGAAAAGTTCAATGCTATGGTGTTCCCAAAATTGCGTGGGTAGATTTGCATGTCTTGCACACAAAACCACTACCAATATGATCAAAACCTAAAAATCTACATAAATAGGTCATAACATGCTAACAACAATAAGGCAGCAAGAACTCGCTGAAACTTTATCCAACTTTTGAATATTACCCAAGTAACTGAATCAAATGAATGGAAATCCCACAAACGATTAACTCAAAATGAGATTTTGGTATCAAGCAAGTTTAAAAAAGAATGCATCGTCTCAATTTTGTCTAGACAAGCATCTTAACTCAACAATTTCCTCATGAGCCTACGTTTTTTCCCAAGCTTATTTGATGATCCAAGATTAATTTTAGCTCATCTCATTAAACTTTTTTGTTATTTATCTGCCCTACTTTGCTCTTGCTGCCTGGGAATCTAATTTAGTTTTAATTGAACTAAAGGTTTTTTCAATGGAACTTTGACATTCCCAAAGATTTTAGCGTGAAGTGGATTTACAGTAAATGTAGAAAAAAGGTGATCTGACAATTTACACATTGGCTTCCTTTTTCCGTTGAAAATTCAGTAATTAAGAAACGAGATGAAGACTCAAAATCCTATTTCCTACGTTCCGAAAGGGACGGGGGATTTTTTTAATGATCACACCTGTGATTTCCCGTGAAAATGGCATCATTTTGGAAAGGTTAATAACTGTGACGAAATGGTCTCCTCGCGTCGTAATTAATGCATTTCACACGATTCCATTAATTTTCTTTTTGCCTTCTCTCAATCTCAAAAAAATAAAAGCTTTATGCTCTGTTTATTGCTCAATTTTTATGTCTGGTCTACGTCTTCTTGCAAGTATGTAGCAAAACCAGTTTTTCTTTGCCAGATTTGTTCAATTGGCATCTTTTTGCTTGTTAAAAAAGAGTAGCAAAAGTTTTACTAATCACAGTTCTTGGCTCTCGTCTCATCTTGAAGCTCAGCTCTCGATAAATTGGCTTTGGGGAAGCGATGCACATATTTCAACCTATTCATTATTGCAAACAAAAAATTCCAGGTGTCTTCTCAGGAGCAGACATGTGTGTGTCCAAAGTGATGGAGATGAGCTTGCCTGATAAGATGAACTTCGAAAGAATACCTAGAAAATACTAAACCAATTTGTAAGTAGGGAATGAAGGGTAGCAGCAGCATTCCAGATTGACTCGAGCAGGTGTGACTCTAGAAAAAAGATCCGAGGGTTGAATTTTAATAAGGATAGACATACTTACCACACACATGGAGACTTGATGCTGGTTGGTTTTTCAAGTGAAATCTAGTACATCATTATCTGCTTGCTTCTGAGTAAATGGATAGTTTTCATTTCCTTTGGATAGGATGAGTTTTCAAGAGTAGCCAAGGAAGGAAATCAAGTACATTTCCGATGATGATCCCCCATATTTTTGAGAGTCTTGATAACTTGATGGAAAGTTCCTTGATTTGACATTTCAATTCTGTCTTTTTTAAAAAATCCCTTTCGGAAAGTACCTTAAAAATTTCGTTTTTATCATCTTGAACGCTTGTAACCTAGAGTATACTTTTTATACTGCATCATTTCTCGTTATACCAAAAAGTCTTTCAGACCTTCTTCTTTGAAAGGTTTCATGGTTTTAAAACCTCAAACATCTTTATGGTAGAAAATAAAAAATGGAATGCCTCAAGGCATATCTATTTTGACGTGGATTTTCCACCGCTAGTGAAGCATGTCAACAAGAAAAAAATTGAAACGGAAGGAGGCATTAAAAAATGAGATCAAATCTTAGGTACACTACTGACTTTTAATCACTGATACTACTCCATCCATCTCGATCTTCTCTTTGTAATATGAGAGGCATCAAGGACACACATATGCCTTTGGCAAGTGCTTTTAAAAGGAGGAACAACTTTATTAAGGAACCAGTTTTTTTCAATATCTCAGAAATGATGATGCTGTTGGTTCAATTTCGTGGGTGGAGTAGTCGTAAGTCTTCTTTTAATGAATCAAACGCCCCAGCAGCAGCCTGCAGCCCCCTTTTTGCCTAATTATTCAAGGATAAAAGAAGTTACTGATGACCTTTTTGATGTACAATGCCTTTTAAACAATTTTTCATTTTATGACCAATCTTGATACTAAACCATCTTCTTTATTTTTGCAGGTAAGATTGTCTCGCGCTGCACTTCCTAGATCTTCTGGTTTTTACTATCTCTAGGCACCTTCACAGTTCAGTTTTAGTCCAAGACTTTTGCCACTGTGTGTCCTATGTTTGTTTACAATTTGCTTTACTTCTCAAGGATTTTTATTGTCACAAGTATCACAAGATGATGATGATAGATGCAGCTTAGAAATGTAAGGCATGAATTAAATGATTTATACTATAGCTTACTTGCATCATCTGGTTGACCATCGTTGAGCATGAAGAGACCTTGCTCATAACTGCAATCGCACAAATCTTTCAAATCCAAGAGGAAGTGATGGAAAAGTGCGTTAATGGAATGGATATCTTTTGCAGTATCCAATTTTTGGGTTTGCAGTCAGCAGTGCTAAAGTTGATTTTCAACCTTGAAGTAGCATCAGTAGCTTCTTCTTCTGATTAAAACGTGGCAATATCAGGGTCAGGAAAAAATTCTTTCAATTATGGGGTGTTTGAAAGATGCATTTCCGGCAGTTTGCAACATGTAATGGGTGTTAATTTGTTGTTCTAGGAAAAACAAATAAAAGTTTTAAAGTCACATGTGTGTAGTAAACAAATCTGCTCATTACATGCCTGTTTCTATTTTTGATGTGGTCTGACCACCATGAAAGAGAAGGTTAAAACCATTATGCCCATATATACAAATAGGTAGGCCAGAATCCATTTGGCTCTCAAGCAAAATGTATACATCTACATAAATACAAAGTAGACTAATATATACTTTGTTTTTCCTCCTCTACAAGTTTCATCATCTATCCTTCTTCTAATCTAGAATTCCTGGTATGTACTAGATTGATAGGAGAATCGCTAGAGGTACAATATCTTCAATGAAAAATCGCTCAAAAATCAGTGCCTCTAGGACTTCAGAATCATACTAGACAAACAAAGAGTACTTTGAAATTGCAAAATGAACTGAAAGGATTCATAATTTTGAAAAATATGCTAGTGTGGGTTGCAAGTTAGGTAGTAGCTTAGAAATGGCAAGCAGATTTATGGGCACTCGACTTCTTTAGTTGCCTAACCTTTGTGCCCTTCATTTCTATGATAGTACTTAGCTACTTACTACTTGCTCATTACTAAGGATTTTTAGATATAGTTTCTTTTGACATTGACTCATCAATTACAAAGTCCTTTTAAAGGACTGAGCAAAAATCACCATTATTTCATGGCCAGGCTATTTCAATTTGCTGGTAACCAAAAGTTTGCCTCTGGGCCATTTGGCAAGACATCTCATAACATTTTGGAGTAGCTACTACTCTACCTTCTTTTTCCAAGAGTCTCCTTCTCCTCATGAACTTGTCAATCAATAAATGTTCTTCCAACTTCAACTTTACTTTACTTCAGTATATCAGTTGAAAAGTTGAAATGTCACAACAACTTTTGACATCTTAATAAGACTAATCAGACAGTCAACTTGCCTTGAAATTCCAAGTATTCAAAATTCCAACTTCCACAGAACCACCCATCAAGCAACTGTTTAACAAACAGGAGATGAATGGTGATGTTTGGCGCTGGTTCTAACCAATTTTGGAAAACTTTTTTGAGTTATTATTGGACTATTTTTGCAAAGTGGATCCCACAACCAATTTTGCACTAGGAAGGGCTCTTTTGGTCATTGCTAGGCCTAGAACGACCCACACCCTTCTTTTCATCCTACTCATCAACAAGCAAGCAGTAGGGTAGTAGGCATTAGAAGGTTTTTAAAAGTGTAACAAAAACCATTGGACATTTTTCAAAGTGGAGGGACCATTCATTTTGAGAGTCCATAATAGGCCCACACTTTAACCTTTTTTATCTATGCCTTGTCAAAACCACTTCGTAATCCAAGGAGGAACTTAATCAGAACAAAAAAGTGATTATAAAAACTGCTTTGGCACAGGAATACAATGGCAGATTTTTTGCTAAACGCCATCTAACAAAAAAGTTAGAAAATCATTCATTGATACTTGGAGATCTTACAAATCAAAATTCCTTTTGAAAGTGCAAAGTCACTTGACTTTTTTGTGACTGTCACGCAGTGATAATTCGATTAATGTCTGACATTAGTAAGATGGATAGTGAGTTTTTCTCATCTCACTTTTTCATTCCTATTTTTGGCATTACTTGGCAAAGTCTGAATTGATGGTGGTGCAACAACTGAACAAGTGAAGAAATGGATCTCTGATGAGGATGATGAAAATGAACTTCAAATGCATTGAATTCAGTCCTCTTTTGAAAAATGGTTGAACTTACTTCCAGTGGTCGTGAATTTCTAATGGTTCTCCCAAAACTTGAGCAAGAAGCATCTTAGTAGTAGCTAGATTAGTGCGCCGCTGTGAAAGTTTTTTAACACCTACTGCTGCCTGGGAAAAATTTAGACTCATCCAAAACCCCAAAAACTATCCATTAAAAAATAGTCTAGACCTGATGATCTAATGAATGAAGATTTCTCTAGTAGTACAACCATGAAATATGGCTTGAAAAATTGGCCCGAAAATCTGATCATTTTTTGGATCAACAGGTCTATATGTTGGATGCCTTGCCAAGTGAAATGACAATGATTTATGCCCGTCCCAACAAAAGGCTTATGTACCAGTTTAGTAACTCCACCTTTTACTCATTACTTTCTTCTTGCTGAATTCCATCACAGCATTGAATTTGAAGAATAGAAAAAAAAATACAAGTGTACTATGTACTAAAACCACAATTCTGGTTCTCAAACCACAAAAGATTTCCTGTGAGATACCATCCAATTTTCCTAACGCACAACTCAATTGAATCTGGCATGTCACCTGAATTCTCAAGTCAACAACAGTTTCTTTTTTCAATACATAGCAGAAAAAATCAAGAAGGTCATTTTTTGCTGATCTGGTTAGGTTATTGAACAAAGATTGAAGGTCTGTTTGCAATTGCAAATTGTATTGTCGCAAGATTGGATAATGTCAAAAATGAAGCAAGTTGAGGGAAGATAATGTCAAAGTCTAAAACATGCATGGTATCCATGGTCATCTGGATTAAATTACAGGGATGCCAACTCAGAGACTCCCATCAGATGACCATGGAGTACAAATGCTTTTGAAACAACAAGGTTTGAAGCCTTAAAGAAAAGGGATGCAACAACATTGTTGCATTTTCTCATCTGGATGGATGAGCATTTGCTCATCTAACAAGACACCAAGGTTCACCAAAACTTTTTTTTTATTAAACTCTTGAGTGCATTTTAAAAGGGCAAATTCTTTATTTCAGAATGCTTACAGGAAAGGAATGTGAGAAATTGTTTTTGTTTCTGAGTAGCAAGTTCAATTTCCTCACATATTTTTGAGATGATAATGTTTCTCACACCACAATGAAATAAATTCAGTATCACGAGAGGCGTGTCGAATTGCTCCTCAGCAGAACTCCATTCTTCAGATTCTTTTTGTACAACCTGAGAAATTAATGTTGCCTTCTTTTCATCATTTCAAAGAGCGCTAAAGAAAGAAAGTGTGTGGCCTAAGATGAGGAAAAAAGGGTGGAGACCGACCTCAGAAGGAAAAAAATCGAACTGGCAGGAGGGGGCATAGGAACAAAAAATTAAAAACTTATTTAAAACCTTCTTTGATTTGATTACAATCGTTCCTCTCTTGAATTATGTTCATTAGTTGAGCATGGGAGGCTTGTCTATCCGTCTTTTCTTAATTGACGCTTTTAAAAAAATGAATACAATTTTTTAAAGTTTAATTTCTGATGCAAGTGAAATTTGAGTTATGTTTTTAGACGATATAAATCATACATAATTGCATTTTAAGGTCATGTGTATTTAAAAGAAGAAGACTTAGGAGGAGGTGGACCATCTGGTTCCGGTTCGTGTGCAATTAAAAAATTCAAGCCAGCATTGTTAGGTCTGAAAAAAATTTGCCAAGTCACTTTTCTTTAAAAACCCGTGTCCTTAAAGATTTCAGTGATGAACTTTAGTTGCCTTTAACAAAGCACTATTGTTCACCTCTTGCTCTGATGTTGCGAATAAAAAATAGTAGCAAGCAATATTCTTAACAGATAGACAAATCTGACCTTCAATTAAGAATGAAGCATCTTTCACGCGCATCGTATTTTAAAGCACGAGTCGTTTATATGATGAGTTTACCAGATTTCATGGTTGGCCAAAAATTCCATTAAATTTTGCAATTTCTAAAGGTGGAGACTTTTCAAGATTTTTTTTTTTTTCACAAATCCCAAAATGGACATTTCCTCACCTGAATATTTGTCACGTTTTAGAACTTTTGGCTCTTGATTTCCTTCTTACGAAATGATTTTTTAAGCAAGTACATAGTATAACTACTGCATGTCACGCTGTACCTATAAAAGTTTGCTACTTCAAGTATGCATATCAAAGACTTTTTCACGAATTTAGAGGTCGCAAAAGGTCTACAATTACGTTGAAGAAAAAATATCCGCTTCTGCCACTCTATAAATTGCATGACCAAAAAATATGAGATTTTTCTTACAAAACATACTTTGGCAGAATGGATAAGTTGTCTTGCAAAAGACTGAAATTATTTTTAGACATTTTGCCACAGTGTGAGTTCCGTGTTAGTACAGAAATACAATAAAAAAGGGGGTCTGTAATTTTTCCATCCCATGAATTAGAGTAAAATAGGGGCTGTAAAAAAATGGGTGTCATTACAATTAAAAACAAACGTAATGATATAGCACAGTGGTTGAAAAAACACTAAAAATGTCTCATATTGAAACATCATCATTCATCACCATTGATGCATCTGGTAAATGCTCATTTCAAAAGTAAAAGTTTTTTTCCAGTTCTCTTATTTATGCAAATTGGTTTTTCTCAAACCACCCCCAAAATGGTTTTTGTAATAATGATTTTTCTGCTGCTGCTCTGCTTGATCTTTTGCCAAAGTTGCGAAACTTTCAAGTAAAGGCACATCTCAGCAGAAAATCGTGATATGTGAGGAGCTTTTCTCAGCAGAACTTTTACGAGATCGTAAAACAAAATCATCTCTTGAGTAGCTTAAAGCACTAGAGATTGTCAAGCCTTTTGGGTTAGCCAACATGACCCTAAAAAAACAGAGTAAAATCCACAACGAAGATGAAGTCCAAAGTAAAAGTGGCTACTGGCTAAGTGGTAAATTGCAGGTAATGAGGATTACGGAAGAACTGTTGCTCATCACGTTGTACCGTTTTTCTAGATCAGACAAAATACAGGATGTCCCAACAAGTTTTAGAAGTTAAAAAAAAAAAAAGTCAAAAAATTCGTCAAATTAAAAAAGGGAGACCTGCACAGCTTAGCTAGAATGTAAACAAACTTACACAAATTTAGATTTTGAGATTTTTTGCTAACTTCCTAATCAGAACTTTTTGGGACACCCTGTAGCAACAAAAAATATAAAGTATTTCTTGAGGACTAAATGATAATTTGATAAGTCATTTGGAGACGAAAATTAGGTTAGTTAGGTTTTTGCACGCTTCGCTCGCTCACGTTGATGCTTATTTTGCATACCCACAAAATGAGCGTGAAAATTCAAAATGTCCGCAATTTGTTAACGCCTTCAAAAACCTCAAGCGTAAAAATGCACAAGGCTCAACTCAGATCTCCTCTGCGCGAGCGCAAAAAAGATGAGTATGTGCGATTTTTTTCCTTTACTCTAAAGGTTTTGGTGTAAGATTAGCATCTCCAGGCACTTTCTCTTATTGAACTACGAGTCACCTACTTATGTGTAATAGCAATTTCAGGACCTTAAAAGAATTTTTCTGTCACAAACCAAATCTTGACAGCATAATTTCACAGGGAAGAAGTTCTACAGGGTGTCCAAACAAGTTTTAGATGAATTACTTAGCACTATTTCAAAGCTTTAAAAAAGTTATATTGAAGTTGGGTTAGACTTCTTCACCTAACCTAGTTGAGCTTTATAATATTGTTGAGTAGTTTGTCCAAAACTTTTTGGAACACCCTGTGCATGTCATTAGGGGTGTGCGAAAAATAATTACCACCTTTTTTCACTTCTGAGCTCTGTTGGTAAAAGACACTATACTCAAATTCAAGGCTTTTTCACAGCATGTGTCAACTTCTTTTTCATCAAACCTTGACAAAAATCTTCAGAAGGAATTTTTCAAATGAACTCAAGTCATCTCGTCTTCATCTTTCTCAAGCTTTAGAAGATAATGGGGGCGAAAATAAGGAATCGTTAGAGGATGTCGGCACTTGGTTACTGGCTCCATTTTGCAACGGTAGTAGTAGAGGCCCTTTCAACTCAATTTGGAAATATTTTACTATTTGCAAAAAGCTCTAGAAGAAGAAAAAGGGCATGACCTTTTTCTCGGAACAATTTCTCAACACAAAGGAAAAAATTGTTGCTGATATTACGCGATAGTTTCAAAGTGCTAAAATTAGCCCAAATTCGCCGCTTGCAAAATAAACTTGAAAGACATGAAAAGAAGGGATTCATAAACCTTTATGGTATATAGTAATATCCAAATATGAAGAGAGATGAATTTTATGGCGATTCTGGACTTTTGTTTGTGTACATTTTTTGACACCTGAATGGGGTTGTAAATCCTCTCATGGGGATTTTTTTAGAGGAATATTTAGGACTTGTGCTATTCACCGCCTACACTTCTCCTTCATAGTTAAATTCTCTAAGCCCACGTAAAAAATTTGGGATGACAATAAAAGAGTCCTCAAATAATTTGTCTTTTAAAACTGAAGACGTGGATCTTGATAAGCTACTTCAATTTATGAGGAAGACGTGACTCGAGAAATTCCCCAGCTGTATACTTGTTAAAATGGCTTTACCAGCAATCATTCACTATTCAGTGATCCTTACAAAGGACCCCCTACAAACTTGGACATCACAACATACGCCAATAATGATCACATCAGGAATTCCATAAGACTTCATTAATAATGCATCAAAAATCGTTCAAATGAGCTTTTAATGACCTTTTCCGGATCTCTACAACCGACGACAAATCCTTTGCATCAGATAAGGTCCTAAAATGACAAGCATCATAAAATCTTCTTTTTCAAAATGAGTGTTCAAACAACGTTCTTGACCTTGCACATAAGCTTGACAATGCTAATAGTCTATTATTGCAAGATCAACACTTGATTTTTCTGTCAACAACAAAAATCCGCGAAAACAAAGTGACAAACTTTTTGATTTTCAAAACAGTTAAAAATATTCGTCAAATGAAGTGGACTAAAAACCTACTATAAATCATGTAGTAATTTAGTCCTTTGTTTACGTTTTGATTCGGTCAGAAAAATTCTAAAAGAAAAACTTTGAATCCGGATTCTTCCTCGTGACGACAAATTACAAGTGGACACTCAGAAAATAATGTCTTCGATTATTCAATGTGGTGAAATGACAACTGAAATTCATCAATACCAAGCTGAATACAAATGGACCATCAAAAATTGGAAAAGTTGGTTAGATTCGAGTCCGGATTACTTGATAACGTCAATTTTCAACGTTGAAACTTTTAACGCTGACGGCCAGCCAGAAGATTACAAATTCCAACTTTTAGCTAAACCTCACATTACACCTTCTGGAAAACGTTGTATTGGATTCAAAGTCATTCCATTGAATCCTATTTTACCCCAAGGAACCTTCAAATTCAAACTAGTCAAAAAATCCTTGGGAAAATTATGGACGCAAATCAAGTGGGATCCCATTACATTTGGTAACGCGGACAAAACCATTTCTTGTCTATACTCACATCCTGGCCGAAACTTGTCTATCAAAGCCGAATTAACAATTATTGTACCGTCAGATGATACAGCACTACCCAAATATTCCGATTTATTTGACTGACCTTTGGTTGGAGTTTGCACTGACGGTTGTTCCGGAATCCGGGGTCTTTGTGCTTGAAGCTGATTTTCACTCAAGCTTGAATCTAAAAGAAAAAGATTGTTGACATTTCCAAAAGAAAATTTCTAAAATAGTGTAAATAAAATTACCTAAAGAAGCTGTGTAATCGTCTAACAAATTAGCCAGTTCATTAGCGTGTCCTTTCCGTGAATCCGCCACTGAGTCTTCAAATTCATGTCGATTAATTTCTAGAGCTCCACTGGTGAACATTTCATTGCCAGTGAATCTACACAGAAACTCTCCTGGGATCGGAGGTCCACAATCGAAAGTAAAACAGCTGCCACCTTCTTCATCAAAGACCGCCACGTTACAAAGTTTGGTTTGACAACAAGTGGCTAAACACAATTCGTAGGAAGTCAAGGTGGTCACGTTCAAGAACACTGCTCCATTCTGTTGAGATTCAACAGTGCGAATGATGGTCTGATAAGACGTTTCAAACTGTTTCAGACAATGTAAATCACTGTAATGCTCTTTGATTGCGCGTTTTTCACGACTTTCCGGATTTGCCTTTGCTGTCGATTGCGAATTCTTCAAACTTCTCAACTCTTCCACTGGATTTTCAGCTGTTGAGCTGAAAATCAACACTGAAATTAAAATGAATTTCAGTAATGCTGACATCGCGACGACACAGCAGCAGAAGTCAAGTCTCAACTGAGAAGACAATCTGTTGAGGTATATTGTTGAGCTTGCGCAGTAAAGACTCTCACAGTGCCAGAGTGGTACCCGTATGGAGTACAGCAAAAAAGAAAGCAACAATTCTCCGTGAAGCTTGTGGCGTCCCCTATAATGATTTTGGTTCTCCTTCTCGATTTCAGGTAAGAACTAAGAAATGCCAAAGAATGAGTCATTGAATTTATGAGGCAAGACAATTCAAACTCGTGTTCGGTTTGTGTCAATGAGTCACGTAGAAACCATTTCAATATTATTTATTTCGTACTTCTCCGGCACACCTTGCTATTTTTTAATGGTCAATTTCGAGACTTACAAGTTGATCGTTGAAGTTGTTAGAATAGTTTGTGAAACCTAAATATTTTTGTTTCGTTTTTCTGAACGAGAAAATGAGTGACAGATAACCTTGTTGACAAGAAAAGAATTCAAAGCATTTGTTGTAATGTAAGACTAAAATTGCAAAATTCTTTTGTATTGAAAAATGACTTAAAGTTCTTGTTTGGCTCTGTTAAAAGCTACAACTCGCTAAGCTTGCTTTAGTTTATGACTTTATGGCGATTTTCAATCATTGTGTGTCATCAATCAAAGGAAGGAGAAGTTCGTTAGAACTAAGAACCAAAGATATTGAAGTGTTTTTTTGTGTGTCAGGTTTTCAAACTCGTTGGGCACCACCAATCATCTGTCATGGTGTCTTGAAAAGGGCTTGACCTACAATTTTCAACGGACTTTGGGAAAAAAGGGCCTGTTCGTTAAAAATTGTAGACCAGTGTGCGTGTTGTTGGAAGACGAGTAGTATGTATGTAAGGGATGATATTTGGGCTCACTGTGGTGTTTCACTACTCTGAGTAGTGCTACTCTGCTAGCGCGCGCGAGAAAACGTTCCTTTGTAGTGGAGTAACTGGCTGCTGAGCAAGCTGAATTTGCTGCGCGCTTCTAAAGCTTTAGTTGGGATGACTCAGTTCATCAGCTAACTTTCCGGCGCTTGCAAGCATCTCAGCAGTTTCATCAATATATTACCAAATTCTACCATTGATACTAATTTGTGACACAGTGATCAATCACACAGTGACCCAAGTGATATATAAAGGGAAATTTTAGAATGTTATGAAAATTGGTTGAATAATTCTGTATTCAAAGGTAAGGCAGTATTTGGTACCCTTTATTGCTTTTATAATACCTATCGGAAAGAAATACGAGAGGTTAAAAGGCCCTTACTTTTGCAATGGCAGACACTGCAAAGTGCAGCAGTAGTAGAGCTTTTTTTACTTCTTTGCCTTTTAGAAGGATTTTACGAGGGCATTAATCTTTGCCTACACAATTGGGGCTATCTCGAGTGTGTCTTGGGTTAGATAGTAATAATTAAAGTAGAAACCCGGCTAAAGAATGAAGGGCAACTAAAGAAAGAAAGTGTACACTGTACATAGTATGAATTTTCTTTGGGGATTCAGATTACTCTATCTATCCTTTTACCTCTCTGCTTTTATCTACTAGAATAGTTTACAAAAAAGAAACCTTTTCCTCTTGCTTTGTGTAGTCTCAAGAGATATACAAGTTAGTGTACTAAAACTCTCTACCATTTTATTGCGTTATCTCTACATCTGTAGAACAACTTTTTGACTTGAATTACGTTCCATTTTATTGGACCATATATTGCCCTTTTCTGCTGCTTTTGCTAGAAATAACATCTTGGATCTTATAATAACAAGAAGATTCTTTGAAAGTCCTTGGAAAGACACTATAAATGGATTCACAGTGATTCAAAGACTCTGATCAATTGAATTCAGTGAATGAAGATTGCATTGCCTGCATTGGCTGTTGAATATTTCATGGCTGGAAAGCCATAGGATTTTCAATTAGAAATCTCGTTGACCTTTGCTACTTCAATAAAGCAGCTTTCTCATTTTCTCCTCCTGTTCTGACCCAATTGGTTTGAAAATGGATGGAATGAACTTCCTCTTGCTCTACTAGAGTAAGTTGCATGACATTTCAAGTCCCGTTGTCTTCTTCAGGCTTGATTAAACATTACTCCACACAGCAGCCGAGCTCTTCTCTTCTTTTTCCACTAGGTTTTGCGGTCCAATCTTACATGCCGAAGGCGAATTTCGCTACACAAACAATTATCGCCAAAATCAAAATGCACTTAATAGAAAAACTGTTTAAAAAAGTTGAAAAAGAGCAGTTTAGCACGTCATGTCAGATCAATTTTAGCTCTAGAGTGTGAAAATAGAAAGAAGTTCTAAAAAAACTTTATTGTGGCTTTGACCAAGCCATTTGTTTTACAATTGTTTACAATAGAGCAAAGACGACGTTTATTATTTTTCAACAGATGTTTTGCAGTCTTGTCTCCTTCGATTTTTTGTTCGTTTTTCAAGAGACTATTCGAGTGAGGATCTTATTTCAAAGTCAAGTTTTGTCAGCACTAGCACTGTGTTCAAAATATAGAAAAAAATTCAGTTTGAATTTCTCCGTCAAAAGCCGGTTTTTACCGCACTGTGCATTTGAGACACACTTTGAGTTTTGAAGAAATGTTGCATATTTATCTCAAATTCCATGGGTGCAATGACGCTTGAATCGTTGGTTCGTATGTACTACGAACTTTGTGTATTTTTTACATCAAAAGTCCAAAAGTCAGCGGAGCAGAACTTGAATTAGTAGCATGAATCGCGATATGTATGTGTCGGACGGAGGCTACAAAAGGGGACAAAGGAATGAAAAACACACTTTATTTATCTCAACGCAACCATGTATGACTCTGCTTATATATAAATATGCCGCTATGTTTATTGTGGAACAACTGTGACAATTTCACATTTTTCAGTCTTGTTTACTTTCAGCAGTCACGTCCTCGTAAAATGAGACTTTATTGCAAATCTAATCAAGACAGGTTCTCAAATGCGAGTTGCACATCACAAAAGAGACATGCCAGACATGGTAATCAGATTATACAGTAGATCCAGAAGATTTTTATTGCTTTCTTACCATTTATTTACAGCCAAAATAAGCAAACCTTGACCCAGTTTTTTTGGGGAATTCTTGGGCAGCAAGCAGCCTTTGTGTGATCTTTTTTCGCGTCTTGTTTACGTTCAGTGACCTTTTTCTTTCACATCTCGAGATTAAAGTTTTTGCATTTTACGTAGACAAAAGAATCTCGATTTTTCAACATGCAGAATTCTAATACGCATAGGTAGTTGCTTAGAGCCTCATATATTCTCATCTAAAATGACATTTTAATCTAGGTACTACCTTGTTTTACCATGCAACCATTAAAGCATTTTTTTGCTAAACATGAATTGCGCACAGAAACAAATCATATCATGATCATGAGAGATGAAGCAAGAAAATAATGCAGCAGCACATGCGTTGTGAATGTAAACATGAATCTGTACCGCCTCCTCTGATTTTTGTGTTTAACTTCTTGGTCACGCAATGGGATGGATATTACAGGGTGTCCAGCCAAATTTTACATTACAAAGCTCAAAAGTGAGATTTGAGCTCTAGAGTCTAGAACAAGATGTGAATTAGGGTTGAGTCAAAATTGTTGGCACACCCTGTAAACTGTAAGCAACATTCTCTGGTACCAAAAAGCCAAAGTTTTCTAGTGATGATGTAAGACGAAAATGATGGCAGTGGTGATGGTCATAAAAAAATGCCTAGCTTAAAGCGATTCTTTCTCCTCCGCTTGTTGTGAGATCCAATTAATCTCGTGCTGATTTCTTCACTCTATCGACTAGAGAAAATTGCCCTTGAGCAGGGGAGGTCAGTTTCGGTAGTCATCTATATTTCGCTCACATGTTACGACTCTGCAAACTTCGTGCCCCCACCCCCAAAAAAGCTAAAAAACGATTCATTTTTGAAGCTGAAAAAACAGTGCACAACTGATTCTTTTTTTTTTCTTTCTGCCTCTGCAACAGATGATTTGTGCCTCAAAGTTTCCTCTGCTACTTCCAGAGGAAACCAGATAAAGAAAGGCTGTGTAGCCTTGAAGGCCAACAGTACCAAACCAACCAGAAGCAGTCCAAGGTTGAAGGAACAAAAAAATGGTGGCAAAAAGGGATAATTCACCGACTCACGGTGTTTCAAATATAGAACAAAAAATTCTCTTCTATCATCATATAGTTTACCATATGCAAGAGAATTTTGTTACAGGGTAGAACAAAAATATTGGTTGCAATTTGCTTCATTTCCCCACCCTGTTCTTTGCTAGGATATGGAATGAGACATATGTTTTTCAATTTTTTATCCACTGTGTAGTTGAGCTACTTCTTTCTCATCTCCCTGAATTTTTGTCATTTTCCCTGGAGATGTACATAGTACATCAATCCAGTTATGACCATTTGCTGCATGCAATAAAAGCTAGAGCAACATTAATAAAAGGGAATGGGAAGCTAGGAGTGAGTAGGGGGTGATGAAGAATGGGGAGAACAGCATTATGAATATGTGTAGAATGTAGTGGGGAATTCAGTAGGAGTTGAGGAGCATTATGATGAGAAATAATTGGCTATGGCATGTTAAAGTGTCTTATTTCTACATGACTAACTTTGATGAATTGAATAAACGTTTTCTCAGATGACGGAGTTGTGTTATTTTCTTGTTGGATATGGAAGAACTTTGATGGCCCACGCCCCCTGCTTTTGCTTCTTTGAAAGTTTAAACAAACCTTCAAAAGTTTGTGTCTTTCATTTGAAAAGTTTTCCCAGTGCTAGTGCAAAAAAGGGTTTCTAATTCTAAATGAACAATTTGGAACATCCTTTCTTCCTGTTTCCAAGAGTAGTCATTCTTTCCCCCAAAATGTGCATCATCTAGCCTTTTTTTGGCTCAGCGCATTGATCAATCATGTCTTTGTTTGCAGGTAAGACCAACGTCGACATTTGGGACCTAGAGGAATTCTCTACCCAGGAACTATTAAGGGATTGATGGAGCGCCAGCTACCGGTAAAAAATGCTGGTCTTGACAACAGAAATGGAAAACCTCAATAGAGAGACGAAAAATGAACTTCATCCAATCGGAGACACAAAAAAAAGTGTGCCCCAACAAGTTTTGTACACCCTGTACAAGGGTACCTTGTTGCTATTAGAGTGAAAATGAGGATCAAAGGTTTCCTGCTCATCCATATTCCATGTGCATAGTTGAAAGAATACTGCAATGCAGTCTTATCGAAAACTTTTCGTTCAGTGAACATTTTGCAGTGGAATTCAGCACTTTTGTCACGAATTTCCAGTTGTGCACGAGGATGTCACATTTAGAACTACTTCTCTATGGAGTAGAGCTACTGAAGCATCATTTGGGACCATTACCTGTCGGTTTTTCGAGAAAGGCTAGCGAATCTTTCTGGTCGAGTGCACTTTCCTTGTGCAAAAATTTTTTGACCAGAAAATTACACAACCTTAGAGAAGTAGAAGAGAGCCAGAATGGAAAATAAATGTTGAAATAATAGTTCCATTTCGCGCGATGACCGCGACAGCGACCGCTCAGCGAGCGACGACAACATTGGTCGCCAAAAATCTGCAATCCTATAAAATGTGACCTCTATAAGCTCCATTGTAGTACACTGTGTTTGAAAATCACCCAAAATGTCTCAATTGCATTTTGATGCTTCTCCAAAAAGTTCAAATAGATTACTTACTTAGGTACAAAATGTAGGATTTTTTTAATCACTGTGCTTTTTGGGTCGGCTGAAACGCCAAAAAAATGTCCTCACTTTGATCCGTAACTGAGACTTGCAATAGCATTGCAATGCAAAAACTGCAATATTTATTGCAAAAGCACTAACACTTTAGGATCCCCCGTTTGGCACCAACACCATGCACCAACAAACGCAAAGTCTACTTTACTTTAGAGTCGAGAGGGGGAGGACAAATATTTGGGACCAAAAAGCTGTGCTAAATGCAATTTTTGAAAGCATGTAACTGGTAACTAAGTAAACAAGCATTATTTTCAGTAGGTCATTTTTCTACTTTTGCGATCTAAAAGTCTGCTTTGCTCTCTATCTTTCTGGCTTTTTTTGCTACCCAAGCAAACGTAGTTTTATTCTACAAAATCAACCTTATCAGCAAACCATAAAAGGCCTGCTGGTCCGTATGCACCAACCGAACCAGACTTTTTTTAAGAGATGAAAAATTTCATGCTTTTTGCTACTTTTCATTGACAATGTGG
Source organism: Oithona nana (assembly GCA_900157175.1). Classification (NCBI taxonomy): domain Eukaryota; kingdom Metazoa; phylum Arthropoda; class Copepoda; order Cyclopoida; family Oithonidae; genus Oithona; species Oithona nana. The sequence continues at coordinate 1,060,120 of LT727896.1, forward strand.
AGCTTTTTAATATTGAACCCTGAAGAACCTTTTTTTACTTGCCTTGATTGACGGATAGAGTGGTTTGTTTTTTTGTAAACTCTTCAAGGATGATCCACGAGGAAAAACTTGGAAATGACGGTTTTTCCATTACATGAGTTGCAAAATTCCTTGCTGTCTGTGATGGAGTCACATTCAGCCACTACTCAGGATGATATGTGACTTTTTTTTCCAAGTTTACTTTGTGCTCCTCTCCTGGAATGATTGGGGTCAATGAAAGAAGCTCTGTAAACATACTTAGAATGATGATATCATTATTTACATAATAAATACATTCATGAGATTGAGCGAAGGTAGAGTAGCATTAGCTAATCTAAGACTGAGAATGGTTGTACTAGGAGACGAGATGATACGAGATACAAACTTTGAGGCCATTCTGTCCCGGCCTCAAGGTCAATGGGTAGTAGAGGATAGTGCATAAAAGTTTCCCCAAAAAAACTCTGCTTTGAAAGCATAGCAAAATGATAGTGGCTATAAAAAAAGGAATTGAAATGAGGTTCATTTTGAAGTAAAAAAAAGGCCTAAAATAATTGCTGGCATGGTCTGATTCAACGACCTCTCATTCCATTTGTTTTGATGCTACAATTTCTCTCCAAGAAAAACTATGTTTTTTGCAAAGTCTAGTCACGTTTAACGTTTTGCTAGGGTGCTGCCTACTGCTTCAGGTTCTTCAGATATACCATAACGAATTTGGCCAACATTTATCCTATGTCTTTTGACAAATCTAAGGGGTGGCAAATTTCCAGTTAAGCTAAAAAGAAGTGCTGATTTAGGCTAGGTACTGAAAAGGCAAAAAGTTGATGACAAAGGGGATATTAGCTACACTTTTTCCAAATCGCGTCATATTGCGTCAGAGGTGGTAAACTCCATTTGGAAACCGACCATATGGACTAAACGTTCGGCCAGCCAGCGCAAAAGAAAAATTCCTTTAGTCTGAAGGTGTTTATCACTTTATGGATTTATTATCCAGATTATTTTTCCGCAAACAAATGGGATCTTTTTAAGGTTTCAATAAGTGTGTAGGAGGAGGATTGGGCAATTTATAATCGCAATTGAGTGTTCCGTTTTTGTTACATTCTTGAAAATAAGAGGGTATGCATTTTTGTACTGAATGTATAAAAATTCCGCTCATCCATCGGTTAGAAACTGAGTTTTCCATGCAATTACATTCAAATGTACATTTGTGGACCTTGTTTTGGCAAAACTTGATACATTCATGGAACTTGAAACAGTTACTATCATGGTATCCTTCCACTTCAAATCTTTCTCCCGGTTCAAGAATGTTAGGATTCCAGTTCACACGGTTACATTTGTTGATATCCAAGTCTTCTTCTGTGGCTTCAACACAGGTGACAAAGTGGTCTAGACCATCTCCGTGATCGTAGTAACCCCAATGACACTCTTCTTCAGAAGTTGTTGTCGATGCTGTAGTAATTGTTATTGCTTCATTTGAAATTGTTGTAGTTGATGTAGTTGTTGTCGACGTTGTTGTTGTAGTTGTTGTTGATGTAGTTGATGTTGTGGTCGTTAATGGAGTTGTGGTGAATGGATCCAAAGTCTCGTAACAAACCTAAAATATTTAAAGAGTACAGTTGGGTTTGAACCAGATTTGTGTACCGCATGTATGTACCTCTACACAGTTGCTTTTAGTTGTGGTCAATATGGATGTTGTAGTCCCCTCCTCGTAGCATTCGGGAACGTTGTAATCCCAGTCGCAATATTGCATCTTCTCATTGAATACCAAATCCTCATTACAATTCATAATGTATTCGTATCCCATGGAGCATTGCAGATATAGATGGCAATTAGCCGGATGACGATACAGTTGTGTGTATTCACAACCATTGTAAACTTGAGTTTTTACCGAAATTAGAGTCAAAGTGAGAAAGATTATTTGTAGCTCCATGCTGCCTACGTGATTGACTAGGAATAATTCTAGACTCTTAGATCCCATAGATAAAAACTAAATGGATTAATTGATTACAAGTGCAGTTTTATCATAGCAACAATTTATTTTTTCGAATGATTCAATACGTTTGCCCTTTAGATCAAAGTGTCTTTTCCAGTTAAAATCTTGTCTTAGTCACTGAGCATGCATCTTGCTTGATATCATCATCGTAGCATTCTTGATGATATGAAGCAAAACAGTTCGTTTCATTAACGCTTTTGTCAAAGATACCCATTTTCATTGTACTTTCTTCTTCATTGTCCATGCAAGGCGCGCAGCGAAAAGTACATTTGTGCACCATTGATTCGCAAAACTTTATACATTGATGAAATCCGAAACAATTTTTTTGACCATCAATGAAATTTTCAAGTTGGAATTTTTCTCCCGGTTCCAAAACATCATTGTATACTAAGACTCTATGGCATTCTCTATTGTTGGTTATGTCTACGTCCTCTTCTGTAGCTTCAACGCATGATTCGAAGGAATAATCGTCAGATTCATCGTCAAATTGGTACCACTCACAGTTTTCTTGTGTTGTTGTCTCTTCTTCTTGCGTTGTTGTATCTTCTTCAAGTGTTGTTGTCTCTTTTTCTTGTGTTGTTGTCTCTTTTTCTTGTGTTGTTGTTTCTTCTACAGTTGTTGTCGCTTCTTCTTCAGGTGTTGTTGCTTCTGAAGGTGTTGTTGTGTCTAACCCGCTACATCTATCCACATTGTGCTCCCAATCACAATATTGCATCTTCTCATTGAACACCAAATCCACATCACATTTCATCTCATATAGGTATCCATTAGAGCATTGCAAGAACTGATTACAAAATACGGGATGACTTTTAAGCACCTCATCATGATCACAACCGGTGTAAATCTGCCCTTGGACTCTACATAACGTAAATATTAGGGCCATAAAAGTTGAAAGAAATCCAATTACACGTCTCATCGTGTTTCTTTAAGCTTCTGCAGATATTTCTCAAGATAAACAAAGATTACTTAGAGAGGCCCCCAAGATAAGAAGGATGATTCACGTAATAATCCAAACAAACTAAAATTACAGAATATTTTTTAAAGTCAAATAATACACTGTGTATGTCTACCATTGCACTTTTTCATGCATGAATTGCGCACTGCAATGAATTCATTGTCGTCACAGTGTAGCCTTTTTGCACTACAAGTAAGGCTGCTGGGCCTTAGTGAAATGTCAACAAGAGAATATGCGACATCTAGGAATAAAAGTTCCACTATAACTACTGCAGTAGTAATGTATAAGAAGCTCAAATGCATTTATCGCGGCCTCTAGATCTGGCAAAAATTTTCTAGTATTCCGAGACATTGACATCGTTACCCTAAATCAACAGAGAGAAAAACCACGACCACCGCAGTAGTTGCCAAAGAAGCTTTCTATGCGTGCTTTAGAAAGCTCTTTCTTCTCGTTCTTTGCTCGCTCTTCGCTTTCACATGTCATCACCATATTCCTCAACTGGGTAGACGACGGAAGAAAATATATTCATGCATTGGGACTTTTTCCTTTGTCCTTAGAAAATCTTCAAGGGTACTCAAGCATAAAAGAGTTTTCTGTCCCTAAGAATGATGCACACATCACTGTAGTATACATATTGGGAAGAAGGTGTTTTGGCCAAGGAAAAAAAGGCCGTGTTTTTGGCCTTTTGAAGGCCATCAAGAAAGAGTTTAGCAGCGGGGAGCTTTTACGCTTATTGGATGTGTGGTGAAATGCCCTTGAGAAAGAAAAGGCCCTGGTGCGCAAGCTCGTGCTGAAATGCATCGAAGAAACTTTGTCTGAGACATAATACAGGGTGCGTCCAACATGTTTGGGCTTTAAAAAAAAATTTGTTAGGTGACCCAGAAAAAAACTTTCTTTTCAGCCTTACGTTTACTATACAGGGATGATATATTGATTGTCCGAGCTTGCGAGGGATGTACTCCAAACTTGTTTGGACACCCTGTAACATGAGACTATAAGTGCTAAGATATGTCCTAGTCCTAGTACCATTTGATACAGTATCATTTTTTGCATTGCAGGGATCAACTTCGTCAACTTCCTCAGTTGGTTCAACCTCGAGTAACTCTAGTATGGAAGTTTCCACACGCAATGGTCTTAACGGCAAGGCCACACCTACCTGTTCATCCGCCACACCCGGCACGCCAAATAAGCATGTGAATTTTGGTGGCTCAGGAGCCTCAGAGGAGAAGAAACGCGAAAAATTTCTGACTGCCAAATATGGAGCGCATCAAATGGCACTGATTCGGAAAAGACTCCGTGTGGAAATGTGGATGTATGAAAGACTTCAAGAAATATACGGAGCTGTATGTATTTTACTATATTGCTTTGCTTAAAAATATATTTTAAATACTGTTTCTTACAGGATGATATAGAAATAGACTTGGATGAAGTCTTGGACATGGAAGATGAATCTGAACGCAAAACCTACATCAGTGTAAGTTTCAATTTTTTGAAAGTAGTGGATTTTCACATAATTTTCAATATGCATTTTTCCAGGAACTTCTGAGAGTGGGTTGCAAAAGGCCTCTCAAAGTGGAACATGTCAATGTAAGCAGTACATCAAGTTGAAAAATATGTAATGATAAAAAATGTATTCTTTTGCAGTTATTCGTTGGCGACCTTTTGGAAAAAGTCAAGACTTTGTAATTTCTTCCAGTGCTACCCAAAACTGGACTTTCGTCGTCTGGATGGCGATTCAATCTAGGAGAAGAAGTTAACCAAAAATAAGTGTGCCATTTTTTGTATAAATTGACGAAGATGAAGAACATTCCTCTCTTAAGAAAGACAGAGCAGATTTGAATCATGAAACTGTGAGAAGCAGAAAGAAGCGAATAAGATTAAGTGTGATTTTTTGATGATCAAGTTCATATCCAGGATGAAAGAATATGTGTCTATCTCTATCTCGTAGATCTCATCTCAGGTCATCTTTTCTATGAAAAAGAAACCAACTCGAAAAAAAATCCATTTGTATAGTACCAAGATTTGATAAAGAATGCGCGCGCGCTCGATCATGCGGATCATGCCAAAAAAAAATTTGGGCATTTTTTTTATCCAATGATTCACTTTTTTGGCCACCCCCTTCCCTATCCCTCCGCAAAATTATCATCAATCCAATAATTAATTTTTAACAATCTCTGTTTATTCGGCTACTATTCTTTATTTTTGTGTGTTTTTTAGTTGAAAAACGACATGACATCAATGTGCGTAATGTACAAATAAATCCGTTCAGAATATCATTTTATTTCTTTTTTTTTAGAATTTTAATTCGGTTAAAGTTCTATAGAATCCATCCGCTCTCGTCGTATCTTCAATGACGCATAACTGCAAATTATCAACTTTCTGTACTCCAAATTCCAAGTCTTGATGTTTTTCGTACAAGGCAGAGGGTAAATACTTGGATTTTCTCAATCTGGCGATCGGACGGTTGACTTTGATCAGCGTCATGTGTGGGGTCAATTCGAATTTGTTTGTCACATTAACCTTGTCGGATGTTTGAGAGACGCAAGAACGTACCAAACTGGAACAAATCGATAAATAAAGTGAACTAGATCATAACAATGCATCTAAGGAATTTCTTAGATTTTAGCATTTTTGGCGCGAAAATTCAAATATTTCCTAACTGATGAGTTCTTTTCAATCAACTTGGGCCAAACTTTATGCACTGCAACTTATGCACTTAAAAGTACTGTCTACTGATTTACCAACTTTTCTTTCAGAAAAGCCTTTTAAACCAAAACTTTAGTTGCATTTTGGCCTTGAACAACAATGAAAACAGATTTTTTGGTGATGCTATACATACCTGACAAATTGCCAAAATAGTTCTTCTGGTTGAGGCAAAACTTGGGCGTACAAAACTCGTTGTCCGAAAGTGTTCAATCCCGAAATGTTGAGATTTAGGTCATTGGTAAATTCTTGCAATTCTAATTGAATATCATGAAGTGCTTTAACTAATTCCCATTCTCCTTGGTCTCCTTCCAGTCTTAACATTCCTAGTGTAACGTGAAATAGTCCTGACCCCATACAACAATCTGACAAAATTTCTTCTTGTTTCACCGCATCTTTTTGGACTACTTGAGCGGCTTGAACGACTTGAGGATTGGTGATCCGGATGGCCAAAAAATGAGTGGATCTTTCTTCTTCTGGAATTAAGTTGACTTGAATATTGGAATCAATATGAATGTTGATGTCATCATCATCTGAATCAGAATCAGATTCAAAATTGGCATCGGATTTTAATTTGGCATCATCATCGATTTCGTTCATGATATCTTCAATAGTTTTGCCTCCGTTGTCACCAGAACTGCCAAAAACTAAATCTATTCGGGACTTTTTATCCCAAACTTTAGTGCCTTTGTATTTAAAGTACTCAATTCTGTGTTGGGGAATAGCTAAGGCTTCGTATTCTGCTTCGTCCTGAAACAATGCGAAGATTTAATTTGAATTTTCACGCCAAAAAGTGTTCTTCAACTTACTAAATGTCTCCAATTTGAAAACTTGGTGAATTGATCTTCGATGATCCCCTCAAATCGGTCCACATAACCAATTGTAAAATACTCTGGAGGCAAATTTTCATCCCATTGAATTCTTTTGATCACATCCAAAGCTGTTTTCATACTAGATTTGCTTTGCTGGTGAATATTTTTGGATTCAGAAAAAAAGGATAATGATTTTTTCTTTTGTGTAGGATTTTTGGATGATTCTACTGTAACTGGACCGGAATGTTGCTTGAAGCAATCTGCTCCAAATCTACATTTTCCAATTTTGTAGAAGGGGCAAATTTGAGGTGATTTGGACTTTTCTTCCGCCATAATCTCTTTCTTCACTTCACGAAATGACAGAAATAAGTGTTTGAGATGACAACAATGAAGTTAGAATTTATACTTTACTGCCTTTTCAATTTTCATAGCATGGTGCAATCAGCTGATTTTGTACTTGCGCATACATGCCGCGCGACGCCTCGTTCTTATCGGCATTGATTGCAAGGCATGTTGTCATGGATATTTTTTGAGCGAATCAGAATACAAACATAGGAATTCATCGAAAAGAATGTACAAAACATTATGAAATCGTGCTCTTATTCATCAAACTTTATGTTTTAACATTTCAATTATGGCCATAAATGAACGAAAATACTTAGTCCTTATCAATGATTGCCTTTTAGAATATTTAAAACGCTGCAAATTATGTAGTGGTTCATAATTAGCTCATCTTCTGATATCTTCCCATCTGCATTAATATCAGCCTTTTCAAAAAACTTTTTAGCAATTATCCAAGAAGTGGCAAACTCAAGCAAACCGATCTTTTTCTAAAAATACACAAAAATGAACTATGCGTACTTTCGGGATTGCACATACTATGTATTACCTTGCTACAAAGATCATTCAAATTTTGCAAGTCGAAAGGAACCACAGAACCACCTTCACCATGTTGTGATTGAGATCGATTGACTATTATTTCGATTGGATTGTCCACTTCTGGGTCGTAATCGTATTGATGATTAGAATCGTCGTCCTCTTGGTCTAACATCGGATTCGGAACCCTCCGTGCAGAGTTGCCTGGCAATTGACCCATGATGAGAGCAAGACTAAAGAAGATGGTACCCAATGTATAGATGTTCATGGTGAAGTGACGATGACTACTTGACTAGCAAGTTTCCTAGGGACTTTTATAGACTTCGATTGACATATTTTCACAACTGTTTTGTGACTTTATCTAGATCACATCATTAAAACGTAAAAAGTTGTAACCTTCTTTTTAAACAGTACATGTACATAGCTTTTTAGTTTTTAAAATATACGTGTTCCACTTGGGATTCTAAATCCAAAGTAACGGACTTATTTTTGAAAATAGAACACATAACATTCTGAAACTTTACACTGCCATTGATGAATCTTGGCATATCAATTTTAGGATTGAAGTGATTTAGCAATTAGCATAGGTAAAAAATTGTTGATGGTACCAAGACATATTCGTAGACGATACCAAGACATCGAAAATCTTCGATCAAACTAAGCCTGTCCGATTTATTGTCTCAAAATACGCGTAAATCATAATTAGAAATTCAAACTTGAATATCAATTTGAGGAGGAGATCTTGTCAAACCATTCAAAAATTTCCTCATATTTTCTTTTCTTTCCTTCAAAGGTCTGACTACATTTTTCTTGAAAGAAGTGGACACATAACCATATAAGGGTGGGAAACTATAGATATAGTAAGCAGGAAATCCTACCCTCAGAACAAAATCAAATAGAAATGGGATTAAAACTTCATGGGGGTCAAAAAATTTAAGTCCAAATATTAAAAAGCAAAGAAATATCATGCAAAATATCTCTCCAAGCCAAGGAGTGACATTGTACTTCTTTACTCTGTTGGTACTTGGCACTGGTAAGGTTGGAGTTGTCATTTTCAAAACAATGAAACTCAGAAAAAGTATCAAGATGATGATCCCAACACTTTTTCCACTCGCAAAATACCTAAAAAAAAATCATTTTTGTGGTTTCAACGAGAATTTTTTTAAAGATTCATTCTTACAATTCTTCGTCGGTTCCTGTGACTGCTTTGGTTATATTGGTAGATGCCGGTGCCCAATCAATCATAAATCGAAAATAAGTATAAAAGAAGACAAAGATTCTTGAATACTTCAAAACTTCATGATCTGGATAATGTTCAAACCATTCCCATTTGAAAATAAGTATAGTTTTGACAATTTGAGTCACTTGCAGTGAAGCCAGAAATGAAACTAATGAGATAGATGTCACAATAAAGACTAAATGTGTCAATATAAGTGGGAAAAATACATGTAAATGAAATGTCACAAAAACAAAGACTACTACGGACACAGCGTTGAAAAACAGAAAAAGATGTACAGAATCAACAATTAGAAAGTCCAATATGGTTTGGAGCCCAGTCGACTTTTCGTTGTGATATTTTCTGATGAGAGTCAATAAAAGGTTTGAAGGAACAAACCATGCTAAAAACGCACAAACCTCAGGTCTGATCTGCAAAGTCATCTTTGAAAGACTGGTTGTGGTTTGGTCTTTTTTTCCTGTTGGTAGCGAAGGACAATTTTCATCTCCAAGATGTTCGTGCTATACTAAGTATGTAAGTATGCATGCTATTGCATCAAGCACACAGTGATCCTTTCTTCTCTGTCGCTGCTAGTCCTCCTAAATTTCGCGGTCTTAAACACCTGATTTCACTTTTTTGAAAGTACCTAGAGTAAATGGGGTGTAAATGGTGAAATTTTGGGGGTTGATTTCCACGTCAGAAACTTTAGAGTATAATTGAGTCAATGGTGATTTTGAAATGCCCAATTTGTCATTGGGTGTACCTGAAATTCACGGTCAAAGTCGTGTTTAGACCGCGCAGTTCATGAGGGCTAGCAGCGACGGAGAAAAGAAGATCATATCACTGTGAAGCAGCAAAGATTTTCGTGTTTAAAGTGCTGTACATAATAAGTACTAAAATAACCTCTATGACGATTTGGTGCAAAAACTGTGTGAAACGCGTCATGTTTCTTTAGCCTAAATGAGGAAAAAAAGTTTGAAACATTTCAAACTATTAGCGCAAACAAAGGTTAAAAGTTCGAAAGGTTCGAACGATGTGTGAATTAATGTCCGTGGCACGTACAGTAAATACATCTCGGCTGCTCTCCAAACTTTTTAATAACTTAACCAAACCAAATCTACGCTTGCGTGCATCTAACCCTGCGGGAGCAAATCGGTGTATCTACATAGGTATCTAACGATATGCAGACTGCAGAGGACTGTACAAAGCGCAAAGATGTAGAAGCGCAAGCAGCTTGGGCTCGCGCTTTAAAAAAGTAATTTACAAAATGGACATATTTCCGTGTCTGAAAATCTTCTTGTTCCATTTTCATCTGTGTGTACAGGTGTATGTAGGAGTAGGTGTAATATTGAATGTCACTGGCATTTTTTGTTTACTGTCTCAAATTATAATTAGAAAGCATTTTTATCATCTTCATATACACACAGGTCTGTTTTTCACCTTCTTAGATTAGTCTTTATCACAAAAGAAGCTCGTTGACCACAAAACTCGTTCCGGAATCGGATGTATATGAAAAAGGAAATTATGTATATTACCCGTAACTTTGCGTTGGAGCTTTGGTTCCGGAATCCGGAAACCGACGCGAAAATAGAATGAAATAGAATAAATATTAGAAGCTTGAGCAAGTTTTTGTTTCCGAAACGAGGTTCATTACATATTTTGCCAGAATGTTAGATGTTCTACTTTGATTTGAATTTAGAGTCTTACCTTTTAGTTTACATAACTAAGACTTGGAGCATAATCAACCTGATTTGTTTATCAGACACGGATATCATTAATGTCGTAAATAGTACAGAAAACAGTGAATTTGATATTGAAGCATTTTATTCTGTATTTTAATGTTGCAATACACACAGGTCAGGTTTTCATCTACCTTCTACATCAAATGTTTTAAGATCAGGTCTTCGTCACTGTCTGCATGAGTCATTCCGTACCTATTCACGAACACACCTCCTGACAACGGAACAGGTCGTGGTTCCCGTTGAGTGTCAACTTCATCATGTCTAATTGGTCTGTCCGGATTTAAACTTTGGATAGGCCTTAGTTCCACCATTGCTGTATTATTTTGAGGATCAGATTCCCTTTGTCTGTCAATTTCTTTCATGCCTGCAGCCACAACAATCATTGCCCAAATAATAAGTGTTAATGTAATGAGAGTACTAAAAATTGCGAAGATTGATGCATTTAGTAAAAATAAACCAATTATATTCATTGCCACTCCAATGCCAGAGAATATCATCCACGGTACAAGAAGTCCCCAAATTTTCTTAATGCTTCCAATAAGGAGAAGGATATCAGTGATGAATGAAAGTCCAAGGTAGACTTCAATTGCAATGAAAATAGATGCGACCATTATTCCCTTGTAATGCTTGTAATCATTTCCAATGCTGTCTCCGAATATTCTCCAAATATGAATGGCAGAAACAATTCTTGCTAAACCGAACAAAGTAGCAATGATAATGCAACCATTCAAGTTACTGCAACAACAACATTTCCAGCAAATTGGTTGAGGTTTATCCTCAATTTCACAACCCGGCCACTTTCTTCTTGGCATGATGATTACAACTGCCTTTTAGTTTACATTGCTCAAACATACACATCCGGATTTGTTTATCGGACACGAACATCATTGAAGAGAAGAGTAAAGAAAGCAATGAATTGAAACTGAAGCATTTTATTCTACATTTCTTTCGTCCCTCCTATGTCGCTGAAGTCTTCGACCCTGAAGATGATGAAGACGAAGTTGAAGAAGAGTTGGTCTTGGATCCGGATGAGTTGAAGAATATCAAACAGCTCTATGGAAAAATTCAATTTAGTTTGAAAGACAACCATCTCATGAAATTGAACTTGATTATATTTTCTTCACAGCTAAATTAAACATAAAATTCTTTCACAACCGTTAATATTTTTCTTTTGCAAAAATGGCACCAAACATATTTTCAATCAAAACACAATCATCGTTTCTACACTACATTTCAGCAAATAAAACCAATAAGGCTTTAGCTGTATTGGATGGTTAGAATTAGTTTTAAAGCTAAGTTTATTTTAGGATTGAAATGGTTTTGCTTTTTTTTCGAAATGTTATGCGCAGAAACGATTTCTTCCGTCAATCCGAATCTTCGTCGACTTCTGTAAGATCGAACCATTGATTGTCAATTCGTTTTTGTGGGATTTCAGACAACTCAATAATAGCGCGTCCCATCACTGCTCGACGAGAAAAAGTTCCTTTTCGATCCACTACAGTGACTTCCAGTTGCAAATTCTGCTGTAATTTGGCAATGGGCAGGTTTTCGTACTCGAAATTCTCGTCGAAAATGGGCGTGACGGTGTCTTTTTTCGCGTCAGTTTTGCGCTTAGATTTCTTTTCTCGATTAGGTAAAAGGTACATTTTTACGTATGGATCCGGAGGGTCGGGTAAATCACCACCGGGTAATCCTTTTGCTTCGTGAACTGTTATCATCAAAGATTCTTGGTTCTAAAAAACAAAGAAATATAACTTCGAAAATTCGTATATGGCAATAGTGCGCAAACATACCGGATTGAATTGAACGCTCAACTTGACTTTTCCAGGCCCAAAGTTAGGCAAATTTCGTTTTCGCAATTGACCTTTGTCAATCATTTCTTCCACATCATTTCCCTCATATCCAGCAATTTTTGCGATGGGATCGATTGAATCCGCAATCACTTCAGCTATTGAAGGTGCTTCGGATACTTTCCTGTCTAGTACTTTTGGATTTTGTTCTGTTTCAGCAGCATTTGTCTTAGTATTTTTTGTCGCTTCAGATTGTTTTCTGATAGCATCTGTCAATTTGGTGCTTGATGCTTTCTTTTCTGGTCTCATGAGACATCTGACGCTAACGGCCATTTTAATAGTACTTCCACCTCCCGTTCCTGCGTTTTTCAAGGGAATTGGCTGCAAAACGTATTCCATATTGTCCGCAGCCATGATATCTGAAGTTCTTATGGTCGCCGTTCCAATCACAGCATCTTTGTGACCTTTGTCTATAAAGGGAAAAAAATTAAGAAATAAACGCCATCTGGTGTACAAAATTGATTAAAGGTGAACATTACCTATAACTTTGACATGTAAATCATCAGAATGGGGATTAACCACGGTGAAAACGAAACCTTGTTCAAAAGCGGGATCTTCGTCGTAATGTTGTTGATAAGTGGATTGAGGTTCACCGTTGCCTACTTTTAGCTCAACCTCTGGACTAGGTTTTGAAGAGCTTTTGGTGGTTTTGGGTGCTTTTAGATCTTGACACGAGTCGACGTAGACGTGTAGTAGGCACTTTGCCAGTCCATCATCCACATCTAAAAATAACAAAAACGATACAAAAATGATACAAATGATAGACACAGGGTTATCAGGTAAGTTTTGTATAGTGAATGTACATAATCCAACCCTAAAATAAAACGTGAAAAATCCTCACATGTTTGTTATATCAATATTTTTGAGTGCTCATACGTAAAAACTTTTACTCTTATTAGATCTATCTTTACGTTTACAATACTATAGAGACATCTGATGACGCTAGGTATCATCTTGGTCAGTATATAAGAAGTCAAGTGAAAGCCACTTAACTTTGTTGGTCAAAAACCTTTGATGTAAAAGCATCAAATCTAAACTATGGCTTTTATAAAATTCCTGATTTTGCTGCCACTTTTCAACTTCATTTCCTCAACTCCTTTGGAAATTAAAGGATCAAAAACGTAAGTCAAATCGTGTTACCAGAAGTTTAGTTTGACCATTGTTTGCTTTTAGGGAGGATTCTTCGATGACGTTGTGTGCGCCCAAATTCGAATTTGGAACTTTGAGTCCGGAAGACGAGGCCACCGTTTTCAACTTGACTCAAAGAGTCTTATTCGCGGATTGGGTCATAGGCTACGCTCAAGTCATCTTGAAAGATGAGCAATTCAAGTTTGTCAAAGACAATTTTGAGAAACAATGGCCAAAATGCTTGGAAGAACTATTGAAAATGCGTTAAATCGCGATGTATGTAAAAATTATCAAGTAACTGATTTGCAATGCCAAGTCTGATTAGACTTAGATCGGAAAAGACTCTGATCTGACTCCAATTAGGCTTATTCTCTTTTTATGCCACAATTATTCTATTAATAATAGTTATAATGTCCAATTATGTCATTATTGCACAATTTTGATCTTGAAACGAAAAAGAAGAATAAAGCTGACTGTTGCTCTCAAGTCTCAAATATTTTTTTTTTAAATCTTACCGTCTTGCAAGAAAGACTTGTTTAAGGTCGCAGGTAACCACGAAAGCGCCCAAAATATTTTTCCGGATTCCACATCTTCCAATTGTGCCCAATCGGCTTGAATTTCACCTCTTTCGGAAACCGTTGCAGTTGACATCGAAGCTCGACCAAGAAATTCATCGTCCCCTAAAGTAAAAATTAAAAGTAAAAAAAGAGTTTTTTTTTTCAAATCAAAGGCAACACCAAAAAGCATAATTTTTTTTAGAAAAGCCACTTTAAAGTTGAGATTATAGGGTTTACCCATTTCTGATACTATTCCTAATTTTTCCAATTTGACTAAATGAATAGGTAAATAAATTATCAAAAAAAAAAAAAAAAAAGAAAAAAGGGGGAGAAAGAAAAAACCCAATTACCAGGATCATCATGGTCATAAACTTCGACGGTTAGCTCTTGCCCTTCCACAACCTCAATTGGGAAATCCGCAGTGAAAAACCATTCCGGACTAACGGTATTGCTGATGACTTTGGTTTTGACCGTTTTAGCACCCACTTGTAAAACTGCATAGGGATCAGATTTGCCTAAACCCATAACTCCAATGTCTTTTTTCATCAATGAATCTGCTTTGATTAATTGGACTCTAAGGACTCCAGCAGAATCTGGGCATTTCAATTCATAATTGGTGATGTCATCGGTTAAGGCCATTGTGAATTTGTTGGGCAAAACCATAAAGTAACCAAGTTGTTCCAAAACGATTTTTCGGATCACATTGCTTAAGCCTGAAAAATGGGTTCCAAAATCAGCTTTTTATAAGTTCAGAAGGATTTCGTGGACTTGGACAAAATCTTGCAAATATATAAAAAGACACAGTGTATTTTAAAAATTGAAAAAAGCCTTTCAAATCTGACATTTTTCATGAATTTTAAACAGCACTGTGTTGAGAAGGAGAGGATTAGTTAATTTAAGATATCATGCACAATGCAAAATTGTCCCTTGCTTTTCCAAAAAATATAAGAAAAAGAGATTCAAATCTACTCACAGCTGCCTTTAAAAAAGAAAAATGAAATATCATCAAAAATATCCTCCATATAGGAAAGTAGTAGAGAAAATCCAATATATTTTTTTCATCTAGGTTGCAACTTACCTGGTGCATCCAAGACGTTTGCAACACCACCCAAATCAAAATCAATTTCAGGTGGTGTCAAAAAGTAGACTTGTACTCCACCAATCAAAGGAATGGTTTTGATCAAAGGCTTAAAAACCACCCGGACCAATCCTCGTAAACTAAAGTCACTGAGTTTAGCTGTGATTTTCTTGACACTAAACTTGATATCACAGTCAGAGGCAAAGACTAAATCCAAATCCATGATGATTTCCTTGCGATCCGTATTCTCTTTATAGACTTTGATGCCTGTAATTCGAGGTGGAACTCGGCCCAAAACCACTTTGTCAAACTTGAAGCCACCAAACCCATAAGAAGCTAATGCATCTTTGACTAAAGGCTCAATAGTCTCGTTGATCAAACTTCGAGTGTAGTGTCCCACATTCGGCCACATTTGTTGAAGAATTGAGTTGATCCATTCCGCTCGTTCCTAAGACATACATAAAATCAGTTGAAAATTTTGGCCAAGCATCCCAGCCCAAACTTGTTGGAACCCCTTGTAAGTAGTCTACCTTATCAACTGGCAAAAAAATAAATTGGATTTCAAATTGAGGTCTATTGTATACACTGTATTACAGTAGTTTCTCCTGTAGTAAAAAGTCCAGAGGGTCTTATCTCTTGTGCAACGCAGTGCAACGCCGGTTTCTCTGGACATGAAAGTATGGTCAATTTAAATAAATGGACTTTGTAACTTTACAATTTACTTCCGAAATGATCGGTAGAAACGGACAGACATATGAACACTATGATTTCTAAAGGAATAGTATTCAACATGAATATTTCGAACTATGCAGTTTGCACATGTGAAAAAAATTACCTTATCAGGAAAGAAGACCCATGATGGAAGATCCTCAACGCGAATTCTGGATTCAATCATCGTTTTTTCATCAGCCAATGCAGCTTCTCTGGCAGCAGATAACTTTTGATTACGTTCGGATTTCCACTGGGATCTCAAAACGGTTAAAAGTAGGGGAGTAAGAAGCCAGGCAATGGATAAGTTGTAGTAACCCAGCAAATAAATTCCCACCCAACCCACAGATTTGAGGAAAAATCTTTTGACCAATTTGATGACTCCATCAGTTGTGCTGGGCTCTTCTGATCCTTCATTATAAAGGTCGTGACTTTTGGCAATCATATCTGAAAATAAAATTATGTTTTAAACTTGGGCTTAGGCGCGAAAATTCAAAGTGTAACTTTAGACAACTCTAGATTTTGGTCTTAAGCAAATATAATCTAGACTTTGAAAACATTTCAAAAAACGATTATTTTTCAAACCTTTGATGAAATCCATTTTCTCCTTCTCTCGTTGCAAACTGATGACTGATTCAGTGCATGAATAACAGGTGTTTAATATTGGCTTACAAGCTTTAGCCCTTCATACAGCTTCACTGTGCTGTGGCCCTCCGGCTCTGAACGAGGACGGCTCACGACTAAGAGAGTAGTAGCCGAAAACGACATGCAGAGAGAGATAGAATGGAAAGGAAGAGTGAAAATCGATCTCTGCATTACATCTGTGCATTACATGAAAGTCGTTGCCTGCATTATGAGGTAGTACTTATTTGTTTACATACATAGCAAGAATATAGTCATTAGTTGTACGGCTAAATGAAAAGCTTTGATTTGACGAGTTTTTAGCAATAAACAGAGTGTCAATTTTCAAATCGTTATCAAGACTCAATGAGAACTAGGAAAAAAAGAAAAAGAATTTGATAATGGCTTCCGTACAACATACGCAACTGACAGTTGTAGAATGTATTACTACTGATTATGATACTACAGCAGTTGCAATCAAAGAGCATATTGTTCCCCTTTCGCCTTTCTGAAATGCTTGCCCAACTCTCATACGCTCTCTCATTCTCCTTTGAAAATAGTAGATGGTAACTTGTATCTAAATAGCTCTCTACCATTTGTTTGTTGCATTTTCAGCCCATTTGCATTTATGCATTGAGAGAACCATCTTCTTCAAAAAGTGTTCTGTTTGCTCGACTCAAACTTACTCACTTTTTCAAACAGAGTCTCTAAAGAAAATGAAAAAGAGAGGCTAGAGGGCGTGAAGAAGGAAAAACAGGCTTTTGACTTGATTGTTGCTCATTTATCTTTGGGATACATCTTCAAATACACAACAATACAGTTGCTCTACTAGTGTAGAAATATTTGGGTAGTACATAATATGCAATATGCATAAAAATGTACAACTGCAATATCTTTATAGTAGTGCAGCAGTTTCTTATTATTTTAGAGCCTAATGCAGACTTCTGAGGCTAAAATATTTTGATGCTTACCTCTAAGTCCAGAAAGTCTAGAACAAACACTGATAACGGTCATAAAAAATGACTCACTCCTTTTCTGACTTTTTTAAGGTGTGGTAAAAAAGGAGTTAGATTACATTGCCTAAGTAGACTCCTTCTTAGGTAATACCTTTTTCTCAATAAGATAAAGGTAAATCCAAATATTTACCTTTTGTCCCTTCTGTCATGCTTCTGTAAATTCTGGATTGATAAAATGTCTTGAGATTCACTGATTGTCACTAGGTAAAAATTCGGTCACTGTTATTGAAACATCTTCTTAGATGTCGTTTTAAAAAGACGGGTGCCAACTGGCAAGTCTACTATTTCAAGTGTTTTGTACTTACTTGAAAGCCTAAGGCCGAGTCAAACCACAAAAAAATCAAACGTACTTTCGAACTTCAATTAAACTAATTAACTTTAGTCACTAAAAAGTTTTACCACAAAATCAATCTATTAATAGTTCAGTCAGTTCAAAATTATTATTTGGTTGGAAAATTATTGAGTTTTCAACTTACAATTGGGCATTAAAATGCCTTAAAGTTATTACCTCGAGTCGAAAAACAAACCCAGCTGTCCAGTACTAACCTGGGCCTCAGCATTGAAGTCTTATTTAACGCAAAATTGCACATAATTTCACGCAACCTTTTGTAGACTTTGAGGTGCCAGAACGGAACGATTCTTGAGCATTCGCGCAGTCTTTCTCAGCAATCGTGGAGACGTTGCGTAGAAGTGTTGAGAAGAGTGCTGCCACTAGCAGAAAGGCACACACCGGCATCTGGAAGCGCATTGAGCCGTTAGGTTGCTCATGCTCTCGTGGTTTCAACGTTGAGAAATGGACGACGTTACTTCTCAGTTTTCAGCGAGATTCTCGTAGATCAACAGCAGTGAATAAGAAAGAAGTGAAGAACATTCTTTTACTAAAAAGATGCGTTGGTGGAATTGAAAAGTGTCAAGTGACTCAAAATGTCGCCGCTGCTGGCTGTGAAATGGACTCTTTGGCTCTTTTTGGGCCTTTGCAGCAGTGTTGCAGAAAAAGGTAAGCAAATATTGGGATTACAGGATTACTGGATCGTTGCAGTGTAACTCAATTAGGATTACATTGTGGTTCATGTAGTTCTATTAGATAGTTTATGACAAAGTGAATTGTGTTTACTTCTTTAAAAGTAATTCGGAATTTGACGTGCTAACTGCTTGCTAGGCCGGTCAGCTTTGTTGACATTGTTTTTCCAAATGTAAACAAAAAAACAAAAAGAAGCATAATTTCTAAAATCCTGCGAGGACAACAAAATTAGCCTTGAGGAAAAATTCCTGAACGTTTTCCAAAGTATTTTGCATCATAAAATACTCCTGTCACAGGTAATTGGAAGTTTCGGTTTCTATTTGAACGGTTGGAAGTTAAAACGTTTGCTAATGTGACACCCACCTTCTTCTCGAAAATTGCTTTACAAAAATACAAGTACCACCCTTTCAAAAACTCAAAAGAACACATATGGTGGAAGGATAATGTCAAAAGTCTTGGTTTGCACTCTGCTACTCAACAAATATTTGAAATGCGTCGTAAATGAGGATATTTTGCGGGAACAGCTACTTTTGATGGGACCAAAAGGTGGTGACCAATGCTGCCTTTTCTTCCATCAAATTCAAGCAATACAAATATTTCTCTTCTTGCTCAGCTCAAATGGCAACTTTTAAGAGCAAATATTTGACTTTTAGCTCTTCGCAGCTTCTTCGCGCTTCTCTTTGTGTCAACTTTTTAGGAAACATCCTGCTGATGAGTTAGGTGGTAATATTTGCAAAGAAATCCAAAAGTTTTGAACTACAATATTTACCAAAGTTTTGGGGTTTGAGTTCGCTGGGCTTGAAAACCCAAAAGGATGGTTCAATTACTCAGTAGGCAAGCCGTTGTGGAAACCTGATTTTCTAGTTTTGCTCTCATATCATTTCAAATATCACATTTTTAAGCGCAAGCTATAGTTGCTCGCGCTTCTACATCTTTGTATTTTCTTCTTGTTGTTCAGCATTTTTCTCCAATTCGCGTAATTTTACGCGTTTTCGCGCTATTTTACGCGTTTCTTAGATTTTCAAGATTCTTAGATTTTCAGGATTTTCAAGATTCTTAGATTTTAACCTTTGCTCGCGCTTATAGTTTGAAAAGTTTCAAACTTTTTATTTGGATTTACACTCTTGTTATTTACGGAGTGAAAAAAATTTCATATTTTTTAAAACATTGTGACTAAAATAGACTTGCGGATAATTTTGCACAGAAGAAAAATATTCTTTTTCCGTCCGTCCGTCCCCGTCTAGTGCATACACTGCTGCATTAATCAAATTAAGATTCTTCAGAGAGACTTCTACAATCTGCATGCCTTCAAAATTGAAGATCTTCTGTCTATGCCTCCGCGCGCCTCCTCCCCTTCAAACGTCACAGTTTTGCTTGCCCTGCGGCTTCAAACAATCGCAATCATGCCCATTTGTTATGACACGTGTGAATGCATTCACACCTCGCTTCTCTCGGCTTCAGTTCTTCTTCAGCAGCTCTTTGCAGACAACGGACCAAAATGCCGCAGGCTCTAGGACTCCCGATAATGTTCTCATTTTGCATTCTAAACCCAAATTCACTACTAGGCGGATGCCGCTACTGTAAGGCCAATAACAGACCAAGAAGTTGCAGTGGATTTGCAATGTTACACCCAGGCAAAGTCTGATGAACATCAGTTCTGACAATAGGAACTTTTAGGAAAAATACATCATTCACACTGCGGCAAAACTGTATTCTTTGTTCTAAAATTGTATAATGTATGCACTACAATTTTTGACGTTTTGCAGTAATTATATGTAGGATTGTTTTTTGGCACAAAAAATCAAGTATTTTAGAATTAGAAAAGAATAATTCAATTTTCGGCCTAGGTGTGATGATACATTAGGCCTTACATTCTATTGTACCCAGACTCACTAATGGAATCCTAATTCAGCCTACAGTTACGCCGTCTAGAATATGCTGTCTTAGCATTTTTGCTTATGGAGAAGAACTTTGTTGTGTGTGATGTTTTTGTTATCAAAAAGTTTGCTCGTTGTCTATTTCGGAATTGTCCATTTGCCCCAAAAAATTGGGGGACGGAAAAGACACTCTTCTCATAATGTAATTTTCCATACATTGAAAATAGTCTATAAAAACCTGATGTAAATCTGATGGTGTAGTGTCGCCTAAAAAAGCAGTCTTGCTGATAAAATCTAATATAAGATGGATGCAGTATGGCATAATTTTCGTCTAGAAAAAAAAACACACACACACATAAGAGACCTAGAGGAAAAATGGAGACAGAAATTAGGTCATGAAAAAGTATTGGAAGAAATATGTGAGCAGCTAGCAGAGGCTTTAGGCCCAGACACTAAAAGTAGTCTAACAAAGAGCATGGCTAAGGCAGCAAAGCAACCAGCAAAATGGTTTTAGGCTGCTGCACTCTTGGCTGAAAATTCCTAGTTGGACACAAAGGACATGACTCATGTTGGATAGAATCAGGATACCTAAAAGTCACTTTGTTTTACAACACAAAATTCTTGGCATGCTACATAAAAGATGGGTCCAAACCACCACAGAATGTCAGTGACAAAAATTGCTATTTTCATGGGAAACAAACCCATGGACCATGGTTTGTCAAGTTTTGAGTCAAAAATATGTATTGAAATTGGTTTGAACTTTTAAATCTATTTTTGTTTCAGTCTTGTTTAGTGTCATAAAAACAGACTAGAGGCAAAGATGGATAATGACTGCACCTACAAAAAAGTCCATGTTCTCTACCCACTTCATAAACGCCCTCTGTTAATCCATCAAACTTTGGTAAGGTACAAAAATAGAAAGGTCTTTCTCAAAGATCAAAGGCAAACAATTTTCTAAGTAGCAAAGAACTTCAGATAAGAAGAAATATAAAAGCATGAGGAAGGCCAAGAAGAAGGTACATTTTTTAAAGGACTTGTTCCTCAAAAAAATTTCTTCTTTCATCGAGATTAGATCGGTTTTGCACCCTTGTGCTGCAGTCCTAGTAGTAGTAGACTGCAGCCTTAGCAAGTATCAGTGCCATATCTGAACTGCACAAAAGGAATTGGATCGCCATTGCTTCTTCTGCTATCTTTTCATCTCAAGTTTGAAAATTGGAGGGGAGAAGAAGGGAGGATTCTATAAAAAGTACCCAAACTGATGACCTAAATCTTTTATTTGTCATTTCATGTACTACTATCCAAGTAGTGAACAATGTCCTTCAAGTCTTTACTTTGGCAGAGGTGCAGATTTGAGTGGTTGTTTGACTTTTAAACCTTAGACTGCTTCTTATATTGGAGACGAGAACTCAGTTTGTCATTTATGGGCTACTGTACTAGACTGCAAGAAGGCAGCAGCAAAGATAATAACCTCTCTAAGCATAGTGCTTTTTATAGGGACAAGAGGCCATGAAATAGCCTCTTACTTTATATGGAGTCGAGTAGAAGGGAAGAGATCCTACAAGCAGACCTTTGAAAAATAAAATCTGACCCCTTTTTGACTTTTAGTTGTGCTTTATGTGCAAACTAATTTTGGATTTTTAGCTTTGAAATAAGTTCGATTTCAAGTTACATAAAAGGCTTTCAATATGAACGACCCCCACAAGTAGAACTTATGCAAAGTTTAGAGTTGGGAGAAGCACAGTAGAGTTCAAGTGCTGAATATTCCATGATACTTCTCGAATAGAGTTCATTCACCACTTGGAGGAGCAGCAGTTGAAGTTAAAAGGGTATTGGTTTTTTTGGGGAACTCACACATGGCAAAGTATCTGACTCCTCGATTCTTTTTTGCCCAACACCTCATAAAATGGAGATTTTTACAACTATGTCCTTTCTTTTTGTTCTATAATGAAGCCTAGACAGAAACCTATAATTTTAGACCACCCATAATAACAAAACCAAAAATTGAAAATGTGTACTCATTAGTAACATTGCAATTTTCTACAACAGAGCTCTGAAATTGGTAATTTATCTGTAATTCAAAACCTTTCAACATGTTATTTGCACAAAGCTTCTCAGATAACAAATCTAAAGTTGCAAAGGCAAAAACTCGTTATTTTAATGGACCTGTCTTAATCACCAACAGATAGTAATTTCTTTGCATTTTGACAAATGATTTTACATTGCAAAAAATATGAAAAACCTTTGAGAAATGTGCGTCAATTTGCGTCTCAACCCCTCAAGACTCTCAAGGTTCACCCAAATCCTGTCAAAATATGTCAAATTATCCTCTGTATAATTTTGTATTTTTTGTGCAGTTTCAACCCTAGGTCAGTTATACAACAACTGCTGCCTAAATATAAAAAGGGAGTAGAATGAGGATTTTTAAAAGCATGCATTTTATGCAAATGCTTCAGTCCTTCCCCCTTTTCTTGCCTCTTATTAGAAGAGTGCAAAAAAGGTGGAACAAGAGTGCTACTACCTTTGTTGTTGCAGCAGCAGGAAGAAAAGTGTATCTTTTTCACATATGGCATTGAATGCAAGATTCTTCTTCTGCTCTCCCCTTGAAAGGACCTAAATCATAAAAGAAGAAGGGGCGGTCGTCGTTTTTACTGCAGTCAGATGACAAATGTATGTAGGGGTGAAGTGCCTCATTGCCTCCTTTCATATCACGTGTGAGAGCATTGTTTTGCCATTTCTTTTCATATACATTTTACACTCTAGGACTGCTAAGACTGGTCCAAAAATGGGCATAAAGTAATATCAAGGACCCTTCAGAATATAGTGCTAATTTTGAGCGTAGAGTAGGGTGGTGTACCAACATCCATATTTCCTTATGAGGTGTGTCCTGATCTTGGTACTTTTAAAGCCTAGGCGCATATGTGTCTGTTTGCCCATATTGGGGTTAAGAAACAAAAAAGTGGTGGAATGATGGTGGTGGAGGAGACCACTTTTTGCTGCAATGTAAAAGTCTAGGCTTAATTCTAGAGCTCGTGCTGCTATGTACGACCATTTATGGGTAAGGCAGGCTTTGAGAGATGAATACTAGTGATGCATTTGCCAACACCTACCAATCTCCCGAATTGAATAAGTGTGTCCCTTCTTCTTCCAAGCATTGTTGTGGGCGAACATTACCTTAAAGAGCGCGGAACCCTTAATGAGGGTCTCTCTTGCCTTCGCAACTACTACCGTTGGTTGGGCCACCTTCGCCCCATCTTCTTCATTCTTGGCAAAAAAAATGCCTGGAAAAGCCTTAGATTGGATGAGACTGTAACCGAGGATGGAGCGCAAAAATGTGGCAGTAGAGAAATTATTATTATCATTACTATCACCATTATTCTGTCTTAGTGGAATAGTGTATAGAAATGAATGAGGCTTTGATTGGAATGAAGCTTCGTGGTAGATCCTCATTAGTCGCAGATTCAGTTTGAATATAATTTCTCTTCAACCCACTCTATATGAGAAAAGGACAAGGACGCCATATGATTTTATATCCAAGGCTAAAATTCATGCTTGATAATCTGCACATAAAATCTATATCTTCAATTATAGGGTACAGCAGCAGTACATAGAGAATCTCTCTCAAATAGGCTGCATGTGCCGCGCTGCTGTGCTCATGCAACAGACACAAAAGGGAAAAATGGTTTTTGACCTAGATTTTTTTCAAGATTAGCTGCTTCTTTTTAATCCACATTTGCTGCTGTATTATGGTAAGTGATTTATGAGGGCAATCTCGAGTAAATCCCTTTGGTGACAGATCCTTCCCTTGAGGGCATGAGACCAAAGCAGCTTTAACTAAAAAAAGGGTAGTAGAGGGGTTTTCCGCATGTTGGTTGAGAGAAAGAGAGTGACAATTTAGGGGAGAAAAAGGTCCTTTTCCTGGAGAGTGGAAAAATTGGCCTCAGTGGGACAGACAATCAAGACTTGAAGGGTGTTAGATGCGGATAAAGTTTTGCTTTTGCACACTGTGTTCAGTACAGTGACCACAGGAGGAGCACACAGGAGGCAAAACTTGGTGGTGTAGGATAGAGAGTGCAACAAAGATATGAGAAACAACTTTTGACTAAGGCAGCAAGGCCCTACTGTTTACTCTATTGACTTTTCTGATATCACACTCTGTATAGAGACCACACCACCACCATCAGATACTTCAACACTCTCTGTGTGTCTTACACTGCAGATAAGAAAAGCACCCAGAAAAATCTAAATGCACTACCCATGAAAAGGAGGCCAAAGACTTTTCTACTAAGTCAGACTACTGCATAAGGGAACAAAGTTCATTGGTTCTAGATTAGATGACTTCTTCTATCTGCTCTGTCTCTCTTGGGAGTTTCAAATGGAAGATTTTTTGACATTTGTGGTGATGATCAGTGATCTGTCTTGATTAACCTCAACCAAAAGGTGTCAGATGATGGATGATACAGCTCCTTTCCTGAAATATTAGTAGCTTTTACTGCTGCAAAACGGATGATGCGGAATGGAGTGGGTCAGTCCCCTGGCACTTCATCATAACTCCATAAAGGGGAATGGAGTGTAGTGTATCCCCTTTGGCATGATATTGAAGCTCCTCCCTGACCATAAATGGTGTATTTCATCCCCTTCTTTGCACTGCTGCTCCTCTGCCACACTGCCACCCCAAAATGCTCTAAGCTAGCTTTGGACACATGATATCAAAAAGGCACTCATCTTCATTTAGAAACTCTACTGCTGGGACTGACCACTTACTTTGGCCTGCTTGCTCCAATGCTTGGAAAATCCCATAAATAATGTGTCAGAGCTGTACACAACACAAACATACAGATGACAGGACACATTGGGCACTCAGCACACGTTTTGCAGTAGTACGGAAACACCCCCACCAGCCACTATACCAAACTCATCAAAACTTCAGCTGTACTCTATATTTTATGATATGAAACATGGCATAGCAAAGTTTTTTGAAGCGGATCATGTTGGAAAATAAGTTTTCAATGACTTTGCAATTCAAGGACGTCATGATACTCAAAGGATTTTTCTGGAGAAAAATCTGTCTCATGAGAATTCATGAGGAAATGAAAACTCCCTTTCCCTACTTTCTTCTTGAAGAATATTTATGCTTTTTGAAATAGGTCAAGGATCCTTGTTTTCATATTCAAGTTGACATATAGCTTAGTCAGTGAAAAATACAAAAAGTAGGGTGAGAAAATCATTATTGAACACTAGCTTCCCATCGTCTTTCCACTCCTCTGGTTTTTGGGGTGTTTGTTGGTTGGATGCCATGGAGGGTGGTGGTAAATGTGCATATGGATGATAATTCGTGGCAGAAAGTAAGATGATGATGCACACTACACCACTCTTCTCACTCTGCTCAGAAAATTACCCTTCATCATTATCATAAGTCAGTAAGTCACTGTATTGGCTCTGTTCGATGAGGCATGAAAGGTTCTGTCAAAAACAACTCTATATGCCTCAAAATATTATGTGCTAGCCACTAGCCAGTGGGCCTCCCATTTCCTTCCAGTAGTAGTAGTGCATTGACCTGAAGCTAAGCTTAACCTTATGCAGAAGTTCTCTTTTATTCAAGTTTTGCTTTGCTCTGGAGCAAAACTAGCAAAGTTGCATCGAGATTTTCCATAGCAAAGGAAATCTAAGATTATCCAGACGCAGTTAAGAAAGTTTTGAAACCTCTAAAGTCCACAGAATTCATTCATAGAAGAACTGGAGGAAGAACGTGATTGTTTGGCAGAATTTGAGAATTGAAAGGAAGAGAAGCTTTTGAGACACAATCCCCACTAGGGATAGGGGATTTTCTGGTGCATTTTCACAGAAAGCAAAGCTTTAGTCTCTTTATTGAGCCGTAGTATGCACGCCTGATCAAACTCAGTGTAGTACTTTGACCTGAATTTTTGACTATTCTTGAATCTGATGCTTCTTGGGGATTGAGGTCATGCCATATCAAATCGGATTCAACCCAGCCACTAAAAATCAAGAGTTGAATCATCATTAGCGGCTTCTTCTTTCTTTTATGCACCTGCCTACTTTATAATCAGACGATTTGCTATAATATATATCAATGAACTACGAGTTGATCTGAAAATGCATCACAAATTCTTCGTTCATTCAGTATTCCTAGCTTCTGCATCATTCCAATTGCAGTTGCAAAAGCACTCGCGGAAAATTGATTTTGTTAGGCGTTACTCAATTCAACCAATTTTCCAGAGGGGAAAAGCGAAAGATAGGAAGAAAACTTGAGGGTAGAAAACTAGCCAATGATGTAACTTTTAATTTTTTTTATTACAGGTAAGAACAGAAGATATCATCCTGATGTGTTATTTCAAAACCAGCAATTGGTCTGATATCTAGACAAGGGCAATCGATTAGAGCTCAAGAAAATGATAAAGAGTCTGCAAAAAAGTGCTTTATGGGGGAGAGAAGAAACAAATAAGCTTATTGTGGTGGTTCCAAAAGCGGCATCTCTGACAAACGAGATAGGCCCTTCCAGGATATTGGGAAATTGACTGGTATATTATATAGCCTAGAAAAAAAACCACACAGTAAGAATGTACATACTTAGTTCGTTTTTGGCAAAGATCTTAGACACACTGTAAAATGCAGTGTCTACAGACAGTCAAAAAGATTTTTGATCTCTTTGTGGGGCTAAAATATGTTAAAAGCTCTCTTTCTCTAAAAGTGGGTCTTCTAAGTCAAGTGTTAATAAAACGAGATGATGGGCCGGAAAAAGAAGCCCATAATTTGGCCCACTCTTGACTGTTGTGCAGTGCAGTAAGCAGAATATAGTAAAGAACGAGATGCTGCTCTGCTCTTGCAGCTCTAATCCTCAAAATCTTCAAAGTCTGACAAATGACTCTGGAGTTTTTCTACTTTCAATGAATTAAAGCAGCTCCTTCAAGATTTAATTTTCTAAAGCTCTAGAGATCATCATGATAAGCATAAAAATATCTTGAGTGGATCAAAATATATCCTTGGAGGACGAAAATATAAAACTGATTTTATATACTTTAGACAGAACACTAAAGCTGATTCCTTTACTGCACTTTCACTGAAATTCTGAGACTTGGGATACAATAGTATTTGCTTAATAGGCCCTAATGGTCTTTGATGTTTGGTCAAAAGGGCACATAGCAGGACAGTTTGACATAAAAGCAATAAAGGCGTTTGTATGTAATGTAAGATGATCCTATTGTGCCCAGCAATGAAAAATGTAGAGGACACTACTAATATTTGCTAAGGTTCTGCAGTGCGTTATTTCCCCTTAAAATGCCTCAAGCTTTATATGCATTTCTCATAGGGTCATGAATATTTGCCTAATTGGTATCTAATTAGCATTTTGAATCTTTTCAGCTCAATTGAAAATCTTGTGAGTCATTTTGAAGGCAACTTTGCACAGTGTGATACCAATGCTCAAACGAGTGGAAATCCACACTGCTGGAGCTGCTACATTCTTTTTCCTCTTTTCTTGAGGAGTAGAAATTCTTATTTTCTGCATGGTTGCATGCATAATTATTTGCCTACATCATTGCTTCATCTGAATATGAAATGAAAAAGATGGAGCTGCTGATGAGGAGGCTCTGAGAAAAGAAGAAAACCGAGCGAGGCAGCAGCAGCAAAAAACGTTTCCACATTTCAGTTATGCTGCTGTCACGAGCAATATCTGTTTTAAAGCAGACAGAAAAAGAATGTCAAATGATGGCCTAAAGCAAACTTTTCTAGATTCAAGTTTGAGATGGGATGCCATACCAAGATTTACCTTCACACCTGTCCTACCAAGTACTTTTGGGTGAATATAATTGACTATATTCACTTCAATAATTCAATTCTTTCTAGCAAAATGGGTACCACAAATAATACTCAATTGTAGATTTAAATGGAATTGAATGAAATCAATTGCAATAAACTATTCTGGAATTGACACCGTAAAAGTTACAATTTCAGTCTCCATGATTCGTTCTTGACCTTGCTAAAAGAAATGTAAGCCATAAACTGGTAACTTACTTTGCTGATTAGTCTGATAGCTTCAAAAAAGTCAGACTTGATAAGCAAAATCACATCAAGGATATTTGCAGTGTAGCTAATAAAGTAGTAAACGCCTTCTAGCGACTTAGAAAAATACAGCTCAGCAGCAGCGCAAATGGTTAATCTGGTTAAAGTCGAACGAAATGAGATCTGTCACTTGAGTCTTGACTCGTGACTCGAGGTCATTTTGAGCTACAGCTAGAGATTTTTGCGTGATGAGGCATTAGCACACTAGGGCATATCCATTTTTTTCATATTTCTAGTGGACTGACTTCAAAGATTGGGTCTACCATAGTGTGTGGTAGCGAACCCATTTTTCATCAATCTACAAAAAGAACCGTGAAAAAGAGGCAAAAAATCCCCCTAGCTTTAACCCCTTCATCATTTCTCATTTTTGATTACAGTGAGATCTGTAGAAAATGTTATTGTTGTAGCACACTGTGTGTGTGAAAAATCTTTTGTTTCTTTAGCCTTCGTCTTTTCAAAATTATGCGTTGATAATTAGACCATGCAAAACAAAAGAAACACAAATTGGCCATGACTTTTCATAGTTTAAAAAAGTAATGAGACTTTGGCTTCTGAGTTTATTCCACTGTGTAACAAAAAAACGTTTGATCTCATCAATGCCAAGAATTCGATTGCCACATTATTAGCTGGTCACTCTTTTTGCTCTTTAGAATTTGGATCAGGTCGATTGGAAAACTAGAAAAAACCTAGGTAGAGCTGCAGCTTCTTTTCAAAGATTACCTTTCAATTTCAATCACCCTTGAGCCTTTTAACATTTAGTTGGCAGGTCAGCAGTAGCAGGAAGTCAAAAGGTAAGAAACACACCATAAAAAGACAAAAATCCTCAAAAGAACCGCCAAATAAAAAGTTGTAAAAAAAGAACCCTTATTGTGGGCAGCAGAAAACAGGAGGCAAAAATGGTTAAAGGTGGAGTTATGTGCACACTCACATTTTAGTGTGCAAATCCTTTTTTGCACATTTTTTCAACATCTTTGAAAAACAGATGCCAAATTACCTAACCTAATAGGTACTAGATACTAAGGTTTTGGGGGTCTCTTTTGCAAGTCTCTCTCCAACGAGCAATTAAAGAAGAAAAATGGTGCAGTTTGCACTGCACTGGCACTTTACCATTGGTTTTTCTCACAGGATTCGTTGATACAAGAGAGATAATCATTGATAGAGCTTTAGAGTGGGGGAATGAAGGTTGGAATAGAGGGGAGACAGAGTTTTCTTGTTTAGTGCCAAAAAATCTTAATTGGATTCCTTTCAGCAGGGGTGACAAGTCCTCTCCCAGGAAAAAAATTCAAAAAAGAGGAACACTCATTGAAGTGCAAATGAAGTCTAGTGATTGCAGCACTATCAAAGAGCAGGAGGGCCAGATTCGAAAGTAAAAAGATTTGCTTTTTTGTGTAGGAGGTTTGCAGATGATCAAGGAAGAAGAAATCCTGTTCTCTCTGGGCTCTCTTCTTCCAGCTGTCAAGGTTAATCTCTTTGGCTAACTTTTTGTTTTTCACACACAACCAAAATTCAGACTACTGACCTTGCTCTCAAATTGGGGCAATAATAGGTGCTACTCTACTGCTTTCTTTTCCATCTTCCTACTTTAGATAATCACTTTTTCAGAGTTTGTAAAGGAAGAAAAACCTTGAGATATATTCACACTGCTGCTGCTGTACAGTAGCAGCAAAACTTTTCCATCTAAGCT
Organism: Oithona nana; assembly: GCA_900157175.1. Taxonomy (NCBI): domain Eukaryota; kingdom Metazoa; phylum Arthropoda; class Copepoda; order Cyclopoida; family Oithonidae; genus Oithona; species Oithona nana. Next base: position 1,090,048 of record LT727896.1, read on the forward strand.
TGGACAGGGCAATACCAACAGTCTAAGAAAATCTGACATAGTGAAACTTTGGAAGAAGGGACTAGACTCTGTGCAAAGTTGCAAAAGGAAGTGGGTCCCTAGTCCCTTTTATATCAGATGTAGAAGGACTTTTGATTTTTCCTTATACTGCAACATCAGCAGGCATGATGGCATCAAATTCTGATATGTATGTTGATATTTGCAACCCAATATCACCTGCATGATTCTTTTGCTACTACTGCATTCACTGAAAACAATTTATTGTGGATAGACAAATGATGTAAGCCACTGGAATTTGAATATCAATAGTCGGTGGAACATAAATCCCCCAGAAGAAGTCTATTTACAAGACCGATGCTTCCTTTTGCCTAGGAAACAATTCATCAAACTTGGAATAGCGTGAAAAAGGATGCATATTTCTTTCCTTTTTCTACCATTTATTTTTGCTTTTGGAATAGTGTACTCATTGATTTATTAGGTTGCCAGATGTGTGATGGTTAGAATGACTTGTAGTTTTTTTATAACTTTAATTGTAAATGAATCTGAACATAGATTTTTTTGTCAGGTTGTAAAAAATCAACCATGCAAGTCATTGTATAAAATGCATCCTTTTTCCCACTTGGTCAGAAAAGATAAAGTCAATCTTCAAAGTCACTGATGAATAAATGATATAAAACCTTCTCTTCATTCCATGACTTTTCAACTTTTCAATGCAATTTTACATAAGTTCAAAACTTCTCAGAAAAGCTACTTGAAATCAAAAATGAAGCAGTAATGGTTTAGGTTGAAAAATGATAACCTCATTAAAGAAAATGCATTGGAATGGAATTCAGTCAGGCTGAAAAAATAGTTCTGGTTTGGCATGCATAAAAACCGGCTTCAACCTTGTTATACATAATATAATTTATAAATATTCTTATCTGCAATTTTGTGCTAGGTACTCAATCTAAAAGAAGGTCAATAAAAGCAGGTGTTGATTTTCTCAGCACTTCAAAAATTATCTTAGATATCAAACATACATAACAGATAAGTCAAGAAAGAAGTAAGATTTTTAATCAAATATATGCAATGTTGGTGAAGTTACTACTTTTCGTTTTGATTGTTTTGGCCTCTGGTAAGACCAGAAAAGGTCCTCTTCCTCATGAACTCTGGGAAAAAATCAAAGATTTGCCTGTTGATGAAGATGAATCCAAAATTGTTGGTGGTGAATTGATTGAAATTACTGATAGACCTTTTCAAGTGGCCTTTTTGTACAATGGTAATCTAAGATGTGGTGGAGCTTGGTTAGGTGGCAATGTAGTTCTGACTGCTGCTCATTGTTGTAATGGTGTCAGTGCAAGTAAAGTCTCTGTCAGACTTGGATCAAGCTTTCATGCCCAAGGTGGAGAGGTATGGAATTTGTTTTTAAGATTGAAGTATATCTCTAACTAGGTATTTAATCAACTAATGAAAAGGTGATTGATGTGGCTGAAGTTCGAGAGCATGAAGATTTTGACAGTTATGACCTGACTAATGATGCTTGCTTGCTTATTTTGGCAAATGAGCCAACTTCAAACATGTAAGGCTTTTATAGGTACATAACAATGTAAGTAATGTAACTTTTATTATTCATAAAATATTTCTTTTTTTTAAAGTGCTGCACCTGCGGAATTAGTTGATTCTGAAGATGCAATCCCAACTGGCGCTTCATTTGAAGTCTCTGGATGGGGAACTACCACTTCTGGTGGATCCATTTCTCCTCAACTTAGACAAGTTACAGTCCCATATGTTCTAGATGAAGATTGCAACTCTAATAACATGTATGATGGCAGGATTGTTGGTGAATGCATGATTTGTGCAGGAGAATATGGCAAAGATTCTTGCCAAGTAAAGTTTACTTTTTTTACTTTCCTTCTTTTTTCAACAAGCTGATATCTTTAAGGGAGATTCTGGTGGCCCAATGACCTGGAATGGTAAACATGTTGGTATTGTTTCTTGGGGTATTGGATGTGCTATGGTGGACTATCCTGGTGTTTATGGAGAAACCCAATTTTTCTTAGATTGGATTACAACCAACTCAAAATAAAGATTGGAACATTCCTTTTCTTGTTTTTGAGATTTGCATATATGCCTTCCTGAATTTTATGGTTTCTCCTAATTTGGTCACCACTTTCAATTTGTGTGCAGGTTTGGTTATCAGTCTCAATAGTCTTGCAGAATTGTAGTATGCCTTGACATTAATTTTGTCATAGCGTGAGGAGCTCCTTTTGTCAACAAGATGAAGAAAATCTGTCATGACTGTAGCTTAATGGATTTGTCATGTCTCATCCCACAACGTTCACAGTACCACTAAAAGTGATATCATCAACTTTTTAAGCTCATTTGTTACACTATAAAGCCGAGCTTTACTATGTACAATAGGATAGTACATGACTTGTGGCTTAAGCAATTTAGCATCCCAATTGCCTCCTCTCCTTGCCTATTTCATTGACTAAGAATACTTTCTTTACTTTAGACATTTTAGTGTATCTTGCGTACTCTTGAAACTTTTTTGTGCCCTCTACTGTATTCTAATTCTAAGGCCAAGAAAGTTTTAATTCGTAATTTATTTGTCTTCCTGTGTCAAAGGGAAACCTCGAAACTGGAGAAGAGAAGGTCTCCTTTGCTGCAGTTTAAAGTGTTCAATATCTGGTATTAGGCCAAGGTTACATATGTAGTAATCTCCTCATTTATGCTTTTCCAAATAGTTTGGGATAGTCTTTATTCAATTACATACCACTTGACCTTTGAACTGACCTCAAAGGCCAAAACGGAAGAGGCAATTTTACCATACACCACAAGAATTTGCTTTACTACCGAAGAGCCTGAAGCGGCCAGTAGTAGTAGTAGGCCAACTTAGAAATTGTTTTTCTTCTAGAGAATCTCATTTGCATATCAATGCTGTAGTGCTACTGGCCACAAGGCAGTGCTTCAAAGGATTTTGAAACTGGTTTGCAGACGCCCTTGGGATCAAAAGCCCACAGTGTATCAATCTGAGTCTAATCCATCCTAAACATAACAAAACTGACCTTTGACAAAGTACTTTTAAAGATGCCAAACCTTGTAAAGTAGAAAATTGTTCTTGAAATTTTTCTATTTGTCTGAGACATTCTAGAGTTAAAAACACACTGAGAATTTGATAAGAAAAAAGAGAAAGCAGGCAAAGCAAGGAAGAAGATTTAGCTGCTTTGCCCGCTTGTTGACTTTTTAAACTGCCTGTTGTTACAGCCTAGAAGATGAGTTATTGTCCTTTCTACCATAAACCCTAGAAACCGAAAAGAGAAACGAAATGAGAGAGAATACGTAGCAGGACTAACTTTCACGGTCAACTGACTTTCTAAGTGAGAGTGCCACTTTCCAACTTTGCTAATGAGAGAAAAGTGGATTCTTATTAGGGGGCTTTCTAATCGGTAAAGATTCCTAATGTATTTGTTGCCTATGCCTTTCTTTCTTTATTTCATTTGGCTACCTTGTTATTTGGAAATTCGTCTGATGCGAGGCGAGCCCCGCTGTGGAAAGTAAACTAGAACGTGATCTGAAAGTCTGAAAGTATCCTACACTGCAGAATTTTGCCGATTTGGCAGCAAGGTTTAGAAAATACACACTGAGGCAATTTTTTTTTTTTTGTGTTCAAAAAACCTATTCAAGTGATATTCAAGTATTTACAAAAGATTTCAAGTGGTTTTGGGTCTTAATAATTGACCTTACTTTTTGGACTGAAACTTGGTTTTTACCTCAGTGTGCGAGAGCCAAAGGCTCGTCTATTTTGATAGTGATTATCAAGTTGTCTAGGGAACTTTTGATGGCTGTGAGCCAGATCAAAGCCTAGCCTCGAAAATGCAGTTTCAACCTTCAAAAAAAGGGTTCAAATTCAATATTTTTGTCATCATCACTTTGAGATAAGCTATCTATATCCAGACACAATGCAGCAGCATCAGTGAACTCCAGTTTTATTGTGTTTTGTGGGTTGCAAAGCTGTTTTTCTACATCCCTTTGGCACACCTCGCATTGCAGTAGCTTTTCCACGTTAGGACTCATCTTTTCTCATTTTTCTTCCTCCTTTTTTATTTTTGAAAAAAACGTGTCTTCCAAGGCCCACAGACTCAGTTCAGGCCCCTTAGTTTTTCCTCTGATTAGAAGAAACTTTAATTGATTAAATTAGTTTCAAAAGCAGAGTGGCATACCTGGCCTGCCGCAAAAAAGCGTAAAAGAAGTTTTCCATTCAGGTCTACCAAACTTTTTATGCTTTTTGCCTAAAAGATTTAATTGAGGGGCTTTCTTCCTGGAAAAACTTTGGCTTTCACTTTCGCGCAGTGTATTATTTTGCTTTAATAAGTCAATACATTGATTATATGTGGTGTACTTAGATCTTAATTTTCAGCCTCTAAGTACTTAAAATCAATATTATATCCTTATTTTGGATATTTTATGATTTTTCTTTTTTATGGAAATTAGTACAGTTGGTATTTGGATGATGCTGGACGAGTAGCAACATAATGTTTGCCCAGGACTTTTCTGATGCTTTTTCTTCTCGAGCTGCTGCGCTCTTCACATGTTTGCCATACCGGATCCTCTAACTCGAGCTCCCTTTTTTGTGCTCTTGCAAGGTCGTGGAATGAATCAATGGTGTTTTCAACTTTTTTTGTACCATAGCTAATCAGTTTTCCAAGTCCACACTCGAATCAAACCCACCCAAAAAAAATCAGAAAAATTATGGGATGCAGATACATATTTTGTTGCAAAGGTTTTTTTATTTCACTTTTGGTGTTTTGCAATATCACCACCAAGAGAGTCAGATTTTGCAATTTTAATCCAATTTGTAGGACTGTAAGTTTGCAGTTTTCTGGCTCTCGCACGAGTCTTTTTGGCTCTCAAGGGAGTTTAGAGCCAAGATTTCCCACTAGGAATGTTAGGAGAGCTGAGGAACGAAAAATCATCTTGAGCCATCAACACCAAAAAAGTCTTTCAAGCTTTCTAAGCTTTTAGTAATGTTGACCATATTCTGTGTGTATTCAGTGAGAACAAAAAATAACGCTGCTGTTGGTGAAGTTTTTTTGTGGCAGGCTGTTGCCCTTGGTACACTTTGTTTGGTGAGAAAACGATTTTATCAAGAGTAGCAAATAGAAGCAGCCAACATAAAGAACCATGATGTTCCATTAGGTAGAATTGGCCACCCTCGAGAACCATTTTTTCTGCCTTTTCTTGGCTTGCACTGACGTGAAAATAACCACAATTCTGTAAGGCGAAACATTGTTGGTCTTGCTGCTTGGTAGAGTGGGCGAAATGGGCCTTGTAGCCGACATTAATAAGCCTGTCCCATCAAAACGACGTTAGTAGACCAATAAGGCCTAAAAGCATCTGCTCGTGTAAAAGAAAATAAAGCATGAATGTGATTGTGTAAAGTGGATAAACGAAAGATATTTTTGCGTATGTTCTTGTGTCACAACGAATAAAATTGGGCGTGCCTGTATCGTTTGGTAGGATCAGAATCAGATGGTCTTGCAGCTGCTGTCACCTTCACAAAAGTAAATGTGGGAAAAGTTCAATTTTAGAAGAGAAAAAGCACAGGAAAAGTTCTACTTCTGGTCACACCATTTCTTTTCTGAGGATTTTCAAAGCCGAACTTTTCTGTGAATAAATCCAATTAATGGCGGCGCATCGGAAATTACCATGTGAAGCGTGGCAGGAGAAGCAACCGAGAGAATGAAAGCAAAAAAGAAAGAAAGGAAACTCAACCAGTGCTTTCTAAAAATAAAACTCTTTCATTCATTTGCACAACTGTCAAACTTCCATTGAAGTTCCTTCTTTTTTGTTATATAAAATAAAACTTGCTTCTGTGGCAAAGTAGAAAGGTGCTTTCGAATTAAGTGTCGCATGAGGTCATTAAGCCCAGATTTTTCTCAACTCTGCCGCTTTTGAATGGCGAGAAGGAACGAAAGTTCCTACGCTCTGGGGCTTATTTCCATGTTCTACTTTTAGGTGCAAAAATTGTGTCAATTATCCACCTTCTTCTTGTACAACCCTTGTTTTCTTGCTTTGTGAATAGAGTGAATAGGAATCACTGTGGTGATTGAGTAGCCTTGTGTTGCAAATGACTGAAAACAGCATTCAGCGTAACCATTAGAACAGAGAGGGGTCTCTATGGACTTTTGCAGGGTTGCACACTGAACCAAACTTACAGTTTGTGATCGAAAAATGTTTCAAAGATTTTTGCTCAACTGAAATTTGCAATTGTGCCAAAAAATATTTTGGAATTCAATTTTTTTTTTTTCAATAAATCAATTTTTTGTATCACTGTGTAATAACGATGCTATTTTCCGGTCTTGCCTGATTATTTCTTCTGAGCTCCTTTTGAGATCCACCTTGAACATATATCACCTCCTTCTTGACAGATTCGTTTTGCATACTTTACATACATACGTGATGCTTGTTGAAGATGACAGTTGCCTTCTTGCTGCCTTATTCTTTACGACCTTGATTTCAAACTGAGAAAGCCAGTAGTAGTAGAACTGTAAACGATTCTCTTCTCCAGCTCCCGTTGTATTGTAGTGGATGCTCTTTCTAGGTCCCAAGGGACAACTAGGAAACACTCCACTACTCTTCTATCACTACCTAGGGAGGACACTACAGGGACAAACTTCCTAGCTGACGCTCAGCTTCTCATGACACAAGACTTATGCACAAAAAAGTTCAGTGTCTTAAAAATAGGCCAACACGGAGAAGACTAGACAAACAACACTTCTGAGAATGTGCAGAGGTATAAATAATACAAAAAGTTGCTAGATGACGTTTTAGAACAGTCTCAGAAGAGAATATGTACTGTGACAATTTTTGATTTTTTACCAGAATGTTTCAGCAAACTTTATCTATAGATTGTTTCATGGCCTAAATTGAACCCAAAACGCCTAAAACTTGGCAAGTATTGGTATGGTCACACTAATCATTATCGTTAGAATCTTACCATACATAGTCGAACAACTTTTACTTTCTACATGGTAACCTATAATTGAACATCTCCTAATTAGGATGGGCCCCAAAAAATTGTTTTTATTAGTCACGCATCATAACGTTAGTTTTTTGGTTTTACGAGCAATAAATCCCCACAACAAATTCAATTTTCATTCAAATGCATTTATGCTAATGTTTGTGGGGCTTTAAAGTTCACGCAGAGAAGAAGTAATTACATCTTTTAAAATGAGCGCCTAGAGACGAATTGACGTTTCTTTTTTTGCCAGAAAAAAAGGTCGAACGGAATTTGAAATGCTAATAGTGTATCGAATGTAGGCTCCTCGCTCTCTTCGAACTTTATCGATCAAAATGCAAATGAATCATGTCCAATTATCGGAGTGAAAAAAGGAGGCCTACAAAACAAAGTGTTATCTTTTCAAAAATAAAATAATTTAGTTTAACATTAGTGTGCTCGCCTATCAAGGATTTCGAGGTTGCGTGAATTATTATTCATTTTCATCTAAAGCTCATTTAAAGTTCGCTCGAAATTCGGAAGATAACACAGTGCGTTAAATGAAACATGGGAAAAAGAAAATCACGAGCTGGCAGTTTAAAATGGCACACAAGCTGCGAAATAAAGAGCGTGAATGGAGTGTAGAGTTGATCGATTTTTATCTCTAAAGCATAGTATCTACCGACCGTCGTCCGTGCCGCTTCTCATTTTGAAACCTCATGAGGTACAACTAAAATTATACCTTTGGAAATTAATTCTATTACTGTAGTAAAAGAACAAAGGATTGTTTAAAGTAGCGGTCCTCGTAAGAGCAAATAATTGGCTTGTAAGAAGTAATTGAATTGTGGCACTTTAGTAGTTTTTGTTGCCCAATTTTGAGGGTCAAACCCGCAAGTTTTTTTTTCTACTTGATATGTGCGTGGGCGAGCTTTGGAACTAAGGTTCCTCTCGTTAAAAGTCAGAGTCAGACCCTACCCATCTACTGCTGATAATGCCTTCTCATAATCTTCAGTCTGTTGAAGATTACAACTACCCTAGGAACTGTGACAAGTCCTATAAACTCCCATTGTAGTGTTGCAGTTTTGGAGAAACATGTGGAATTTCTGCAATTCTTTTTAGAGGCTCAGAAGAAAACTTTGTTCCAGATGAAATGGGCCTTATAAGTACTTAGTAGGGCGTCTTCTCTCAGTACAACAACCTTCATTGACTTGCAATTGCAAAAGGAGGCGTTTTGTGCCAAAATTCTGGCAAATTAAGGACAGGATATAAATGATGACCTATTGTTACTTTCATAGATGCCGTTTGCAATGCATTCAGAATTTTTCTGTTGCATTGGATATATCGCCTTGTATATTTTGATTCTTAGTGTCTCAAAGGTTCCGGCATTGCGTCGCACTTTGTCTCAGGATTCCGGCAAGTTCCGACAATGTCCGGTGTTCTTTTGTCCAAAACGCCATCTAGCCATTTTTGGGCACTTAAAGGAAAATCTGCATTAATCTCAAAGTAGAGTCCATTTGCACTGCAAAATGAACTTTTGGATATGTTAGGGTAACACCCTAGCTGTAGATTGCCTGCAAATCTACGTAAAACGAGGGAGTAGATTTGCAGAAATTGCCCCGGCGAGCGAGGGTGGTAGGTACAAATAGAGGTTACCATTGACCCAGATTGTGCATTTACATCAAAGCCCTTCCTTCGTCTTATCTTGAAACAAAGACTAAGAAGAAGAAGAAGAAGAGGGGTTAGCTTTGCATGTTTTATGTAGGTGCAAATGAGGGAGTTACCTAGTGAATTTCAAGTTCCTTTATGGGGCCCCGCTGTATGCCGCATGGTCTCGTAGATCGATCCCCTTTAATCACTTTGTTATAAAGCTTTATTCACTTCTTCAGCCTCGCCAGAAGATGATCAATCAGCATCAAACTAAACACAATGGAAGTGTTCTCTTTGCGAAAAAAAGCCCTGCCTGCCTGCTGAAACCCTCGGTAATGATGGAGAAGAAAAGAGAATTCTAAAAGTGGTTAGATGGAGTTTATAATAAACTCATACCGGACTTGAACGGAATTTTCCGGAATACTGCGACAAAGTAACTTTGAAATGCCAGAACTTTTTAGTCTTTGAGTTGGCTGATCTCATTCTAGATATATTTCTTTATCTTTGAGGAAAATTAAACATGTTTTTGTATGTCTTTCATAAAGAGATGCGATTTTCTGGAAAAGTAGCTTTAAAAACATGACATTTGGCTTGATAGCATCTAACGCTGCAGAAGCAGCAGTGAGATGAGAGCAAAGCAAAGTATTTTATTACGGTCATCTGGTCGTTTTGATAGTGTTCTACACTGTGTTAATTGTCCTTGAAAATGTCTCATAAAATCTTTATATTTTTGGCTGGACGCCGACCATGGACCCAAATTTTCATTATTTTTTCGCAGGGACCTTTCCTTGTATTGGTGAAAATGCGTTGTTTTTGTTACAAATAATACGTTGAATTGTGCATTTTTTCGAAACTTGGTGGATTATCCTTCTCCTTCTCATCTTGTCGATTTTGTTCAAGTTGTAGACATTTGCAGGATTGCATCTGCAAACTTGAGAATCAGTTTAAGTGTGTGCACAAAACAGGCTGCATCATGACGATTCTCACACTACACAATGATGAAAAATCTGAAACTTTTGTTGAGAAAAGTTTGGGTGGAATATTTCAAATTGTCCTGCTATTATTCTAATGCTTTTAAAAGCGCAAAAATTCATATCGAATTTTTAGTGTATGTTTAGTTGACTTGAATTTATCCGACCAAAATTCAACCTTTTCATCAGTGTGTATTGTGTATGCAAGAGAAAACGAGAGAAACGCCACTTTTGATGCCGTACAACCATAATTCATGAGTTGTTTTAACTAGCTTAAATCATCCAATAATATCTTCTAGAAGCTAGCCTCACGATTTCTGCACTCATTTACCGCATTACATAGCTCGTTTATCACATTTCTGCTTTTGCACAGCAGTACAAAGAATTTCAATTTTCCTTCTTCCTTCCTTCCTCTTCTTCTTTTTGACTAACTTTGTTTCATTGGTTTATTGGTCTATTTCTTCAGAAAAGTTGTTTCAGAAGTAGTAAGGCCTGAGCACTACTAGGCTGGCAGGCCTCGTTGAGTCAATATCAATTATGTCGATAAACATCCACATCGAGTTTGTAAGTTGTATTAGAGAGAAACACGCGAAAAGTTCGCCTCCTTCTTCATGCTAGGATGCCCTCTGCCACCTTTGTTCTACATGGCACCTCCAACTTACAAACTTGCTTGAGGATATAGGCCTTGCTACGATGCAGCAGGTCAGCCTCAAGATAAAAAAAATTCAGAATTACTATAGATGACTAATGACTACTGAAATTCCGCCAAAATGGTGATTTTGGCGACTTTCTGGTGGCTACTTTGGCTATTTATCGGTTACTTGATATGTGCACTCTAAAACAAAGGCCAGAAATGAAAAGATTGAGTCAAGATGCATGATATTGAAATGTCGCATTGCTCCTTCTTCTGAAATGCATGCACACTACTATCATTAGGGTCAATCTGAAACTGCACAAAAACAGTCAAGCGACAAAAATGAATTTGCATCAGTGGCAATTAATAGCTATTATTGCTATTTATGAAGGAAGGAGGCAGCAGAGTTGCAGCAGTAGCACAAGCCTTTTTTATGGTAACTGCTGCCTTAGAGATCATTAAGGAGACTACTAGTAGGCTGCTGTTACTGGAGCTCAGATGAAAAATGAAGTTAGCCTGCATGTGAAGCAAAAAACTTTGGTCCATTTTTAGCTAATTGATGAAATAAGAGCTACCATCTGGCTACTCCTGTCTAATGAAGCCTGGCGCTTCGTGATGTGAATGACCGGAAAATTTGACCAACAGTATACAGTCTGATACAAAATCAAAAATGACCTAGCAATTCTTTGTCATCCCCTTGATAGTCACATTTTTCATAATTTTGTATGTGACTTTGAAAGCTGGAGATATCACATATTGGCATCACATATTGATATCACATATTGACTTGATAATCGATGAGAAGTTTTTAGAAAATGTTACTCATCAGTAAGTTTGCTTTTAAAACTTTTAAGGTATCTCTTTTCTGATATAAATTGACAATTTCTAACTTCAGAAGCAACAATCAACATTCATTCAATTTTGTTTAATACTTTACAAATAATTTATCGGATTTACCGGATCTCTTTACATATTTCGTATTTATGATGTAGGTTGTATTGCCAATGATCGCTCCTTGTTCCCTCTATTATCACATTCTGTAACTTGATTTTGAAGTGTTACACAATTGATGTGTTGCTAAACAATTTTGTTGTCAAGCAGCTTTTGAGCTTTGTAAGTAAATGTATCTTTTGGTGACGTTTATGCCAGCAATATGATGTTTTAAAAAGACAATTGAGAAGAACTGCACTAATAACAAATGTACAAGGTCCTGTTTTTTGTAAGCCTTGATGATGAATGAGCTTTAGGGCTTTGTGATGCCAGGCCTGCTGCTGCTCCTGCTGCCGCTAGTGTGTCATGGATTAATTGGTGTTTTAATTTTCCAGGTGCACTGGCATATACGACTCCAGACGTCAATGATGATAAACTGGATAGTTATTCTACATTAGTCATTATTGAACATCCATCCAATGCCACGGTAGTCGAAATGGACCCTGTTACGCTCAACTGTAAGGCTGCCATTGTTCACAATGATGGCAAAAATGACATTGGCATCAAAAGCAGGTAAGTTGAAAAGCTATTTTTGGTTAGGGCTTGGGAAGAAGCAAAAAAAGTAGCTCAGGAAACATTTGTGACAGTGTGACATCAGTCAGCTTTTTCTTGGTCTATTCAATGTAAACATTATAAAGTTTGCTTCTGTGAAATTGTGACCATGGTTTCTTATTTACATTTCCCATGCATCATGTCTAGACTGGGATTGATCGTCACCTGTTAGGCATGAAAACCAAATCCCAAGTAAATTGTACAATTGTTCTTACAGGGACCCTGTGATGATTGAGTGGTTTCACGAGGGCACACCCGTGCTGGGCCCACATGGCGATGACCACCGTATCGTCTTACCCGACGGTTCTCTCTTCTTTTTGAGAGCTTTACGAGGGATTGATGATGGGAATTATTGGTGTGTGGCCTCCAACCTCAACTTCCAGCAGCAGCAGCAGCCTCCATCCCCCAGACAGCTCAGCCTTGATGCCTCCAATCGAGTGGCCAGATCCAGAAATGCTACGCTTAGAGTCGCATGTAAGAAATTGCCTACCATTTTCCATGTCTATGTCCCATGGGACGCAAATCGGGGGGCTTTCTCTAAAGTATCAAAATATATACGCGCGAAAGCAAAAGTGTACATGATGTAACTTAGTATGTATCATCCCAAGTTCCCAAGGATGTGACAAGAGCATTTCTTTATCTTTACTTTGTCATCAAAAGAGCGAGGCATTGCGTGACAGCTGGACATCATAATAATAATATTCTGCTGCCTTCCTAGTTGTTGCTTTTCTTTACTGTATGCAAATCACGAAGAAGAAGGAGGCTTTTTGACGCATACTTATACAACATATAAAAAAACTGCTGACTTCAAAGTTGACCTACAAACTTGATTTTGACGCATGCAGATGAAAGAAAAATGGATGGTTTTTTATCTAGGAAGGATAGACAAAAAGAAAAGTTTGCTTTTCAGCAACTTTTTGGAAGTTTGAGATATGTGACCTTCAAAATTATGTATCACATTTTTTGATACATTTTTAGAAAGTTAAACTTTTTTTCCTAGCTTATAAAAATAGATTGCGTTAGGGGTAGAGGGTGACGAAAAGTTTTTTATTTGTCAGATTTTGACCCAAATAAAGTTTTGAGTTTGGTCTCCTTTTCAAAGTAGTATAGAGTGGCATAATCATCCATATTCCCCCTGTGGGTTTTTTCCCCTGAATTTCTTAGAAGAAGAGTGATGCTACTACCTAAGTTAATTTAGGAAAGAAGAAAGTCTTCTGCAAAGCGTCCAAATCGAAAAAGGGTGAATGCCAAGTAGCCATAAAGTTCTAGTAGAAGAACCTCTTGGAGTCCCCTAAAAAGAAATTCAGAATTCTAGCTTGTCTGATCACTATTCCAACTTCTTCCAACTTAGATATATGTGGCTAATTTTGAAAGGATCGATTATATGAGCTGTTCTGAGAGGGGCGGCAAAAATCGTGAAAATGTTGAACTGTAGCCTTTTGGTTTTGACATTATACATCAAAGGGCATTGTCACAGATGCCTTCAGCAAGCTGGGAGTAGGAACGAAGATAAGGTCCCCAAAGCGAGAGGTCACGTTCGAACTGCTGCTGCTCCTCCTTCTTTCAACTGTTCGCATCACAACAGTTATTTGCACTTAAAAAATAGGATAGTAGAACTTGCTGTCTTTGCTATGTGCATACAGAAGAGAAGTTCTTGGTCTTTTTTTTTTTGGCTTGACTACAAGAACCAATTTTATCAATTGCAATCATTCCTAAACCATAAATTCAATTGGAATGCATTATAGTACAGAGTAGGGTGTCCTCCACTACATAAAAGTTGAAGTTGGATAGTGAACAATTAATACAGACACCAAAATTGGCAAAAAATGAGGTTTTAAAATAAAAGTAAAGAAAATGTGATAAAAAAGATTTCTTTTTCACTCAAAATATGAAAATGTAGTTTAGATGATGATGAAAGTGCCATCATGCCTCTCTCTCTCTTTTCCAAGGCATGAAGACGAAGAGTGATAAGTCTCTTTTTCTTTTTTGGAGTTTACATAGAAAGTAGTTGGAGGCAAGAAGCATTTGTCTTCAGACACTCTTCCTTTTATGACGTCAAAATGGTGTGTGTTCTCTCCTGTGTCCTAATAGGGATGATGATAGCTCTAGAACTAAAGTGGAAAACGTGTGCAAACAAAAAACGAAGGGTTGGCCTACGGTGAAGTGTCCAAGAGAGGCAACGCCAGCTATTTGATTTTATTTGCGTTAGCCACACTTTGCATACAAATTGCCTATTCACTGATGCTGCTATGTACTACAGTAGGGCCAATCTGCAAATCGAACCTTCTTCTCCGCCAGTCTAGTAGGCATACAAAAAACCATTCAGCAGAATATTAGTAGAATATCAAGGAAATTCAAGGTCAGAAAATCAGGATTTATGAACTTTTGTCTCAATATAAAGTAGAGCATTAAAAAATGTTAGATTATGCATTTGTGATGCATGCAGTGTATTACATACCGAAATTGACTCACTTCTGGATTTTTGGCGTCAAGATAATGCAACTTTTCTTGAATATTTTGAATTTTCGCGCCAAAACTTCGCCTGCATATTTTTTTAGACTGACTTATTTTTGACGATAATGGTAATGTGCAGTACCTTGCAAAATGAGACTTTTTCGTTAATTTTGAAACAATATGCAAGTGAAATGTGAATACAGGTGTATTAGTATGTACTTTAGACGTTTGACTAATACTCTGGGGGAGCGGCAACCTTGGATTCCCATCCATCTCAATTTAGCGGGAAAAAAACTAAGAAGGGAGAGCCACCGCACCGACCGAGAGCAGCGCGGTCTTAGATCTCCCAATAAATCAGGCCCAATATGATCCTTGACCTGTAGAGGAAAACTTTGAAATTGGAAAGTCAGAGCCTTTTTGTATTATTGTTAGGTAGCCAATTACTTTAAAAGTGCAACAAAAAACTTGAGTAGATTGCAAATACACCACGAAAATACATTTGTTTTCTTGGGGTTTGGCTCGACTACAGTTGACTCAGAAGAGAGATAGACAAATGGGTGTTACATGGGCGGAATTGGCAAGTTCATGGAGTAGCAAGCAATGTATTCATGTTTGTTGTTGCAACAGAGCGGAAAAATACTTTCTATATGTGTGTGGCCCAATACTAGAAATAAGAGTCCTTTTTACGAGCGGAGCGAGACAGGGTTACAAAGTTGTGATTTTTTAGGTGTACTTTTATACTTAGAATATTTCTAGTTCAAAAAGTTTCGTAAATAGGGTCTAAAGGGACTTCCATATTCGGTTAATGGCCAGCATTACTCAAAAACTTGTTTAGCCTTAGAGGACAACCCAACTTTCATCACAAATGTCACAAAAGGCAAAAGTAGTACTACCCTTGAAGAATGGCTTGGATTATGAACTAGACTCTCTCTCTCTCGCTACTTTGAAGAGGAAGAAGCACAAATGAGCTTCACTTAACTTTGTGACAGACCACATCTTTAGGCTTTATGAAGCCTCATGAAATGATAATGCGTCTGGAAGGCCCTGCTGGCTGTACTTCAAAAAAGCTCAAATACGGAAGCACACGCACAGTGTTTTTAAAAATTCCTCAAAAAGAATCATTTTACTAATTACAGATTTGGACGGCGAATTCTCCGCTCAACCGTCAGATTTAGAAGCTGATGAAGGATTCTTAACCATTCTGCCTTGTCGCCCCCCTGATGGGTACCCAAAACCCATGGTAACCTGGAAACGTAGCGAAGAATACGTCAATTTAGACCAGAGAATTCATATCAACGACCAAGGCGACTTGGTCATCCAAAAATTGTTTAAAGAAGACGAAGGGAGGTACCAATGCATCGTCTCAAATATGGCCGGAACGCGGGAATCGGCAGTGGCAAGACTCCATGTTAGACGTAAGATTTTTATCAAGCTTTTCATACATACATTAGATATTCCAAGAAAGTTTCCTTTGGGGCTATTATTGATGCTGTTTTACGCTATTTTGCACTAATTTGCATTTGTGCAACCATTGCCTTGCTTGCTAACCATCTTCAACATATGCCTTTGGACAACACTGTATTTTTCATTTTTTGGGAGGGTAGTGCACACTGCAATATATTTTTCGGGTTTTTGCATTACTATTTTGCCCGCCGTACAAGTGCGCGCACGCGCGCGTGCAAAATTACATAGCGGTGAAAAGTCTAAGAATTTGATATGACATTTATCAACGCGAAAAAAAAGGTTAGGGAGTCTTTTTGAGGTCAACGTGCAGGGGGATTTTTACGTCCCATTCGTCCCATTTGACACAATTTGCAAGGTTTTGCATCCTCCTCCGTTTTGCTTTGGTTTACAATGGGAAATGCAAAATAAGTAGGGCAACATATTCCTACGTCTAGGATTCATTCAGGCTTTGTTTTGCTAAAACAAACCATTTTATTATTCTCATTTAGCAGAAAAGTTTTTAGTCTGCTTGAAATAAATTGGGTAGATGACGTTTTGTTCATTATTCTACCGGAATTACCGGAACTTTTTTAACAACGAAATATCCTACTTAATTTAGTTTGTTTAATATCTTGCCTAATTATCGAATTCTTGTCCAATCTGATAATGAAGCGAAGGTAAAAATTAGAAATTGACCTCAATCAAAAATGACGCTAACTATGAACAGAGGAGCAGCATACGCTGCTGTTCTTAGGCATGGTGTGAGAGATTGCTATCAGCCCTTTTCCAATTTACTTCTTATACTAGCATCAGTAGAGAGAAGCAGAGTGCGGATAATATTACACATGCCCTAGCACTTGTAAAGTATGGCCTGAACGTGACTCATAATTGTGACCCAAGTCAAAGCCAACGAAGCTCCGGCAGGTCAGGTTCACAGAATGATGATACCTAGTAAAACATCCATCTTAATTCCAGATCAGATTTTCTTAGAATTTTTAAAAGACTTTGTACATACTAAAAAAACCTAAGCAAGGACAATCTTTTATGTGGCGGCATGTGAAATGGATGAAGAAATAGGAGAGTTTCTAGCCCTCTCATAAAATGTCCTCAAACCACTCAACTTTTTTAGGCCACAACGTAACAAAAATAACAAAAAAACGTCACTTTTCCTTGAGTACCATAGCACTAAATTACACCCAAAAAGCTAGCGAATGTCAGCTATGTATCTCCGAATATTTTCCCCAAAAAAGAAAGGAGTTGCTTGTTTGAAAAATGAAAAGTTTGAAATAAAAAAGCTATGAAAAATCTAGCAAAAGATTTGATGGAATGCCAACTTTGATGCAGAATTTCTGAGAAGCCTTAGCTGCAGGTGCTTACTGTGCCTCACCTGCTGCTGGCACTTCACAAAAGGAATCTCTCGAGTTAATCAATAAAAGCAGCAGTGAAACTTACCCTTCACTCAAGGCTTACCTATCACACCTTTCAAGTCAACTCGTCAAACTTTTAAGATGAGGTGCACCTAACCACTAACTTTAGGCCATTCTGCCGAGGATGCCTTTCAAGGTCACTATTTTGCGTGCACGCACGACCTCAAATTGTCTCAATTTCCATTTTGTCTCTGTGCCTCCTACAAAATGAACCCTTGAACGAACGAAAAATCGACGCAGGCTAGCGAATAGAGCGTGGGATTTGCATCTATTGTAGATTTATAAGAGCAATGGCCATAAAGCCCCTTGCCATTTCGGTCCTACAGCTTGAAATTGATCTTATGGCACACTAGCACCACTGATGCCATGCCAACGTTGCTCTGCTGCTTCTCGTGAAAAAGTCACACATTTTCATCCATAGCTACGTAATACGGTGTAGTAGAAGCCAAGCTTTTGGCGCTTAGAAACTTAGAAGGGCCAAAAATGCAGCTAAAAGCATTTTTGACCTACGCTACGAGTATTTAGTGCTCGTGGATTATTAAATGTTCTTGCAATGTTTTTCTTAATGTATGTGTTTCATAATAGCGAATCCAATTAGAAAAAGAAAATTATATTTGGATTTGAAAAAAAAAATGTTAATATCAACCTAAAGCCGCTAAAGATCGAGTTTGCTCTTGAATAGCAACATACAAGGAACCATTCATAGTCCTAATAACATTACTACAACACTTTTGTCAAAATTAAACACTACTTGTCAAAGCTGCCATTTTACGCGACGGTTATCAGTGTTTATGAAGACTGATGGAAATCATCCCTGGGGTTTTATCCCTGGGATGCCAATCCCTGCATTTCCCAATCCCTACGTTTTTGTATCCCTATAACATAAATACAAGTTTACTTCTGTGCTACCCTCTTTGAACAAGCTTTCATATCTTATACTATGCTTGCTATTTATAATTCTGCTGGTCTTTTTTGCAAAACCATTGCCACCTGCATCCGGTTTAGTAAAAGGGTGGCAGTAGACTGTAGAGGAAGTAAAAGCATGATCGTGGTTTCAGATATGATGTTGCTAAGTTTGCCAACTTTTTCTTTCACCTAGCTATTAACATATCACTTTATTTAGCAGTTTATGGAAGTCAAGTTTAGTGGCAGTAGACTGTAGAGGAAGTAAAAGCATGATCGTGGTTTCAAATATGATATGATGTTGCTTATTTTGCCAACTTTTTCTTTCACCTGGCTATTAACATATCACTTTATTTAGCAGTTTATGGAAGTCAAGTTTCAATCTTGTTTTTCTCATTTAGATGAATGAAAAGCTAGTCTAAAAATTGCACTTTTTCACGCCTTTCGTGTGTACATTTCTGCATTGCGTTGATGATAACCTTGCACTTGACTCTTGTCAGCACATTTTCAAAAGGTCTAAAATCTAATTATAGTTCTTCACAAGTTCATAAAACAAAAAGAACAAAAACCTCGCGATTTCGATCTGAGAAACCCGGAATCGTGAGAAGAAGATGTTGCGGCCTAGAAAAAATTGCGAAATCGACAGAAATCAACGGGAGATTTTTTTTCAGGTCAAGATATATAGAGCAACGAAAGAAAAAAGGAGAAAATGATGACTTCAGTAGAAAATGGGGAGATAGAGGGAGCTTAGAACCAAAGGGAATCGAAGCTAAATCTGTCAATCAGTGGTAATCCAATTACAATTTTCTACTGTATCCTACTCCTAGACTACACCAGAGATAAAGGGAGAATATTCGGGAGCAAGGAGCCAAATTACAGCAATACAATTTGCATACATACGCAAGTAGTAAAAGAGGCGCAAACGAGAAAGAAGCGACTTTTGACCTAAATTCTTTGATGGCAAAAAATCTAGTGTTACTCAGGAATACCTAATAGTATTCAAAGTATTGGTACCTCAAAAGTTCCGATACTTTAAAAACAGTTTGTGCTAGTATTCCGGCAAGTTTCGGTAAGATCCGGCATAGTTTTCACTTCAACGACATCTAGCCTTTTTTATATATTTCCTGAATAGAGTGATGCAAAATGTGAGAAAATGAGTCCTTTTCCCCAAGTTTTCTTCTTCTTTCTTGGAACCGCATTTGAAGGATTAGATGTTTTTTGTTGCATTCAGAAGTCTCTAAGCCGAGGAGAGTCCTTTTCCTCTTCTTCTTCTTCTTCAGCCTCTTCTTCAGAAAGAAGCAGTGGTAGTAGCAAAGTTAGTTGCAAACCTCTGCACAATACATGAGGCCTTTTGATAAACTTTTCCACTCCAAACTTTTGAATAAGTCACCATTTTTTTTGGTCACGGTCAATTGATCGAGCCTTTCTCAGGGCACAGTAGGCAAACATTAGTGCGAGCAAAGCGAGCAACGTTTTTTAAGACTCTAGATTAGTTTAATAGGCCGGTCAGCACACAAAGTCAGCTGTTGATTGAAAATGTACACAAATCCCTCCTTTTTAGATACAATCACACTTTTAGCTCGCTTTTTTATCCAATTCAGAATGTCACGTTTTTGTATGTGTTTTGCCCACTGTGTTGTTTTTGCTAACTTTTCGAGTCAAGTCTGGTCAATTTGCTCCACCAATAGAGTATCATTTTTGTGCCTGGACAAAAATAGAAAGCAGCAGCAGACGGCTACTACGGTTTGATGTCATATTGCTTTCTTTCATCCAGTGGTTGGTGATCTCAAGGGATTACATCTATCTCCGCTATAAAGCCTTGGACAACTCCAACCCCAAAATAAAGTGGGCCACACTGTTGTAAAGGCAGGAGAGGAGTCAACCGTTGTAATAGTACAGTAGTACGAACTGGAACGACCTGAATAAATATTTCATTTCACGCGGATAACACAGAAATGGAAAGTCATAAATGAAAGTTCGTCTACAAGAGGAAGAGGATCTAGGAGGGGACGACGACCCTTCAAAAGTTGGACATGTTTCAAAATCACTCAAAAGCCTGAGCTCTGCTGTTCTCAATTTACTTTACTATGTAGTATGTACTATGTAGTAATGACCAAAATTGGATTTTGCACCCTTTAATTAAAATTCGAACTTTTAATGTATGTCAACAATATATTTTTCCCACTCTGAACGTCAGGTTTACTCTGGGGCAAAAGATGTAAAGCTATGACCTTCCCAATAACTTTTAGGCCTGACCCACTTTTTAGTATTCTATGGCTAAGGTCAAGCTTGAGGCAGTATTTTTATAGTACAGAAGCAAGTATTAGAAGCAATCAAAAGATGGTAGTACTATGTACTACTAATGTAATGGCTCTCTTTCAATCCCTAAGGTATCAATGCATATAACCGATCCTATACGCTTACTTACATATAAGAAATGCATAGAATATTCCATCATCAAAAACCATATGTTTTTAAGGTCGAATTCTTACCTTCTTGTGAAAAAAGACTGTTTGACCGTGACCAGAAAAAAATGGATGCTGTTCCGCGATATATCACAGTAAAAGTGAAGGCTAAAAAGCCAGTCTACTATCACACTATAATAGATGGACTTTCTTTTACTTTCAAGGTCCACCTTACTTCACTCGGGCTCCTACCAATGCCACTTTGAGGGTCGGGGAGGATGTCATTCTGCCTTGTCAAGCTAATGGAGATCCACCACCAAAAACAAGATGGCGCAGAATTGGAGCGGGATACCCACCTGATGGTAAGAAAAGCCTTACTTTTTGGCACTAAAGCCAAGATGAATGATAGCAAAAGGCTTTCAACTTCCAGTCTCATCTCTCCTTTTTGTTACCATTAGTGTACTAAGGAGATGACACAACAGTAGAATATGTAGTAAACAAACAAAGGAAATTTTTTTTGACATTTCAGGAATATCGCTAGACTTACCACATTACAAAATCACTTCAGAGGGTGAATTACACATCAAACATGTGATGCCAGAACAAGATGGATTCTATGAATGCCAAGCTATTTCAGTCGTAGGCAGTAACAGTATAGTCATCAAAGTAACTGTACAAGAAGAACCAATCATCAGGCGTAGGCCGGTCAAAGAGGTAGTTGTACCTCTAGATGGCAGCACTGTTCTAGAATGCAATGCCACCGGCAATCCCAAACCAGTTTTGCTATGGATGCGGGAAAGAGACCGCACAGTTTTGTTGCCTGGTGACCGCACAGATACCGGCTTAGAAGTCAAAGGTGATGGCGCACTTTCAATCACCAACATTCGCGCAACCTCCACTTACGTTTGTTTGGTGGCCAATATCGTTGGTTCTGCAGTGGCGCGCGCCACAGTCAGTCTAGGTACGCGAATGGGGGAAATGATTGATTCCAATGATGAACCATCCGCCGTATCTATTGAAAAATTGCAAGGAATTTCCCCCAACTCCATCAAAGTCTCATGGGAACTGACATCAGGATCGGAAGCCAATGTGGATGGATTTTACATTTTGTATCGCTCCTGTATTGGTGAACCGCCAGGGTTCACATCAATCACAGTTTTACACGCGGCGGCTACCTCCTACGTTGTGAATCGACTGGATCCTTTCACTCCCTACCAATTCATGGTGATTCCATTTCACAGAGGCCTTTCGGGACAGCCTTCAGCCCTACATAAAGCCCTAACCTTGGAAGCTCGGCCCCTGGTAGCCCCTATGGACCTTGACTGGGTACAGGTACGTTGTTACATAATATTATTTGAAGGCTTTCACTTTTTGAACTTGGAAATATAGGATTCTTGACATTTTTCACATTTTGGCTCCTTGAACTACCACATCATCGAATTCCAATCGTATTTCTTTCAAAAGCGAAAGTCCCTTGGGAAGCAGTGAATGTTGAATGCAGATAGGCTTTGCTTTCTAAGGCTTTTTTTGTTAGCTTTGACCTTCTTCTTTTGGTTGAGATGCATCGTGACGAATTGAAATAGAATGTAGGATTTTTTTTTTGGCTTTTCGACCTACTACTATCTTACCTGCTTTCTAAAATGCAACGAGGAAAAGGGAAGAGATATGCTTTCGATAACCCACATCATCTTGACGTTTATTATCCAACATCCCAACAAAGTTTTTCTATGTACATACTACCGTGTCAGGTCAGGATTAGGCCGGGGCTACTAGTGCTTTCTTTGTTTATTGGCCTTGCTCTTATTTTTAGGTGAATACTTCGACGGTGGACGTGACTTGGAAACCTGTCGCTTCTATGGGCTTTCGTGGATTGCCCTTGGGATATCAGGTAAACCCGAGATTAACATAATCAGAATTAGAAAGCTGGACTTGTCCTTTACTTTTGCGAACCATTTCACAGTGAGCAAAATTAGTATCTTTCCCTTACTGTCTCACAGTAGTTGATTTGTGTCCAATTTCCGTCTTTACATTAGGTGAATGTTATTGGTACATTTTCCCGCGTCTTTTTGGTGTTTGTGTAATTTTGCATTTTATTTTTTTTTTCTTTTGCCTACTGTGCATTTGATGCATCCTGGACAGCTTGACATTTTTTGTATCCTGTCTTATATTGGACGACGAAAAAGCAAAGACACTTTTTTTGTTCACCAGAGCATTGTTGCAGAGATATTAAATCAAGCCTTCTGCTACTGTAAACGCCTTTTTCTTTGAAGCTGTTTTTGTTTTGTTTTTTTAAAGACACTCAAGCAACTTCATTTGCATGATGATGATGGTGATCACAGAGAAGTAGCTGTTGCATGTCTAAAAGTAAATTAGACTTTAGTTTCTTTTTAAACGAGAATAAAGAAGAAGTTCCTAATAAACTTTGCTAGCTGGCACCACAAAAAACTAAGGAAATCAATCTTTTCTTCAAAATGCACTAAGCTGGAAAAAATGGAGGGGAAAGACTTTCCAAGGACACATTCTAAATGAGGTAGATTTAAGCCTAAAAAAGTCATAGCAGAGTGTCACCTTCAATGTTTTCACACCTCATTTTTCTTTTGAAAAAATCAAAGTCACGTGGTTATCTTGGTACCATTTAATAGAAACCGATTGGGTCTTATGAAACTGGTCCACATCTGTTACAACCAAGACAGTCTTTGAGGGACTTTGTGATGGCAACAAAAAACAGTGGAAACAATGAAGATTAATCTATAGCTTCTAAGCTTTGGCTCTTTTTTTCAGCAAGCTACTCTTTTTGTCAGGTCTATGGGATGCTGCAGAGCTACTTATATGCCTCATAGGCTGCTACACTACCAGATGAGACAATAGTTTACCCTCCATTTTTTAACAACACCGTAGTAGTTTTGCAGTAGCTAGTCCCTGACGTACAGTCTAATGGGTGTCACTCTGTCACAATCACTTTTAACTCAACAGCTCTCAGGAAAGCTTGACTGCAGTACCAACATTTTACCTAAAGAAAATTAAGTTCAAAAGTTTGGTATAAACTACGAAAATTCCAGACTGCATGCAGAGACAGAACTGATGATCCATTTCTAATCATTCAACAGTTGCAGACTCTAAACAAAAATGTCTCATTTGAATTGTAGTATTGAAGACATTGAGACATTTTTTGAATATTTCCAGCTACTGTGCTGCATTCTAGTCTGTTGGAAAAGTGGCTGAAATTGAAATCCACCGAACGAAGTTTGATGAGCGTGCAAAATTCAACTTAAAAGGAGTCTAGTCTAGAAGGATAAGGCGAAATTAGCCTTTTTTCTATTTGGGTCACATGGAACATTGGGTTTTTGAGTACCACTTTTGACTTTTTTTCTCATTTCTGACACGTCATTAGCATCATCATCATCCTTCATGTGTTCCTAAGAGACACTTTAGTCTTTGTAGAAAGTAAGTTCTGCTGCTGGGTGTTTCATATCCTGAGACGAAAATCCCTCTTTTATGGACTTCTACTTTACCAAAAGTTGCACTTGAAAAAGGAGAACAGGAGAGCTATTAAACAACTTTGCCCATTCTTCAGGCTAAAAGGACACTTTATACCCTAAAATGCGTCAAAAAAAGTTACTTCAAGTACAACCTTGAATTTTTACTGCTTTTTCAGCGTCAACTATTGGATTTGTTTACATCCTTGTTACACTTCTTTTTTACAGGTTCTCATACTTCAAGCTGGAGGCCGTCTAGCTCTAAACCGAAGTTTGCCTTATGAAAACCCACCCCATTTATTGATGTCAAATCTAGAACCACGACACACTTACTACATCCAGGTTGCCGCTTTCAATTCCCGAGGCTCCGGACCCTTTTCAGAAACTTTGGAAGTGAGGCCAGAACCATCTTTAGCCCACTTGGGTGCTGTTGCCGGCATCGCCGAAGACAAAGGAATCGCCTGGATCACACCTCTGATTATCGGTAAAAAATATCCGTACCACAGTTAAGTTCCACTTTTTAGTCATGCCCCCCAACTTTTCCAGGTTTTGTTGTCGCTGTTGCCTTGATCGCCACTGCCGCCTTGATCTACGTCCGAAAAGCGGCTGCCACCAATGCCACTTCACATAAATTTCCCGTCAACTTAACCCCCATAATGTTCAATAGTGGGCGTGGCAAAAAACCCGCCCCCTCAGCCGCTATTCCAACTTTCCGAGAATTTCAATTGGTCAGTGAAAATCACTCTCATATGCAGAGACGACGGAGCCTCTGGGGCCTCTCTAATACGCTTAACCGAATGTGGAACAAAGGGCGTGTCCAGAGGCACTCAAGAAATGGGCGGGGCCGAAGAAAATCGGTGCATATTAGTCATGGTTTAACCAGTGAGGAAGAATCTGACTATGCCTGCATTGATCGTTCCACGCATAGCATTACCGGCTACTTAAATGGACGTGGGCGGGGTAGTAACCACGCCCCCCATCATAGTACGCTGTCCACCTGTGCTGATTCTTTAAGCCCTTATGCTACCACTCATGTTTTACATCATCACCATTTACATCATCATCACCATCATGCCTCCAAGAGGATGCATAAATCGCATCATCAGGTAAGAGTTTTATGGACCTTGTTGAAACCATTAGTTTTACTAAAGGAATGTTGAGATCAATGAGATAAGTAGCCTCATGAAACTTAGATTTATCAACTTCAAACCTTACGAAAATAAATATTTTTGAGTCACAGTTTAGTTTGTTTACTTACATACATTCTAAAAATGTCCACTTTGGTAAGATATTTATGGTTTGGCGCGAAAATTCAAACGTTATGGAGCTTGGCTAGCAAGTTCTAAATGAGATGATTTTGGAGATTTGGGGTAAATTTGTGTTTGGAGGTCAAGTGCATAGCAAAAATTGTGGGGATTTTCTGGGGCAGATCCAGTTTCCAATTTCGTGCTCTAAGAATTGTATTCTGTTGACTCTATTTTCAAGAACATTTAGAGTGTTATCTTTCTGGAAATGGAACCATCTGGTAGGGTTGGAAAGTTAGGAAAATGTGAACACACTGTGTAAAGCTGTAAAACCTTATCTTGGTTCCCTATCAAAGCCACGAGAGAAAAATCCGGTTTTTGAGTGACACACGACTTCTGCTGCTGCTATGGTCGTCCACCAGATGCTACTGTTTGGTTGAGAAATCTAGGGACTAATTACGGATCATTTAACGAAGCAGGAAGGTCTTAATCATAGCCTACTGCTTCATCATATGTACTTTACCAAATAGGGCCCTCTGGGTAAAAAACTAGGGCCACACACGCTTAACACATATGCATGCTTCAAGTTCATTTTTTAGTCGATCCAAACTAGAGGATAAAGTATTCTATTTCAATGCGAGGAAATGAGAATGAAATGCAACTCAATTTCGTTCTTTATTTGCAGCAAGCCATGTTCTCATCCTTCCACACTCTACCTCGACGTCAACCCCACAGCGGAAGCTTACAACCTCTGAGCGTCACAACCTTCCTGGTCCCCTCTCACAACAACAACGACCCCGCCCTCTCCGACCCCGGCGGCGTCGCCACCCTAGGTCGTCGAAAGAGGCTCTCTTCAAGTCGTCTGACTGAAGCTTCGGACCATATTTACGCCATGGTGCAACCCAAAGATAAACGATTTTCCATGACCTCATCAGCCTCACTTAGCAGTCATCCGCCGACCTCAACGGCCCCCAATCTTTTAGATCTCATTCCGCCCCCGCCTTCGTACCCCCCACCATCGACCCCCGTGCTGAGCAAACGCAAGCAAATGTTGATCGCCTCCGAGGCCTCTATAGACGAGACCTCACGGCTGCTGATGACAGATGAGTGTGACGGATCTTCTATGCAGCGAGAAAATGGCTATGCCAAACTCAAGAGGAATAAAAACAAGGTAAAACTTTGCCAAAAGTCAAGTAGCCCTTCTGCTTCGTGCTAAACTGAAGGGAGTCGAGCATAATGCACAGTGGGAAAAATATTACACAGTGTTTGAAAAGTAGTCAAAACGTCCCATTTTTACAGTAGTATTAAGAGCGAAAAGAACAGTTATACTACTCAGTTATAGAAATTTGGCCCCTTTTTTTTTTGGAAAAATTGAACTTTTGGAATTTGGATTATTTTCAAACATTTTTCAATTTTAAATCAGAAAATCGAAATAGCGATTTTGTGGAAAAGTCAATAAAATTGCTAATTTTGACCACTGTGTAACTCTCTTCCAAAGGCTTTGAAGTTAGAAGATAGATGCAGTACTTCTAAGATTTTTTTCTTTCTTTTCACCTTTGCAGCCCTCCACCTCCCTGATGTCAGCCGAGGGTGAAATCAGCGCTTTGATGACTTCTAGTGTGGGTGGCAATGGCAATAAACATCATCATGGAAATGTTACTGTGGAAAGTAGGTTTCAGCAGCAGCATCAGAAACCTTTGCTGCCTTGTAAGCCAGTGAGGACAAAGTAAGTCCATTAAAAGAAAAGGTTTTTTGCTGCAATCAGCAAAAACACATTGCTGTGCTTCTATAGCAATCAATCGTTACCACTCTCTTACGTCTTACCCCACAATCTTGTTGACGCCCGATAACAAAAAAATGCACCACCACACAGTAATGGCATCTTTGCTCTTTCTTACGCCTTGGGAATCCACATCATTAGATTTTCAGGTTTCGGCATGAAAATTCAAATCTTTTGAAAAGATTTTTTATTTTCCGATAAGAACAGAATCCGATAATTTTAGCGTGTAAATTCAGATAGAATCGATTCTGGTGTGAAAATTCAATTCTGTTAAAATGTCGTTTTTTTCTGTGTCAAAATCTTCCGATGATTTTTCACGTGAAAATTCAAATGAAAAAATTTTCAAACTATAAGCGCGAGCAAAGGTTAAAAAAGTTTGAAAATCTAAGAATTTATTTCAACCAATAAACATTTGAAAAAAAAAAATTCCGATTTTTGACCGCGATCTAGCTTCGCTATCGCGGTCCTACAAGTGACTCCAGCTAGGCTGGGTAAATGTCGTTTGACTGGACAGATCGTTGGCTGGTCAAATCTAAGTTGACTCAGCACTCAGCACTCAGCACACTTGGCCCTGTGGCGTATGCTTCTCAGCTTTGCTGTACTTTGGAGGGAACGCAACTTACTCTAGCGTTCTCAGTTTTGTATGGCTGCGCTCAGTTCTGAGCTGAGCAAACGGTTCTGGGTGCGCTTGGTCGGAAATATTTCCAAAGTAAACACGCAACCTATTTTATCTTATTTAGTCATACTTGGTATGATTCATCAGTACGTAGTATGAATCTGCCATGTCCCCCTTGGCATCTTTTCCAAATTTCTTCAATCAAAAACTCACAATTCAAAAACATCAAAACCTTCAACTCTAGCCTTCAAAAGGAAGGTAGATTCACTTCTCTCTTCTACCATTAGTCTTGAAATACACTTTTTATGGATTCTACATCTACTTGCAAATGTAAAGAAGAAGAAGATTTTGGTGGTTATTGTGATCACTGTTCAAGATGCTTTGACAACTTGTCTCACTTCGTAAGACATGTTACTCATAGCAAGGCTTGTAAGGCCAGCTATGATCCCAAAGTCATTGAAGACTATAAGAGGGTTTCAAGACTTAGATCCAGGAGAAAGTGGTATCATGAAGCAGCACATGGAATGAGGGCCCAGCACTATAAAGAGGAAAGAGAAGAGCGGCGCAAAAAGAATAAGAAGGTGTACTATATTCCCAATACCATCAAGCACTCTCAATGTGGCAGGGAATTTGAAAGAGTGTTCAAAATCATCTACAAAACTTTTGAAGATGATGCTAGAACACAACTCCAAAAGCAAGCTGATGAAATGCAATCTTTGAAAGACAAGGCTGTTGATGATGCTTTGGACTTGGCCTTTGACCATGCTAGTGCTGCTGTGTCTGTAGCTATCATCTACAAAGACCTTGAGACTGAGGAAGAAATATTTGAAGAAGCATTTGCCTACATGCAGAGGGATTTTGACAAGAAGTTGGCTGAATTTATCCCGAAATGTAAAGACGAATGGAGTCACAAAAAGTTTCGTGAGATAACTCACTGCCTTCTCCCATTTGCTTTGAACAAAGCCTTCCTACAATGTTATGAAAATTGCAAATTTGAAGATTTATTCAAGCAGGCAGAAGATAATGCACTTGACATCATCTTTGAAAAGTTAATTGTCACTGAAGGATACATTGAACAAATCCAGAGTCGCTTACCTAGGACCGATGAGGACAACCTGGAGCCAGCCTTAGTTTCAGCCTTCAATAGTGTTCGACATGCTGAGGTTATTCGGGTTGCTGAAGATTCTGAGGAGCTTCAATTAGGAATGGGAAATCTCTTGAAAAGCATCATGGAGGAAAAATTCAAATTAAATGATGTCATCTATGAAAAAAGTAAATAAACTATTTAGGTACTTCATTCAAATCTTCAATCCTGCGTTGTTTTTTCTTAAAATCTTTTTAAGCTTTGAGTACTGATGCTATTTGCTATGGAGTCTTGCTATAGCACACTTATCGCGGTCTTAGATCTGAAAAGCATTTTCAGTCTTGTTCAATTTTAAATCAGAAAATCGAAATAGCGATTTTGTGGAAAAGTCAATAAAATAGGTGAAAATGTTGGGGTTTTGTTTTTCTGTGTCAAAATCTTCCGATGATTTTTCACGTGAAAATTCAAATGCAAAAGTTTTCAAACTATAAGCGCGAGCAAAGGTTAAAAAAGTTTGAAAATCTAAGAGTTTTGAGGAGCTAAATAAGAATCTTCAAAATCTAAGAAAAGCGTAAAATTACGCAAATTGGAGAAAAATGCTGCACAACAAGAACAAGATTTTAAAGATGTAGAAGTGCGATCAGCTTGAGCTCGCGCTTAAAAACTAAATTATTGTTCGTTTCTTTTTTCAGTGAAGACATGATTTGCAAGCCGGAAAACAGCCGCAAAATAGTCCATCGGAAGCTAGATCAGCCTTCAGATTTGAAGGCTCCTGACATTGTGACTTGGTTACCCGTCTTGCTAACTGCCAGCACATCTAATAGCAGCTCTACGGCCTCCTCGGCTAAGTTGACAAATAGCTCTTCAGCAGAGCCTCAAACTAAGTCTGCTATTACTAACCATACTGAGAAAGACCACCACCAGCCTCCTCAAAATGGCAGTGGAAGTGGTGGCCAAAAAACATTAACCAAGGAGGATGGTCTAGTCTTTCGTTCCCCCGAAATGAAAAGATCTTTACAACGACAAAAGAAAAAGAAATTGTCAAAAAGCAAGAAACAAAACAGCCCAGAAAATAATGTTGCGGCAGCAGCCTTTTCAGATTCAGATTCTGAGACGAATAATTCGGATTCATTTTACGAAACTTTACGAAGACATCAACGAAGCAAACGAAAAAATTCACTTGGGCATCATCATAAAAAATAATTGAGCTTTTGAGAAAGAAAATAAAAAGAGTGAACTTAACTTAACGAAAAAGTCTTGTTTGATGGTATGTTTTTTCTTTACTATCATCCTCAAGGTTCTAAACTGCACACTTTCCATTTCCGGAACTGGCAAATGAACCGGAGACGTTGTTGGATATAAAAATGCATCGTTATTAAAAAAGAGAGAGACTTGGTAGGGAGAAGGAGAAAATCTTTCACTGCCAAAGCATTTTCAATAGAAAAGTTATGCAAGCATGAAATAATGACACCAAACAGTCAATATTTTCAACTTAGAAACGATATTGAGATAAGTCTTTTAAATTCAGATTGTGGTTTACAATGCAACTTGAATCATTCATTTATTTTTTCAATTCACATATTTTTTGTCTGAAACAAGAAAAAAAAATAAGAGATACCAATCTGGATTTTTCCAAACGCTGACCCCAAAAGATTTTTGTACTTAGAAGGGATTTTGTGCGAAGGGATTTTGTACCCAAAATGGATTTTGCTCGAAGGGATTTTGAGCCAAGAAGTGATTTTGTACCCAGAAGGGATTCTGCACAGAGGAATTTTGAGACAAGAAAGGATTTTGAGAGAAGGGTTTTTGTGCGAAGGGATTTTGAGATTGTAGGGATTCTGAGAGTATTGATTTTGTAGTACCTTGTAGAGATTTTGAGACACGAGATAATGAGCCAACGGGATTATGTGCCAAGGGATTTTGAAATAGAGCCGTAAATTCATCTTGTAAAGCAACAATTTGTTGGCAAAATTCTTGTAACTTCAGAGGTGAACGAAATTGGTGTTTGGCATGATCCGGAAGAGCTTCAAACAATTGTTTCATTGAGGTAGGTCTTGTCCCTTGTTCAGCTCTGAGAATTTCTAACACCAATCTTTCACGAGTTGGTTGACATTCAGTTACATCCGCCAGTTTGATCTTCAATTTTGTCTTCTTGGTCTTCCAAATACTAGGGAAAAGTTTAACAATTGTTTTAGTCAATGCCCGAATATTATTGTACTTTTCTGTGTCCAAACATTCATTGATAATACCAACATAGTCATCAATCATCTTTTGACTGGCAACCCATTGATGAGTTTGTTCTAGTTTGAATCTAATGAATTTGACCAGCAATTTGTCCAATCTAAGCCAATCAATGAATGGCTTGAAGTGAAATCCCACATGAGGAACACAGAAAAAGTCTGGACTGTTGCTAATGTCTTCTAAGTTCAAACGTTGGAAAGCTTCGAATTTAAATAGTAAGTAATATCTTCCTTCATCAAAATGTATGACATAATTGTGATGGAAATGTCTGATTTGGTTCCAATTATTTCGAAAGTCTGGTTCAACTGTGTACTGAAGGAAATAAGAACAGAAATCTTCAGAGTCTGAGAACTTCATTTTACAGTAGCCTGGCAAAGTATGGAAGATTGAATAACTGGAGTTCTTAGATGCTTTAGCTGCAATACTTAAAGTTGCCAAAAAGGCATCATCGTCTTCTTTTAACCTTGCTTTCATACTGAATGATCCAGACATTACTGTGAACTTCTTGATTGTGAACAGGTTTGGAAACAGTTCGAATATAGTCAACAGTATATCAAAATCTTCTGTCTGTTTGTTTGTCAATCCATAGTGAAAACATTCTGACTCAGTCAAAAGGTTATTGAAATCACGAACCCTTCTCCATTCATCTGGAGACCTTGATAGGAAATTGATGAAATCAAACAAAATGGCTTCTATCTTTAGTTGCCTAACCATTGACTTCCAGTTGATTCCCTCATCAGGCATGACATAATATTTTTTGTCATTGACAAAATTATTCATGTCCACTGGAAGGCCTTTGACTTTGTAAAGGAGTATCATTCTTCTTGATGTTCCTTTGCCTACATTTGAGATCATCATGTGTTCAGAATCTAAATGCGACTTCATGTAAAGTTGCAGTAGTGAATCATAATCACAGGTTTGCTGTTCTGGATTCATAATTGAAACTCTCGCTATTACCTGTTGATCTTGAAACATTTGGTCAGCTGATGTTGAGCTGATGCTTGCTTATGCTGGCAGCCTCGCCTCCTAAGCTTATTTACGCCACTATGCTTAAGTATGAGCAAGTATAGTAGATTAGATGACGTATCTTTAGATTTAATTTGCGTGACAATTTGAAGAAAAATTATCGCAACCTTTCAAAACAAAACATGTTTTTAAAATCTAATCTGACAGGTGACTGAAAAGTGACAAATTCTTGGATACATATTTACTTAGTACAACAGAATGAAACATGCATTTGAGCAAAGAAGAATTTTTGAAGCATGTGGTAGATGCAATTGGACCGGATCTTTGTCCAATCAATCAGGTTTTTCAAAAACTGCCGAAGCCCTTGAGAGGCACTTTTAATGACTGTGACAAGTTTAGTGCATTTATCAGCAAACAGTCCGATCTTTTTGATCGCCTTGTCATTGGCAAGACAATTTATGTTCAAAAGAAAGCAGAGCTCACTGATGACAGTCAATGTTCATCACCAAGTGTCTCCAATGTGACAACAAGTCAAACTAATATGACAGTGTCAAAACAACAATTAGAAACTTATGTCAAAGATGCAATTGGATCCGGATCTTGTCAAATCAATCAAGTCTTTGAAGCATTACCAACTTGTGTCAAAGGTTCATTTCAGAACTTAAAAGCTCTCACAAAATACCTCGAAAAGCGACCTCACATAGCAGATTTGGAAGGAAGAAACAGCAAAGTGTGGGTCAAAAGGAAAAGTCAAGTCAATGACAAGACAGAAACGAAACATTTCTTCCCAAACGATGAATTGACATATTTCAAAGAAGAATCACGTGATTCTGATACACTACTACAAGTATACATGAAGTCGCATTTAGATTCTGAACACATGTTGATCACTTCTGCAGGTGAAGGAACATCAAGAAGAATGATACTCCTCTACAAAGCCAAAGGTCTTCCAGTGGACATGAAGAATTTTGACAGTGACAAAAAATACTATGTAGTGCCTGATGAAGGAATCAACTGGAAATCAGTGGTTGAAAAGTTGAAGATAGAAGATATTTTGTTCGATTTTATCAATTTTCTATCAAGGTCTCAAAAGGAATGGGGCAGAATTCGGGATTTTAATAACCTCATGACTGAATTAGAATGTTTCCACTATGGATTGTCAAACAAAAAGCCAAAAGATTATGATACGCTTTTGACTATTTTCCAGCTGTTTCCAAATCTGTTCACTATCGAGAAGTTCACAATATCTGGATCATCATTCACAATGAAAGCAAAGTTGAAAGAAGATGATGAGGCCTTTTTGACAACTTTAAGTATAGCAGCTAAAGTGTGTAAAAACTCCAGTTTGGCAATCTTTCATGCTTTACCCAACTACTGCAAAATGAAATTCTCTGACTATGATGATTTCTGTACTTATTTCCTCCACTACAAAGTGGAACTGGACTTTCTAAATCATTGGAAAGAAACCAGACATTCCCCTGACAATTCTGTGATACATTTTGAAGAAGGAAGATTTTACTTACTATTCAAATTCGAAATCTTCCAACATTTGAGCTTTGAAGACATTAGCAAGAGTCCAGATTTCTTCTGTGTTCCTAATGTAGGCTTTCACTTCAAGCCATTCATTGATAGGCTTAATTTGGATAAATTACTGGTCAAGTTCATTAGGTTCAAAATAGGACATACTCAATGGATTGCCAGTCAAAAGATAATTGATGATTATGTTGGTCTCATTAATCAATATCCGGACACAGAAAAGTACAATAATATTCTGGCATTGACTAAGATAGCTTATTCATTGACTGAAACAATCATTGAACTTTTCCCAAGTATTTGGAAGACAAAGAAAAAGAAGTGGGGTTCTGACTCCACCAAACTTGTCAATGATATACCTGAATGTCAACCAACTCGTGAAAGATTGATTTTGGAAATTCTTAGAGTTGAACAGAGGGCAAAACCTACCTCAACGAAACTACTGTACGAAGCTCTTCCGGATTATGCCAGACACCAATTTAGTTCACCTTTGAAGTTACAAGAATTTTGCCAAGAAATTATTGCATTACAAGATGAATTTACATTTTTCCAAGAAGAACCATCATTGGAGCTTACAATGAAAAATATCAAAAGTGAATTGCAAACTTTAGCTAAAGCTAGTGAAAGCATAGATGAAAATTCAAATGAAGATTTACGGGGATTTATTGGTCGATTGTCCTTATTGTCTAAAAAAGCCGAAGCTTTTGGTCAGCAGAAGAATGAAGAATTTTTATGTCAAGAACTTGAACCTACTACTGATGAAAGTATTGGCGATAATTCTGTGATTGAAATCTAAATAAAAACTGAGTACCTTACATAGCAGATTTGGCGAGACGAAACATCATAATGAGGTGAGGATGAAAAGCATACTTAAATGAAGACAGTACTGTGCCAATCATTGAACTCCTCACTACGCAACTTTAGTGTAAGTGTGAGCAATCCGGAATTTTGTATTTCAGTTTTTGTAATTACTACTGAGACTAGCATGGTACCGAAGACGTTCTTTGTTTGGTTGGACACCAAAGTTGTCCACTTCAATTGGCTCAATACCCATTTCCAAAGCAGGAGAATCAGGACTGAAAGAGTAGTCACCATTTTCCAGATCAACAAACATTGGATCAATCCATTGGGAGCTTGCATCATTACCTTCGCCAGTCCATTGATTCCAATCTTTTTTGATTGGAAATACCTTCACGGTTTGCAATTCTTCAACGTCTAGTTGGGTGCTCCAATACAGATTATCATGAAATATGGGTGGTTCAACTTCATATTTATCAAAGGGACGATAGGTCAAGAAATTGTCCACATTATCCAGAACATAAATGTTATGGTGATTTGCATACTTCTGATGCCTTTCAGCATTATTCTTTTCACAACCTCCCCACATGGCACTTCCAAAGTTTCCAGTTTTCCTATGAATCAGATTATTCTTGGACTCATTTTCCACTCCACAATGATGGTACAGCCAAATTCCAGCATCTCCTACCAAAAGGTTTTTTTCAATGGTATTTTTACAACCACTAGCATCAGTGTAGATCATAACTGGCCTTCCACTGAAGGCATCCCCATCATGAATGTAATTGTTAAATACACGGTTGTAGGTGAAACAATGTTCTTCTAACTCTGACACTGAGAGACCATCACATTGGTATCCAGGGCCAGTGTAAATGCCACCATAATCACTCAAAATGCCTCCATAATGATGTATATGATTGTATTCTGCATGCCTGATGTAATCATCTCTTGAAGGATTGGTAACAGTTTCATTCCAGTAGCTTTTGGATTCTGGTTTACCACCAAGTCTGATACCATGATTTGGTACATTAGTTACCTCATTATGAATGACTGTGGAGTTCTTTTTGCTGTTGACCCAAACACATGCAGGTTGCCAAAATCTTGTTAATCCACAACCATCAAAAAGATTGTTTGCAACTAAAATGTTTTCATAAGGTCCATCTCTATTGTCTTCTGCATCAAAAGTCATGACTCCATGATATCCAAGGTCAAAGAATAGATTATTTTTAACTTCAACGTTTTTTACATTCTTGGTGAAAATCCCCATCATTCCAAGATGTGAAAACTCACAATCTTCAATGATAACATCATCACTCCAAAGAATCCGGATGGCTGTTTCAGTACCCCAATTGTAACCATCAACCCCATTGCTTGATGAATGTTGAAACTTTATTCCGGCTACTGTGACAGATCTTGGTCTAGGTGTGCTTGCAAATTGCTGGGACAGTTGAAAAATAACTGAAGTCTGGGCAATGATTGGATTCTCTTCAGCGACTGAAGTTTTGGGAATGTAGCTGACTTCAATTCCACCATCTTTCATTAAACAATGGCTTTCACCAGGTCTGTTCAAAAAACCTTTATTATTGAAAATCAAGTATCTCCATTCGGATTCAACATTGTATTCGCCCACTGGTGCATGTTTCAAAGGAGTTTGAAAGGTGATTGTAGTAGTTCCATCATCATTGGCAGTGACATTTGCTACCCTGACATACTCAGCGATCCATGAATGAAAGACCAAGACATAAGTTTGTTCTAAGTCTGTCAAATTATTGAATTCACTATCAGCAATGAAACCATTTCTGTTGGATTCCGGACAATCCTTATTTCTTCCTTCTTGTCTCATAAAGCAAGTTTCACTTGGTTCTAAGATGTCTTTGACGTGATGGTAAGGTTCCCCTGCAGTATTCATATTGAAATCCCATGAAGGTAGATCAGGATCTCTTGCAGGTAAAAGGCGTAAATCGCCTACAAAGAGTTCCCCACATGATGTTATATCTTTGAAAAATGCGGTTTTGATAGTGCCTTCCTGTATCCATCCCTCATCTGGTTCTAGCACTTGTCCTCCGGAAATGGTGACAGGATCTTCATTGTAAGCTTTGATGCTGAGAAAAGACTCATGGTGATCCAAATATATTGGTTCAGACTGATAATACACTCCTGAAAGGATATTGAGGACGGCTGCAGAATTTTTGTCGGGGTATTCTGGTCTTTGTTTTCTAATTTCATATAGGGCATGCTTGATGCTTTTCCATGGTCCAACCGTAGATTCTGCATCCTGTGTGGGTGATGAACCATCCCATGAATCCGAACCAGATACAGACACATAGTAATCTAAAAGTTGAAACGATTTTAAATTTGTTGAGTGTTGACCCATTTCTGAGTTATGTTGAGAGTTCGAGACTGACCAGAATCCAGATATTTGAAAAGCATTTTAAAATGCCTATGGGAGATATTTAAATTTGTGATGAATGAAACTTTTCATTTGGAATTGTAATTAAACATTGCGTTTACGAATAAGGCTTTAATATATGTATTTTATTGAATCCATACTTATTCCATTCAAGCCAACTTCAAAGTCTTTTCAAATTTAAATCGTACTATTCATCTATTCAATCCTTCGCGGCGTCGGTACATAGCTCCGCATTAGAAAAATTGACATGATATAATTGTAAGCTACTTTTGTGTAAATGCGCTTAGAAGCTTTCCCCTCATGTACATGTATGAATATAAGGATTTGAAAGCGAGCATTTGCTAAGCAGTCTTTCGACATGATTTGGTTGGGCAAAGTCCTAATTTTAACCTTAGCATTGGTTTCTAAAGCTCATGGAAGATCCATTGCTTTCAATCCAATTGCTTACACTAGCCTGTTTAGACAAATGCCAGAGTTAGACATTTCCTATCAAGAAGAAAAGGGCAATACTAAAGGTACAATTTCAAGTTTACTTTCCCGATAAGTATGTACAGTAGAACCTCGATTTAGTGTAATTCTTGGTCACCTGACTTTGCTACACTAAATCGAGTTTTTACACTATATTTACTCAATTTGCTTAACAAAATTCATTCAAAAAATCAAACTTAAAACTTATCGAAAATAAAAAGCGTGAAAGTTTGTTTACATTCTGGCAAAGAAATATGTACTTCCCTTCGTTTTGACGGATTTCTTTGATCGTTTTAAATCTGTAAAATTGTTAAATCAATTTTTTCACATTGATGCAAAATTCTTACATTTTCTTGTTACCAAGACCAAAAAATATACGCGAAAAAAAATTCGCGAGAATCCTTGACTTTTTTAGCATTATTGTTGACCGTTAGTGTGCATGATTTTCAGGGTCATCATGGAGCACGAGATGATCAGCGTGAAAAACGAGGAGCTGATCTGCGGCATCGACGAGGGCTCGGACGAAGGTGAACCCAAATTAGAAATCGCCGCCGAGAATCTAACGACATCTAACCGGGACTACCACCACTCCGTGGGGATGAACAAAGACAATGGCAGCTCTAATACCAACCAGGAGGTTGTAGAGAGTTTATTAATGCTTGGCCGTCAAGCCGTTGTTGGTCCGGAGGCATTGCAAAGGCAGCGAGCAGCCTCGATGTCCTCGGTGGCTGAATTGCAGTCCGATATTCCTATCAGGAGGCATTCCAGTTCGTCCGAATCCAGGGTCCCTCCTTCTCACGATAAAGGGGCCGTCGTCTCATATTATCAGGTAAAAAAAAGTCGAAAAAAATCCGTGAAACATTTCAGCGCTTAATTTTTAAGCGCGAGCAAGTTTAGCTCGCGCTTCTAAGAACTGTGTTTTTCTCCTCCCACAATCCTCAAAAATTACCAGTCCTATGTATGACTGGTAATATTACCAGTCCTATGTGTTTTTGGTAATATGTATTACCAGTCCTATATAATACTGGTAATACCTACATGCAACAATTTATAGAATCCGTATTTTACTTTTTATCTTCTTTCGATATATTTCTAAGTCTTCTAAGTAATCTACCAGAGCATTTCTTTTCTTCTTCTTTAACAGTTCATTTGCAAATCTTTTAGAAACAAATTGAACTTCTCCACTTATTAAAATCATAGACACTCATTTTCAACGCTAAAACTTTTATGCTCGCGCTTGTAGACTGAAAACTTTTTCAGTCTTGTTTGATTTAAATATGTGTTCTACACAGTGTGTTTAGCAAGTAAGCGCATAAGTCAATTTTTATTGAACTATGAAATCATTTTTCCAACACTTTTTCTTATAGTATAATAATATGACTAGTAAATTAACAATCATCAGTTCAACTTCTTTCTAAATGCAATAATATCTATCGTTTAGGCAGAGGAGGAGGTGGACCACCCTGTGGTCTAGAAGGTAGACTGGGTGGTGGACCTACTGGTCTGCCTGGCAAAGGTGGCGGAGCTCCTCTACTTTTGGGTGGAGCAGGTGGAAGTTCTCTCTTGGGAGTTGATGGGCCAGCAGAACTACTTGTTGATGAGGAACTTTCTTTGGAGCTTTGTCGGGGTGGACCTGTGGTGGTTCTTGAGGGTGGTAAAACGGGTGGTACAACTTGGTTAATCCCGTTCTCCCATGACCTGAAAATTTTGTATTTGATAATTAATTGATTAAACATCCAGGCCCGAGTGTCCCAACAAGTTTTGTACAGTAGAATCACAAAAGATGAAAAAAATCGTGAAAGTTTGTTTACATTCAAGGTCAACCGACCCAAAAATAAGAATCCTCATTGTCTGGCCCTCAGGTCTGAAGCAAAGAAGAATTGTAAGGTATGTAAACGCTAAACAGTGTCTGAAAATCACTCCTGAATTAAAAATGTTGTTTTTTTACTAAAGGGTTTTGGTTTCTTGATGGTCCTCCTCATTGTCAGTTACCTACCAGCAGTAATTCTTGGCATTAGCGAGGGTATTCTCTCCAACCAATTTCTCTATGGGCAAACCCACAAATGCAGCGCTATTCCCATGTGGCATCATCAATTGGGCACCATAAATCAACTTTTTCAAGCCATTTTTGCTTCATTTAGTGGATCCCTTTTTGCCTGGTCTTGTGGCAGTTTCCGTAAAAAATTCTGGTACATTTTGGGCAGCAGTAGCACAAGAGTACCGCCAAATACGGCAATAAGTGGACAAAGAGAGAATGGCGAAGTTGAAGAGGATTTTACTGCATCAGGGATGGCCATGGCAATGGCAGAATTGGATTTGGAAAGATCAGAAAAAGTTGATCAAGAAAGCTGTATTGTACATGCTGCTGTGAACGTTTAATGGCTATTGGTCGAAGTAAGGATGATGAAATGTCTTATTCTTTGATGAGAAAAATCCTTTTAGCTTCATGTGCAATGGCGACTGAATAAAACCCAATTTTCAATTAATTTAGCTTCATTGTCAATTTACTACTATGTACTTCATTCATTGGACCCAATAAACGTCAAACTTGCATCATCAAACCGCCATTGTTGCATCACACCATCATTAAACTTACCTAATCTTTCTTACTAGCAATAGACTCGAGTGAAAAAGTGTCCTAATTGACAATTATCTTCCACTTGTGGCTCCTAAGGTTTTATTTTAAAGTGACAATTTGCACCTCGACAAGAATAGAAAATCTCCTTTGTTGAAATACATGTCTCGACTTTTCAATTAATCTTTGATGCAGTGGCACCACCGTTCTTTGGCAATGTTGGAAATCACTCAGAAATATTCTTGTCTCACCGCTGGTAACGAGTAAAGTCGTTACCTAAGTGAAATCTGTTTTCCACTCCGTGAAAATATTTTTCCATGCGTGATCCATTTGCGAGGGCAAACTAAGCTTCATGCAAAAAGCGCAAAAAGCATCCAAGCCTCTTCATCATGAACAAAAGCGGTATATATACCATTGTTTTTGACTTTTGAAAGGTTAACAAGCTCGCGCAAGCTTGTTAACTTCCGATCAATACAATTGTTCTTTGGCTTTTTCACTACTACACACTTACTACTTCACTTTTCTTAGCTGCGTTTCACTATTATTACGTTTCCCTGCGTTGTGATGATGCATCATGATGCTTTTAAAAAAAAGTCTGGATGTCTGGCTTCCTGGTTTTCTCTAACAAAATGCCAACTGTAACATGACCTTTTTGACTTTCTTTAGGTACATAGCTGTCTACTTAGTGTCCAGTCTAAATTGTTTTCACATTTTACCCATTTTACTAACAGGGACGCAAACGTACAATTTTGCAACTTAATTACAACTTCTACAAATTGTGAACTCTATCTCAGTCAGCAAAATCCCTCTCTTTTTGTCTGTCGTTATCAGGGGGCACCACTTGATGGCAATCATGCAAAAAGAATTTAATAACCTGGGGACCAGTTCCAACCGTCAACATCAATTAGTGGTGATAGTCCACATATCAGAATTATTCACTTCACAACCCACATATAGCAAAATGATTTGGGGATTCTACACCAACTCCTAAAAGTCAGTAGTCTGCACCAGAACTCATTCATCAGAAAAACTCCTTGTGCACATCAGCGAGTACTTGTTGATACCTATGCGACTGGGATGATGTCATATTCTGTGGCAAAGGTTTCGTCCCAAAGGAGTTTTTATAAGGAGCCTGTACATTGAAAAGAAACCTGCTCCTCTAGCATTGTACATAGTCATGAGTAGTAAGCTATCCCCCCTCTCTGGGCCTAAATTTCAGGTTTATCAGGGGGCGCGCACTAACAACCATTTTATATAGGAATAAAGTCCACGTTTTCCTAGCTTGAACACATACAGTCGAACCTCGTTTTAGTGTAAATCTTGGTCACCTGACTTTGCTACACTAAATCAAGTTTTTACACTATATTTACTCAATTTGCTTAACAAAATTCATTTTGGTTTTCAAGAAAATTACACTAAATTGAGGTTCTACTGTACTTCTACTTAGGCATATTACATTTACTACAATTTTTCGTTTTTTCAGATATGCTTCCTGAAAAGGATGATGGATTTTGGACTGATTTGGACAACTTGAATATTGATTTGGATTTTAAAGAAATGCGAAAGCTGCAGGAAAAACAGGATGGCTATGAAAGGAGGTTAAGGCCTGGGTATTCATCGATGATTTGGTAGAAATGTGTCCTGCATCCTTTGTACTTGATCGGCCAAAACAACACTTACGGATTTTCTATTTGGCTCGCAAAATGCTACCAATTCAGTACCATTTAGATTATCGAAATTCTACAAATCTTTTACGTTCAAATAAGTTTTGTTATTTTCAACCAAATAAGAAATAGATATTCCTCACTAAAGCTTCTTTATCAACTAAGTTGTGTCATGATAGGTGGCGCCCGTGTCGCTCTTCAATTCGGTCCAATTTCGGCTACTGTACATAAGCTCAAAAAGAGGATTTTGAAAAAAGCGAAAACCTGAACTTTAGATGTTCTTGTACATGAAATGTAGTTTCTGTTCTTGTCTAGTTCATGATAATTAGTTTTAATTTTGTCAAAAATATAAATTCAAGTTGCCGTCATATCAATGAAGTTTGCTATGCTGAGCGATGTTGCGAAGCGTAACGCAATATCCGAGCGATGTTTACGCTGATCTTGGACCAAATTGAGAAAAGATGCGTGAATCTGTCGAAGACTTGCGAACATGACGCAACTTAGTTGATAAAGAAGCTTTAGTCCTCACATATCACAATAACCTACAGGTGGGTTAAATTATAAAAAGTAGATTATGAAGGGCAAATATTAGAGATTACCTTTCGCTGTAGCAGAACATATAACGAGCAAAAGGTTTAGAAGAAAAAGAGACCTCATCACTCTGATTGCTATCAAAATCAAGACGTAATTAGATAGAGATACTAAAGCTTGTGACGTTTTGTACCCAGTCTTATCAAGTTATTATATTATCAAAAGGTCAAGCTTGCATAAAATACCTGTAAACGTAATTTCCTCGATCTCAATCGCTCCAGTTGTACTTGAAATATATTTTGATTGTGACGTAGACGTAGAGTTGATTGCAAAGGAAGATTTTTGAAACTCAAATGCTTCACCGTTTTGGTTGGTTGTCTTTTTTAAGGTTGTTACGGTTGGTATAGGGACAATTTTGGTCGTAGTTACGTTCGTTACATTTGAGTCATACTTTGGATTTGAAGATAGATCCGGATCATCTGTTGTAGCCTTCAACACCACAACCGTTATCACAGCACAAGAGACGACTAGGATAATTAGTCCTAGACTCAAAGTGATCTTTACTCTTGCTTCACATGTTAAAGCCATTTTTGATTCTATTAGATACCTTTCGTGTTGCTACCATGATAAAACTGACTTTGATGAATTGTAAGCGAAGCTTGCAATACCACATTATGGATTGAATAATCAATGCATGAAAGCAATGCATGTTTTACATACTAATTTTTAGAGTTAGTTATGATATAATCAATGAAAAGGTCAACAACGTTTACAAATTCGATTTTGATTCGGATCGTGCTTCGCATCCCTATAAATATTGGAAAGCATTTGCTTTCACCAGTCATTTTAGACGACTTCAAAAAATAGTTCTACGCTAAATATCATAACGGTAAATACGATGAAAAGAGCCGCAGACAGCAGCAACATTCCAAGGCATGAAAAGTAGTCATACAACTATGCATGGAATATTTCAAAGGAGGTTGCGTTAGTCTTACAAGAAACTTTGCGGTCGCAAAGTTTTGAAGATCCAGTCACACAACCTTCCAGTGTCTAACGCTTCATTTGGCCGCAAACATGTTGTTGCATTCCTTGGTTAATGGCATTTGAAACTCGCGAATTTTCCGCTTGTACCGCGCGCACGCATACATGAAGGATCGTTAGCCTCAAGCTAACCTATCAGGAGAAGATGAATACCGAAGATTTGGACTAAGGAATGAATTAAGAAATAAAGAAGTCAATTGGTAACAGATGATTTGAATTGTTTTTCAGTTTTCTCTCGTCTATTGGTAATTAATAATAAGTCTGCACAATTGAGTATTCATGTGGATGAAATTTCTTTGCTTGACGCTTTTGATGATAGTAGGTAAAACAATTGGATTGTGTGTACGTGTGTATATAATTGAATATGATGCGTTGCTTGGTTTTCCGTATTATTATAGCTGATGACATAGTTGGTTTTTGTGTAGTACGAACAGGAGAATGAATGAGGATCAGGGGTGGGCATCGCATTTCGTTTTTTTGTTCAAAGAGGTAAAAATCAGGGGGTTGGGGGGTCAAGACGAAGAATAAAAGTTTACATAGAGGGAGGCAAAACCATTTTTTGTATGCATTAGCACTGCTGCTACTGTAATTATGCATGATTATCGTGATGATGATGACAAAAAAGTAATCAATAATATCTTTCAATTTGCAAATTGTTGTAAGGAGGATCAGGAATGGCACAGCACCAGTAGAACCTAAGGAAAATTATGTCTTTTATAATTGTGTTTTCAACTGCGGTGAATCAGAATTTTTCTTTGTTTCAGGCAAAAATCAAAGCCACCAGAAAAATTCCTAAGACGGGTTGTCAATTGTAACTGAATTGACACAGGTTTTGAGGAAAGACTTTTT
Source organism: Oithona nana (assembly GCA_900157175.1). Classification (NCBI taxonomy): domain Eukaryota; kingdom Metazoa; phylum Arthropoda; class Copepoda; order Cyclopoida; family Oithonidae; genus Oithona; species Oithona nana. The sequence goes on from LT727896.1 coordinate 1,133,726, forward strand.
TTAAAACGGATCATTTCTCTGTTGGCTATTTTTGCCTGATCAAAAATAATGGGGCTTTGAAAAAAAGAGGGGAAAATATGACTAGCTGTCCTGTGGGGAGCATTTTGTCTTCATTAGATTCATTAGAAAAAGTTATTTTCCCTACAAGTCGTCAGAAAAAAGTTTTGGTTTTTTAAGGCAGGGAGGGTATTTTCTTAGAGTGCATTTTCATTATCACCGCAAGTTAAATTTCTCTCCTTTTTACTTTTTTTTTTGGTTTGGAGGGTACGACAAAAAATAAAAAGTGGTTTTATGGTTTAAAAAAACTAAAAGAAAAATTAAACCAAAACAAGGTTCAAAGCAGCAGCGTTTTTGTGTAACACATCAATATCTTTAGGGTCATTTTTAGGCATCATAAGATAAAATCGTTGTACTGCTGCAGGTCTTTTTTTTTTCTTTCTTTTTCTTGGACACACAATTTATCAAAAAATTGGAATTTTTGATTTTTTCATTCGATTTCGTCTTGATTTGATTTTGAAGCTCATACTCATGTCATCATCCTTGCAAGGTGTATAGAAAGAGAAAGAGAGAAGTAAGAGAGACAGAGAGATCCACTTTTTTAGGTACACAGTCAACAATGGCTATAAACTGATGGTTTTGTCGTCTTTTTTCTTAGAAGGAGTCGAATTATGGTTTCAAATCTTGATGATAATTTTTTTCTTGCCAAATGAACAAAACGGATAAACACAAGGGTAGTAGCAACACTAAGACACACCAAGTTTTGTTCTGTAGTCTCACTATTGGGTAAAAATTGAAGTCCAGTCTTGGACTGGCTTGGCAATACAATTCGAGAGTAGCAAATGAGTTTTTTCTTTTTTCCAAAGGCTGACTTTTCACACTAATTAGAGTCCTTTTTGCTTTGGTATAATGAAAAATCGCTCATCGTTTCCAGTCAGGCAGTTTGCAAAAAAACTCTGATTTGCTAAAAAGTTTCTTTTTTTCTTCGTTGGTTTTTTTGTAGTTCTTGGTTGAGCACATCTAACACACAATCATGACAATTTTCCTTGGGAGGTGAGTGAGTTGGGACCTTCCTTTTTGAGGTCTGAGAGTAGTAGTGTCTTCAAGTTCTTGAAGAAAGTGTTTTTATAACATGGTTCTTGAAGTTTTTGGACACTGAGATTTATTGGCATAACAGCAAACTAGATTCGCCCTGTAATAAAAAAAGAAAGCCCAAAATTAATTGATTTCATACAAAATTGAGGAAAATTCACAAATTGTTTTTTGTTGGCAAGAAGTTGTTTTTTGTTTTGCAGGTATTGCGCACAAAAGTTGAATCATGTATGACAAAGTGGTACAAAATAATATGAAAATGTATTCTTACCTGGACTACAGGTGTCCATAGTATTGCGAATAGGCGGCAGCAGGATGAGGGTATTCGTATCCGGCTTCGCCCGGCGGCCTGGCTTGCATCATGGCTGCTGCGGCCGCGTGCTGACCGTCCATCATGTAGCCCATCCCCGTAGGATCCGGACTGGGGTACCCGCTTGGGCCTGTAAGATAGGGCCCTATTGTAATCCAGCAGCGTAATCAAAGAGAGTTGGAAAAGAGAGAAAAAACGGAGTCGTTAATATGTAGAAAAATTAGTAAAAAGAAGGGAAGTTTCATGCAGTAATGAAGAATAATAGTAGTAAGATAGAGCATAGAAAAAGTTTCATCAATGCTTTTTAATGTTATGACCAAGTTTCACCCTCGTTTTCATCAGCGAAAAAAAAAAAAATTTAAGCCTGATGAGCATGTCAAAATAAGTAGTTTTGCTTTTTCTGATTCTCTCTGAGCTTTAGTATGTTTACAAAGATCTCCTTGCAAGATCATGGGTTTGCTAATCCCCATCCATCATATAGAGCGAAAAGGGGTTGTAGTATATGTATATACATGATAAGAAAATGGAAGCCGGAAAAACTACGCTTGCCATATTTGCCAATATTTGTGATGTTCAATTGAGCAGCAAAACAACACAAGTATTCTAAACCATAGGATGATCTCAGGGATGGTTTTTGTATGGTTTTAGGGGGCGTTGCATCAGTATAGAGTGTGTACATGGAAAAGATCTTTAAGAGTTGCTTGCAGTAGAGAAGAAGAAGAAGCATGGGATGCTGGAGAGTCTTATCAAAAATTGACAGCTCTGATGGATTGGCGGGGAGATAGCGGCTGCATCAAGAGAAGAGGTCAATGCTGTAGATAAACAATACCACCTAGGATCAATTTCTAGCTAATGTCGACTAAAGACCCATTCTAGCCTTATGCCATCAGTAGGATGCTGAAGGTTTGCTAGCCAACCAACTGCGCAAATAGATGCACATCAAGCAAGCACAAGGGGTCCATATATGGCAAGCATCTTATGCCAAACCATGATACATACCGGGTGACCTAACAAGCCTTGGCTTCTTACGTCACCCAGTAAGGGTATGAAGAATAGCAAAAAACCAAAAAACAGATGAGAAAAGTTAAAGATAGGAAAACTAGTAAAGGTAGTGGCACACACAACAGATCAGAGTAGCAATCAGTAGCAAATCAAAGAACTCAAAAACAAGTAAGTAATAGTCATGCTCATCAGCTTAAACATTATTAGCTGATGTATCAAAGCTAGGGCGAAACTTACCAGCTCGATTGGATTGGTCAATCATGGGTTGGACTATACGTCTCCGTGCATTGATGAACCTTAAAAAGTAGAAAAGAAAAGTTTCAGTTTGGGGTTCTGAGCTACGTACCAGGCGCACCAGCGCGATTGGATTGATCTATCAGGGGTTGCACTATTCTCCGGCGTGCGTTGATAAACCTATTCATTATTAAAAGATGGCAAAATTAAAGACTTGGAACTACTCAAAAAGTAGAAATATGCGTTGGCGTAGCAGCAGCAGGTAAGTAAATTATAAACTCGGCACCGCTAAATGCGCCGAAGTAGTCGTACCTCATTCAAGTCTCGCACCTGTCGTTTCGTTCCCCTTACTGCAGTCTAGCACAGTCCAGGTAAAGAGGAGAGAACAAAGCAAAAGCGGTTTTAGCGCTAACTGCAATAGCAAGACAAACAACCTGCTCAAGTCGGCATAAATCGATAAATATGTCCCCTTTTTTAGTTCTACTACTGCTACGAGACACGAGTAGTAGTTGTAGTAGCAAGCAAAGAAGTGCGTCCAAATTCACGGTCGGTTGACCAATCCAATTTTCGTTTGGGTCTTGCTTCTCTAGCTACTGCAGTATAATATAAAAGATCTGACCACGAGCAGAGCAAGCTACATAGTAGAAGACTTCAGCCATTTCATTTCATCCTTGAACAACGACCAGCCTCATTTTCTCTTTAGGCTTCAGAAGCTGGCATAAAAAAGTTTCAAAATCTCTCGCTCATAAGTCTAAGAAATCAGAATAGTATCTTCTATGTTTCCACAACAATCTCTCGTTGTAGCATTAGGTTCAAGGGTGAATAACGAAGCTAGTCAACGGGTGACTTTGATGGATCCGTTGCAGTCAACCCCGAACAAAAATGTCCACACATGTGAGAAGAGCTGAGCAGACTTTCGCATCTTCACAGAGCTGAGTGAGCCAGGTGTTGTAAAGTTCGTTATTATGCTGATTGGATTGGTTGGAGCATTTTCAAGTCATTTTTTTCTCGCTCTATCCCCTCAGCAGCCCTACTGCTGATGCTGTCAGACTTGTCATCTTCAAGACCAGGGGGAGCTGACACATCCAGATGGGTAGAGGGCTGAAGAGTAGTACTGCTTTGTCAAGTTATGCAGTCATAGCACTTGCATATGCGAGATGGCAGCCAATGATAAAAAAATGAAGAAAATTGGACAACAGTGGAGAATTACGTATATAGTGTTTACATGTGTCATGGAGAAAGCATCTTTTCCTTGGTTAGATGTCGCCCGGAAGCGATGTATCAAGTCAGGCTTTCAGTAATCAATGGACCATACAGAGCGAATATCATTATGAGATGATTGCTGAACGGCTACTTCTCTTTTGTTATTGTTGTTACGCTAAAGGACACATATCATAAGATTAGCGAATCTGTCTAGCTAGGGTTTCTCATTTCCCGAGTATTTTAGACTTTTTTTTGGGCACTTAGTTTATCAAACATGAAATCTTGAAAGATTTGAAAAAAGTGATGCAATTAGGCCGCGTTGGCTTGCGCGCATCAGAGGATTAGCAAAAAGTCAGATAATTCCAAGTAGCAGTCCTACCTAGATGGAGCTTCTATTCTTATGATCTTGCGAACAAAACGTAAGCTATCAAAGTGCTTTTAGTCCATTACTGCAGATTCCGTTGCAGATGGTCCAACCTAGTTCCACTTCAAGCATCTGCTACGCTATGGTCAACAATAAGTGGCAATTAAAATTGAGCAGTGCACAAGCGCCATCTAGCTCTGGAAGCTGGTAAATGATAAATGATGCGCATTGATTTCTTGATTAAGCTTGGAGAGCAGCAGAGCAAAGTTTGCATCTGGTCTCTCTATGAGTCACTATGACATCCGATGCCTCCCTTGAGGACTCCATCAGGGAAAGGAGGCAGCGAGGTGTCAATGCAATGACATGCTACAGTGTCCAATTTCACCTATCTAATAAGACAGATGTGGCTTAGTATAGTAGGAATGGTCTTTTTTGGAAGAAGAAGTTTTTAGAAGAGAGAACGGATGTGGCTGGCAAGCCATTAGCCAATGAAAACGAGCTCAAGGGGATGGAAATAATTATGTCTGAATTTAGCGGAGGAGCCGGGGCTAGCTGCACCATGACTAATTGTAGGTTGGAGTGTCTTAATTTCTGCCACTGTGCTGTCAAGTTTGCATATGCCACAATCTGATGAGCGTGGCTTAATTTGGGAACTTTTCAGAGTCCTTTTCAAGTAGAAAGATCTCTAGTGCACACATAACACAGTCTTTGAAAATAAAGTTAAAAGTCAAAGGAATGAGACATTTTTAGCGAGATTTTCAAACACTATGAGCCAAAAAAATTGATGTTTGAATTTTTTTGAAATGTCATCAAAAGTCATTAACTTTTTTTCCATAAATTACGTCGTTTTTTGGTTGAGACGAAACGGGTAAAAAAACAGGCTTAGGGGGGAGTGTTGGGGCGGTGGTATTGGGCGGCGGCAACGCCGAAACAGCATTGGGATCGTGGCTGTCAATCAAAACCGCGAGCCGAATAATCTGTGAAGAGATTGACCCCACCATAGTTGTTGGCAACGGAATTCATGGTAATTTTGTTTAGCTATTCATTACATGCATACCGAGTCTCGGCCGAGATTGACAGGCGACCCGCGGGGGGTGGGGGGCTGCGAAGGAGGCACTGTATGGCCGACACCGATCCCCGCCCACCCCTGATTGCCTTGAAATCAAGAGAAAATACCCGTCCACCGTCGTCCGGCGTAGTTCTCTTCTAATTGCTCCTTTCACAAAATTGACCCCCTTCCTTTGTTTTCCATGATAATGAGAGAATTCGTACAGATAAGCTAAGACAAAGTTTCACAGAAGCCCAAATTCCATTTGGATTAGCATTTGAGTCAAAATTCAAAGTTCAATTTTGAAACTGGTCAGAAGTTGTTGCTGCTGAGTGCATAAAAATGGGGGCCACACACGCTCGAGGAGCTCCTTTTTTAGAACATTGACGAAACACTGTATTTTTCCAAGGAAAAAAAATATAAATTCTGAATTTTTACACTACTCCATTGATTTATGACTTTACATTAGGCTAAGCGCAAAAATTCAAAGTTTTTTTAAAGATGGTTAATTTTCAATTTTTCATGGACTGAAAAATACAGTGAGTTGTCTTGAAAGACCCAACTGATAATGAGTAGTCAGATCAAGCTTTTCAAGTTCAAGTTCTCTATAAGCTAAAATGAGTAATGATCTCGATGGCAGGCGTATGACAAGGGGGTAGTGCCACCAAATTTGAACTGATAGTTTGTCGTTTTTCATGCCCGTTTGAAGACACTCTGAAGTCATAGTAGAACTGCTAAGAGAAACGAAACAATAAGATGGATCGCCGGGAGATGAATGAAGACTTTGCCGCAGGTTGGAGAACACAGAAAACTTGGAAATGCGATCCCCAAAGGGCAGTAAATATTTGTGAAAGTAAGGCAGGCAGCACCTAGGCTCGTGCCCTCCATCCTAATGAATTGAATGTGAAAATGAGCAAAAGAGTCCAAAGGGTATCTTACACATTCCAAGAGTATAGAAGCCTCCAGGCCAACTTGCACTAATTTTTTGGTGGTCACAGTGTTAGAAAAATTTCATTTTACAAAATTTTTGCCTTGTTTTTGCCTTCTATAATTGCATTACTACTCGCGTCGTGCTTTATTACAAAAAGTTTTAAAATAAAAACAATTACTCAAGCTTGTCAGTCTACGAGAAGATGAAATTGATTTTTTTGTCTGCAAGCATAGAAGTCCTCTTCTTCTACCATTCCATTAAAGCCTGCGGGCAGGCAAAAGGCGGGGCCCGACCCACCTCCGACATTTGTAGAAGCACGTTTTAATGCTAACTGTTCATTTCGGGGCGGTCTCACACTCTATAACCACCATGATACCATTAAGACTGGGATCACGATTTGTAATTTCCGCTAATATAGTACGAATCAATACAGGAAAACCTAACTAGTCATAGCACCTGGATAGTCTCCCATATTTATCGATCGATCATCGCGCATTATTAGTCACGGCTAAATATGTAGACTGGACATAAAGCGCCAGCTATGTAGTGGTGTGTGATGATGACAAGACAAGAAGGCTCACGCGACACATTTTTTTAGGAATTCCAACATGCAAGATTATTACAACTTTTCTACTGCTCTAATTCTTCAAGAATTTCCGCCTCTGAAAGGTCCTTTTTATTTCGTTACTGTAGTGAAAATGGATGAATTGGCAAAATAATTGCTGCATCACATGGGACATTTAAAAATTGGAGAAAAGGAGTCCTGAGGTGTGAAAAATTCTCTAGTTCTGCAGTAGCAGATGTTTAGAACTCAGATTAGTATGAGAGATAGTGAATTCCTAGCTTCTTAAAAATGTGATTTCACACCCTGGATGATATATGTGGCCGTGATTAGTCAGGTGTGGCTAATGCGGCGAGCAAGAATTCGGCAGAGAAGAATTGATTTATGTCGTTCTGCGCCTTCAGATAGTCTAGCAGCTCTGAAATTTTAATGCTATCCAAATTAGGAACATATACGTAGGGTCCTCCTCCATTTGTCATTAAAGAAGCGCCATCTATCCCCTATGCAGCAGGACTTTTGAAAGGTATGCCAAGTGTCATTTTAGTGTCCATTAATACACTGTTAAAATGGCACTAGAAAGCTTTTACGTTACGTTGTGTCCTCGTCGTCGTCGCAAAGATTGGTAGCACACAAAAGTAATTTGATCTCAGATCTCAGTTCTTTCCCCAGTAGTCGTCTCAGTAGCACAGTAGAAAATAAGACATTTTCCTCTCTGTGCGCTAGATTTTGTCGTTCCAAGGAAATTTCCCCTGCCACAATAAATCACGATAAAGTCTGAGACTGCTCTGATGTCGTCTCTTTCTCTGTATATGGCTACCATGGTGCAGAAAACCCTCTAGATTCGCCTGCTTCTCCTCAGCCTTCTCGGGCGGGGGGACCCCAGTACTACTCTGCTAGCTTTTTTCCTCCTTCCTACACACTGCTGTAATTTATACTTTATCGAAACTCTCTTCTCGCTTGAGCCGTTGTGGGTTAGAAAAGAAGTGAATTGTCTCTCAATATTCAAAAATAGCAGAGCTGCTGGGAGATTTGTCACATATATACAAGACAATCCCCCACAGAATAGATAGACTCCCCAAAAAGGAGAAAAAAAGAGACATTTCACAGTGTGTAGCTCTTTTTGAGAATACAACTTTGGTCCATGTTTTGTTCGGCTAGAAAGTTAGTCAACCCTCCTCCGCTCGCGTTGCTTTCCGTCAAGCATTTCCCCCCCTTAAAGTATTTTTTGGTAGAAAGCAAACAATACGTATATTACATTGCTATCTAGACAATACGAAAGAAGAGAGCCACCATCATGAATTTTTATGTCTTTCTTCCACGCCTTTCACGTTTCAAGCTTTTTTTTTGCTTGATCTATGGATACTAAGCTAATTTTTTTCAGGATTGAAAAATGTTTGGAATAGTGGGGTATGGGTAGGTATGTAGGAAATGTGGTAGTAGGAAATCCTTGAACCGAATTCCCTAGAAAGCAATATCATGTAATTTTCTCTGGGTCCCGAGCTAGCGAAAGTAAGGGAGGAGGAGAGAAAAGGGGAAGGAAAGGAAGGGAATTGAATGAAATTGAAAACTATTTCACAGACGGGTGACACTTTGTCTATGAGCATCCAAGGGATGCATTCAATCACCTCGTTGGCAATGTAGCAGCTAACAGAATAACTGTATTCAATTCAAGGGGAAGGAAGATACAAGGTTTTGAAAATTGGAAAAGGGAAAAACTATTTTGATTTATCTAGAGTAGTCATTTGGGTTCAAGTGTCACTTGGATAGTATTAGGGTAAGCATTCAATCACCTAGATGGCGTTTGGCACAATAGCACGAGAGGAGCCAAAGTGTCTACGGGGATTGGGAAAAACTGGGGAAAATGAATTCCACTGATCATCGGCGTTCTTCCTGAATAACAAGACAACAACCTGTCGTTAAAAATCGATCAATTTCGAAACGGGGAAATGATGTACGGCACCTAACGATTATTGACTAGCTAGTTCTCTCTCCAAGTTGAAACTCAGTTCGAAAGTGGCGAAACCACAAACATTTTCACAAATGATCATCATAGCGCCTTCCTCTGCTCTATACCCTAAGTTCATTAAGCGGATGGCACGAAAACCTATTAGTCCATAGCATAAGGTACTTTGTGGTTGAGCGCCATCATGCGGTCACAAAAACTTTCAGTCGTTTTTTGACCTCCTAACTTTGTGTGTCCTTATTCAAATGTGATGAATATTTTATGACACTACTGTCAAGCTGTCTGACGAGTGGATGTATGGAAATGGAAGGGAGGGGGAAGTGTTGGAATCAAAAAAAAGTTTGAAAGCTCTAGTCATACATGTTGCTCAAGGAAAGGAAGGGGAAGTTTTACGGCGACGCTTATGGCCGCAATTAGAGCACTTTTAGCTCTTTTGAGATGGGTTTAATGATCTGATTTATTCTCCAGCCATGCTTGAGAGATGGCCAGAGATGATTTGAGGCGACGGCTATGACGAATACGTTTGTCGGCTTCTGCTCTAGTGACGATCGTCACACTACTGCTATCCTATAGATTATACTATAGAGGTTCATTAACATTAGAATAAAGATAAGAAAGAAGAAGGGGTCAGTAACTCATTGGCATCATGATTGTCACAAAACCTGGCACACACTGATGATGTCTCCGTTCCAGTTTCCTATACATTATTCTGACTCTACTTGATCGTTGCCTTCCATTAGAGAAAATGTCTTTTGTTGCATTTATTCCTAGATCATCATCAGCCTTTCTACATTACCTATACCTAGTAGTAGTAGTAGTACTGCATGATAATCGTGAATAAAAATTGTACAAAAATGTATCAATGATGTCTTTCTTGAATGTTGAATCTGACCTCCTTTTCTACCCCAGAACAACCATCATGTTCTGACCTTTCTTTCGACCTTTGGGTTCTTGATGATGAGGAATGCTGCTCCGCCCTCCGTCGTAGCCTAGGGCTTTTGGCCGCACGATTCAACAAGTTTTTAATTCCAAACCAATCGTTAAGCCACGACGTGAATCGGTAATTTGTAGAACATGGAGTAAAGCCCTGCAGCAAACTCGAATTCCATCGTCATCTGTTGATGGACATGCTAAACGCTTTGCACCTTAATGCCTTATTATCTTCTTAAGAGACCTGCTATCCGCCATAGTACTGGCTCAAATCACACTGTATTACCTTTCCTTACTTTTAATCAATTTAGACTTTGCCAAAGGATTAGTCAAAAATAATCATGCTGATCTGGATTTTAAAATTTGACTCAAAAAATGGAATTTTTCGGAAGAAATGAAGATTGATGAGTCGTATAAAAGACACACTGGGACTGAGATGCCCACTAACTAAGAATGACCACATCTAGTACCAGCCGCAGGAATGTGCTAAACAACAAAATTCCATTTCGTGTGAAGGGACTCCTAGGTAGGTGTCGCAGTGCATAGCATGAATAATGCCATGATCATCCTCGTGTGATCATAGAATATAATTCACATGTTTACCCACCCCCCTCTGGCGCAAGAGGTGTCGAAAAACACCTTCCATTACCTCTCATTATTTTAGCCGAAAAAGCGCAAATCTCACGACTACATACTACGCCAACACAATAAACAATTTCAAAGCAAAAAATGATCCAAATTTGTTTGACTTACCAGTTGTTGACTTGTAGGATTGTGAGACCAGTGTCTTGGGCCAGCTGCTTTTTCTGGTCCTCTGAGGGGTACGGGTGCTGCAAAATACAAGAAATAAGACGTTATTTGTGGCCCAAATGCACTGGAGGAAAGTCTGGACTCTGGTGCTGCCATGACCATTATGAGTGTGACCCGTAAATGTCCTTATGGCGACTGCTGGTGAATTAAAACTGCTCCTTTTTACCTCAGATCACACTCGTAATAGTTACAATTTGCTGCTGAGCCCCAAGAAAACGTGACTAGAGAGCTAACGTTCCCTTTACTACCAAACTCTGCTCTTTCCCTTTTCTTTTTTTTTTCTTGACCTGTCAGAAGAGATTGGGCAAGGGAATTTCTGATGTCCAAAAGCTCATAGCAGCGCGAGATATTGGACATCCTCCTCTACAGTCTACATTGTATTTCCTTGCCAACGCATACCTCATGGTTACCATAAAGCAAAGATAGAAAGTATCTCGCATTGGAAATAATACAGTAGCAGCAGCGTCAGCTAGCGGAAGGTCCAATTTGTGACGCATTTCCAGGGATGAATTTCATCATGTGTCAGATTTCTCCCCTTATGTATTGTCTTCAAATCGAGCATGTGTCAGCTCTATGAAAAGCATAGTATCAGACACAAAAGTGAAAGCCCCTTCTTCTATATGACAGCAGCAGCAGCCTCGGAAGTAGTCGCATACATACATGAATATGTATGGTGTTGCACATGACTTGGCACCCATTATGATTTCGTGATCCTCTTCAGGATAGAGTCTTAGCACGAGATACGAGAACTTTTTTTAGCCCTCGAGACTTCTAGGGGCAACTCGAGAGTAGAAACGAAAAAAAGTAGAAAGCAGTCACTCAACTAGAAAGCCCCATGATGATCATGATCGTCATGATGATGCAAACCTTAATGGTAGACTAGAGTCTGAGGACACGACAGAAAATTTGAGGGTAGTAGTACAGAACCCATCAGAGCTGTATTCCCTACCAGCTAGGGGGAAAAACTTTTGATAAGAAAGCAGTAGACAAATGGCTGTGTCACCCGAGAAACCCACTATTATTCGCTGAAAATAATTTAGCTTTTAAAAGCTTTAGATTTACGAGCAGCGTACGAGGGTACGTAAGCAGAGTTGGAGAACGAAAGAAGAAGAAAAAAACTTAGCGAAAAGAGCGGTATATACTATAGCTATATGTAGGGGGAAAAGTCTACGAAGAAAGAAAAGCTAGACTCTGAAAGAAAGCCAGACCTCTGAAGCAGCACAAAAAGCCGTTATTTATGACTCCATATCGATCGAAAATGTAAACAGCTCCTTCTCTCGTGGTAGTGGTAGAAGAAGACTACTCGTATATGCTTGAAAATGTAACCCATTTTCTGCGGTGTATAGATCCTACTGCCGCTAGAAGACTCTCTCTCTCTCTCGTGAGATTGCCATTTTGTTGTCCTCCTTCTTCTCCTCTTCCATCCAATCTGAGGACTCTAGCAAGAGGAGTGTCCCAGTAGACCCGTTCCTTTAGATACATCTTAGAGTTTTTCTATCCTTTAGACCGCAGGTGCTTCTTATTCTGAAGACCAAGGAAAACCATTGTCTCCTACCCTCGTAGATAGAAATTGAAATTGAAACTTATTTCAAAGTCTAGGGAAGAAGATGTAAATCTTGAAAGTTGACCTAAGAAATCAGGGCTGGGTGACAAGTTCATTTAGTTTTCTATATCAAAAAAGGGGAAAAAGTAGACATGGCTTTCACGCGAGGGGACGCTAAATCTTCTCGCCAAATTGGACTAACGCGTCTTTACTGCCCGCACGGGACGACCCAGATAATCCAGCTCTACCGCGACAGAGAAGCTCGCAAGAGACAGAACAGCGTCTTCAAATTTATGGCAAGGTGTCTTGCAACACAGGGAATTGGATGAAGCCAGAAGAAGTTGAGTGAAAGCAATGCTATACCATGGTAACGTTTTGAATTTAGACAAAGCAAAAAATGGAATTACACTCCTGGGAACCGTTTCCTTCGTTTCCAACTATCCAAAGATTTTTATGAACAGACGAGCAGATGGGCTTTGGCACTTGAAAAGCAGGAGAAAGAACAAATCTAAAGGATACTCTATGTACCCCACAAAAGATCTATAGACGCCAGCTATGTAGTTCAGAAGAAAAAACGGAAGTTGTTTCAGGTCCAAAGCATCCCCTCATTTCCGCAAAAAAGATTCTATAAAAAGTTTTGCCTTAAGCCATATTCTGCTATTCATTCTTTGCTTCTACTACCACAACCAAATTGGTAGTGAAAAGTAAAATTGCTAAAAATGGAACTGCATTGGTATATCGTAGAGTCTCTATTTGGCTGAGGCGCTGCTTAGGCTGAGCGGCCATATTGCTTCAAACGCCAATGGCGTTCTTGCATGCCATTTTGATGAAATTACCAGTCGTAATTGGCTCAATTATACCTCCACCATTGCCACGACTCACATGATCCCATTAAGCTAGGAGGGGGTCTCTAAAAGAGCAGTAGAAATGGAAAACTTTTTTAGTGCCAAAAACCATTGCGTGTAGTAATATTCTTACACTTGGTTCGTAAATCTAATTTGTTCTGATTCTCAGACGGAAAACATTAGAGATGGAGTAAATGCATCCATATGCCAATCTTCTTCTTGCCTAGTCTCTATCTTTCCAAATATAGCACCGGGTGGTTCTAAACGCCATCTAATGAGTCATAAGTTTTCATGTAGTCTTGGTCATCTCAACACCCTGTAGATTCAGAAGAAACAACGAACGAACCAACGAACGTGCGAGAAGAGTCTGAAGAGTATATTTTTGGAGTCTTCCTGACAGACAGGTAATGAACCACGTTTTCCACCTTCTTCTCAAAGTTTTTCACTCTCTTCTTGTCGGCAAGACTTCTTCAGCATTCGCGTAGAGGAGCTTCAGCAGAGAATAACCTGCATGCAGGAGGCAGCAGAGCAACGACTGTACTACCAAGAGCGGCTGGGAAAATTGGGAACCAAGTTTTCAAGATGAAATTGGTTTGCTTCTTCTCTCTCTCTCTTCTGTATACTACAACCACTCTTCCCGTTTCTAAACCCCCTAGCTAGGAAAATGAACGTGAACCTAATTCTCCTGACACAAATGACTTTTGAAGCTCTATCACATAAATAAGTGGGTGAGAGTTACCGTGTCTCAGTCATCAAGTAAGAAAGAAGATGCGAGACTCAGTCTTTGTAAACTCCAGATGGCATCTAGCAAATCCATTCATATCTTTGTATTAACCAAGCTCCAAAGAAGGATTGGGAGTCTAGAGGAGGATGCGAAGGATTGTGTAAGGAAATGTTTATTCGAGTGTAGGGAACCAAAATTGAAGATTTGGACAACGACGCACATGTGCCCCATCAAAATACATAACATAAAAGCTGCTGGGGGAGTACAAAGGATAAGGAAAGGATGGAAGGGCAAGAAAGAATAGCAGTGGCTAATCATTTCCGATCTCGTAAAGAAATGAGGCAAAGAGTTTGGTTGTCCACAAAAATCACTCAAAAAGCCATGAAATTCTCTCCCCTCCTTTCATTCTAGTTAGAATCCTATGTAGTAACCTGTTATCATGACAATTCCCTAGCAATTTCGTTCGCCCATTTCCACTTGTTTTACGAGAGGGTTTATGACAAAAGAACTGAAGATTTTTTTCTACTCTTTCCCCTGCTGCTACATATATCCCACATCTGTGGTTCTATGTACACTCTACTGAAAAGGCTCGAAAATGACACGGCAGCTTTCTAAACTTTTCTAAACTGGGAAAAAAGACAGGTGATTTCATATTATATCCTAGTTATATGCACTGTCATTCTGAGGCGTTTGTCAGCTGGCTTTTAACGATTTCTTTCTTTAAAAAAGAAGCACTGAAACACTCTGCTGGGGGGACCTCCATTAGGGTCAAGTCAGAAAAAAGCAACCCTCTCCGCTAAATGTTGCGTAACGGCTAGTTGTACTACTCAGACTTACTCAGCAGAGGCCGAAGTCATAGCAAAAAAGAGGCCATGCTTCAAATGGCCTTCAGTAGTGCGGAAGGCATTACTCTCAGGATTTATCGACTTTGGCTTTTTGGGAAAAAAAAGACGTGCAACTCTCTTTTTCGTCAATTTACAGACCTGAGATTTTACTTCAAAAAATTCTAAGTTTAAAACTTAGAATTTTTTCTTAGTCCTAAACTTAGAATTTTTTGGCTGAAAAGCTTTTAGGAGAAGATTCTTTGAGTAGAGGGGGGATGGAAGGAAAAAAAGAGACGAAAGAGGAGGGTCTGATTCATTTTCTGGTCGTAGGAAGCTCTTTTGGGGTAATGATGATCACCTCAAATCTCGTGCTGCTCTTTCTTTTCAGTTGGATCTGTAGTAGTATACTGCAGTAGTACTAGTACAGCTGCTACTGTGCTATCTGGACATTACGTCGGAATTACAGGGGCATTTCCCTTGATGAGACTCTACTCGAGACGGGGAGAAGCAGAATGGAAGCTTTCGAAATCACCCAAATGCTCAGCTACTCTCAGTCTCTCATCAGTGGAAAAAGACGGCCATTTAGGGGCCTTATCCCTCAATCAGCGCCCTCATGAGCCCTCATACATAAAAACAGAGTATTTTCTGTCTGACTAGAATTCAATTTGTTTTGATTTAGACTTAGAAAAAAAGTGCAAAGGATGTCAAAATGATTCAGCAGAACTAAAGGGGCAACTAAAGGTATTCTTTAGGGAACGGCTAGGTTTTAACAAAGACAACGCTTGAGTCGACTCACAAAACATGTTGGCTGCCTTGATGAGGTTCCATTCTAGTAGTTGAGTTTAGGGCTAGAGTTGAAGCTAGCAGCAGCAGCAGCAGCAAAAAAAGTGACTCAGCTCTGAAATTGTGGTTGGCTGCTGCCGGTCCACCAATGCTTTGCAAAAGTTCCAAAGCCGTAATAATAGCTCACTCTTTCATGTAGCATTGCAACTGTGAAGCAGCTACCTCTAGCAAAAAAAATAGTTATACTACATAGAGTATACTAGGGGGATTTCATTAGCGCCGTATTGAAATGCTGCTGGCTTACAACACACTGATTATCTCGTCATAAAGAGGCGCTATTGTTCACGAGCTGAACTAGGTTTCTAAGGTAGACTTCAATAGCTAGTCATCACTACTAAGACGAGTACTAGATTGTAATTATTATCGTGCCCGTGAAAATGTCAGACAAGTGCAAAACTATCTAAACAAATTTGCCGGGGCTTGCAAATCATGCACTATGCTATCTAAACTATGCACAAACCTGCCATAATAACAATTGAAGGTATGCTACGTTGATGTTTAGCCATCAAGGCAGTAAAAAACCATTGATTTTTTTCTTCCCAGATTGAATTTGGCTGAATCATTTTAGTATGTTTGGATAAACATCAGCAAACAAAACCTTGAGGAGATTTGCTGCTCTTTATTTTTATGCTCATCTCATTTGATCGCCATTTTACTCTCTATCTTTATATGGCCATGATATGCGTCGTAAAAAGTTTTTTTAGCAGCAATAAAAGTGCACTCAAAAGACGTCACTTTATGACATTGTTGACGTGACAGATGTCACAAGGAAGAAGAAACAACCAAGCAGGCTAAGGGCAAGGGGACTTACCGTTAAATGTTGAAATAACCACGCTCTAAGGATATTTGTTGCTACTTTGGGAAAAATGCCTCGTTTTTTGGCATTCTTTTTACTGCTAGGATCGTCATCATCGCAGCCATCGGTACCATCGCCACTGCCTACACTGGCATTACTGGCATCACCTGCAAATCAAGCAAAAAGTGGGAATTATTATATTGAATATTGGGGAAGACTCGACTAAAGTGCGAAAGCTCATCAATACTGCATTACGGAAAGTGTATAAAGTCTAGTAGGGGAAGAACTGAACTAGGAAGCAGGGAAATTTCTCTACTACACTCGAAGCATCAATTATGAATGGGACTTCTCAAATTGCAAGAGGATTCTACAAGGGGAGGGTGTCAAGAGTCGAGTTCTCCAGCCACCAAAAAAACTTTTGGCAGCGGCATCTTTTTGGGGGGATAGCTGCAGTTGCCGAAAAAAAAGTTAACTATTCGTGTAAGCGAGAATAGGGAGAGAGAGAGAGAGTTTTCTGCTAGAACTGCCTCTCGTATCATCAATAATTCATTTCCCTCTTGTTTTAATTTCGTGGTAAGAGCACAACAATTCCCAAACAACAACAAAACGTCGACGGATGAGTACTAGCTCAGCAGCAGAGAGATCAAAGCAATGAAATTACACTGCAATTATCCAACCTCCAGAGAATTGGCTTCGTTCAGAAAGACCCTAGAGCAGCAGCTCGGCTCATCCAGATGGGAAACTAAAGCTCCAAATCAAATGAATGTAGTAACGAAGAAGACAACAACATTTGGTTTTTCTCTCACGTTTAACGTTGTTTCTACTATCTTTTTGAATGGAAGAATCCAATTAAAAGCAATTGATGTCACTTTTAGCTTTGACCCCCTCCATTCTCCCTATTACCACCCTGTAATTTAGGGTACCGCCTTTTAACCACCACCCCTAGAAGAACTGAGGACATCACAAAAAGTGTAAATGACCCTCCTTTTTTTACTCCCTCAAGAGAAGAGAACATTGTTTTCGTGATGTGATAATGAGACACTTTGCAGTAAAAGCCAAAATGGACTGCCGCCATCTAACCAAAAAAACCCAAATATGATACCAAACTGAAAATTGACTCAATAATCCATAAATATCTAGCAACGGATATGAAAGTAACTTCCGTTGTCCGTTTTTTGGGTACGTTTTTTCGACTTTTCGTTCGGTTGTTAAAAAAGAAGGGAACGACGAAAACGAAGGGGATGAAGTCGAGATCTCGATCAACAACATCATTACGAGTAGAGTAGAACGAGTCCTACTCCAAGTCGTTTTTCCAATTGTATCGTCGTAGTGGAGGGTGATTGAACAGTGGACCCTTCTGGAGATGGTGAATACTGTCCGTAACTACATTATCCGCCAATGTACAAAGTATTGGGGAGCTGAGAGATCGGTCTGACTAGAAGTGAGAGAAGCAATAACAACAAGAAAAGCTTTGGCTGTGTGTGTGTGTGCGAAGCGGTGGATAACTAATGCACAATTAGTATTGACGTGTTTCCATCAAGCTGAAAGCGCTTTCTTTTGTTGGTCGTCCACGCTAAAGTGATTACGTCCTGGAATGAGCTAAAAGCATGCACAAAAACTACTATAGAACATTTTCTTATTCTTCTGAGTGTTCTTTAGGGTGGGCTTCATTTTGAAAAAGTTGGTAAAAAGTCTTTCACGAACGTAATTATCTATGTCTAGCTTCGTTGCATTCAAAAGTTATTAGTTTCACCTTTTTGAAAAAAGTTTTTTTGTGGATTATCAAGAGTTGTTCAAGGTGGCTGGTGTCCCATCATTTATCTCTGTGCTTGAGACTCTGCAACTCTGCTGCATGCCTGGCTTGAAGTGAATTGTAACGTATAGACATGTCCTAGCGCGAGCAACAACTCTATCAAGCCCGTCTATCTATGGAGTTCATGAGCGCGACAATCCGTCATGATGTCAGCCTCCGCCAGCATGCGGGCCTACAACTTCAATTGGCCTCGATGGACAGAAACAGCGGGGAGCAGCGTCACCCAAAATTGACGCCCTATTGTAACCTACAGATGGAGATCTTCAAGAGTTCCCTTCTTCTTCCAATACCACACAGTGTTTGGAAAATCACCCAAAAGTCTCATTTTGTAACCTTTTCGTTAGATGAGACATGAAGAATGCTTTTGCAACACAGTGAATAACCCAAGGTTCAAAGTCTGTGTGAATTTTCAATTTGAAATGGACAATCAGTGAAATCAGAGTTTGTAGATCTTGGGCTTTGATCATCAGCTGAATGGTACTGAGGCCTTTAGCTACCCATTAAGTCTGAATTATTAGGTACGTGGTGCACAGTGGGGTATCATCAAGGCTCACATGCATGTGAGACACGTAGGCCAATGTATTTAATAAAAGTAGCGTTTAGTATGCACTAAGTGACAAGAGCAAACACCGCTGGATGAATTCTGACTTTTTCCAAGACCCCCTAGAGGGGCAAACTGGAATCTTTGAAAATCCATTACTACAACCTCCTGGAGAGGGCTTAGAGATCCACCAGAACGATACTACACCTCAGCAGCTAGGCTTGACTTTGCTTTGCGAAACGCTAATTGAAAAAACCAACAGTCTTTTCATTTGGCTGTCATTGCTGCTGCCTTACTTTTCTTTAGAAAATCCCTTCTTCTATCTCATATTTTTAGACATCTGGGAAA
Organism: Oithona nana; assembly: GCA_900157175.1. Taxonomy (NCBI): domain Eukaryota; kingdom Metazoa; phylum Arthropoda; class Copepoda; order Cyclopoida; family Oithonidae; genus Oithona; species Oithona nana. Next base: position 1,152,449 of record LT727896.1, read on the forward strand.
TGAGAAGAAAAGGTTGTGGATGCAATTATGCCAGAAGAGAACGCAAATTGCGTGCAGAACTAAGGGAGAAATTCGTGCCGCCGCTAGATGTAGTAGAAGAAGCTATGGAGATACTTCAGTATATATGTGAAGAAAAGAAGTTTATGAAAGACGACTGTAATTTCCATGAGCTGCAAAAAAAAACTTCTCAACAAGAAGATCATGATATCACATGGTTTTGAAACGCGACGGAAATGAGGGATGCAAGGCAATCTCCGCTATAAGCTTCAGTACTGCCGAGTTTTGAAAAAACGAATGTAAAACAAGATGTTTGAGCAAAGGTTCTTCTTCCCCTAGCTAAAAAAGAACAGTAGTACCAGCAGCAATCATAAGGGAGATTTTTTTTTTCAGTGAAATTAACTCTGCTCTCGTCCATTGCTGCAAAAGTCAAAGGGGGCTCAGCTGAGGGGATTTTTCCCCTCTAAAATCCAATCATACACTTGAGTTAGCAGGGATCTTTAGACCCGCTTTGACATCTATTGGTTGCTCACATCTTTCAAAAAGAACATTAGGATTTTTCTGGGGATGTAATCTCCTAGTTCACGCTACCTTTGTTTTCATGAAAATCTGCTTCTGTACTTTTTGATCTTCTATTTTAGCTGAAGTACTTACGCAGTAACGTAATAGGCTAGCGGAAGTCGCGACATGACAGGCTCATCAAACAATTGTCACAATCAGTCTCTCAACAGCTCTGTCACCAAACTTATTTGAAGCCATAACTTTTTTGACAAAAATCTTCTCACGACTATTTTATGTCCTCATTTTTGCTTTTTGAAACTTCTTTGAAACTTCTAGATTGATATTTCTAAAAAAGAGGGTATCAGGTTATAATAATAGGTAAAACCGTTGATTTTTAGTTGAAACTTTTGAAAACAAAATTGGATGATCTTCGAAATGAAATCGAAGACAAAAAAAAAAAATGATTAATGTCCTCCAATTGTCACCTGGATGGTGATTAAAGTCTCACTGTTCCCAATTTATTTCAACTTGTTAGCTCGGCCACATAATAAATCTCCAAGAATTTTCAAGAAAAAATGGCTTGGCCCTTATTTTTGAAAATGGAATTTGCATTATTCTCACGAGGAGTGCATAATATTCAAAGTTTTGAAGAAGCCACGAAAAGCTTGTTGGACAACGCATAAAACTTTGTATAGAGTAGAGAAGTGCTATTATGAACTCGTGGTTCAGAAACGAAAATTTTTCTCATGATGAGTTTTTGCTGCCTTTACCACGTTTTTAATAGCAAGGGGAGGAGCCTTTTAGTCCCAGGTAATGGGCTCTTCTGGCTTTGTCTTTCTCTACTGCTGCCTTATACTACACATCTCAACATGATGGTTGCTAGTCAGCTGAAACTCAGCTCAGTCGCAGATGGCTTTGTTTCGCGAGATACTAAAGCACCATCTAGCAAGCAGAAGAAGACAACCTTCTCTCTAGAATAGTATAAAACCAAATGGAATTTTAATAAGAAGAATGGCCGCGAGTAGTCAGAATTCCTGATCCATGTCGAGGAATTTCAAACTGCTGGAACCAGCTTGCTTAGAGGTCTGTAGATCGTTTTAGAACATGACCAAAAAATGAGGTATTCGGGGTGATCGGGAACAAGTTGTAGTCGGCTAGGAAATTAGTTGCTTCTCCTCCTCGACTAGGTCAGCAGCTAAGGTTTTCCATTTCTGGCCACCACCAAAGAGATACTGATCATCATCTTCCTTTAGTTCTATCCACTACTACAAAACGGCTTCTAGGCGACCTTCTGATTAGTGATAGTTCTCTTAAGAACTCCAAGCCGACACTACTTTAAGAAGGCATCTTAGCAAGACAAGGGCTTAAATTAACGGCTACTTAGAACGTATAACCTGATGCCCTCCTTCTTTAAGAAATATCAAGTACATTTATAACCTAATGCCCCCTTTTTTAGAAATATCAAGTCAGAAGTCTTCTTCTAACTTTTGAATTTTCCATCTTTTCTATTCTATCAGATATCTTCTTTTGCTGTTGCTTGGTTCAATGCGGTGCCTTGGTCTATTGAATAGCTTCACCATAGCACAAAAGTGCATAGCTATAGTGCCTTTTCAAGCCTCATATTCAGAATGCAGTTGGCCACCAGTACTTGTATGCTATCACAATGGAATTCCCTATTTTCCATGGCCGGGCTACGTAAAAGGAATTTCGTTCAGCAGAAGGTTCTGAGCAACAACTGACCATCATCTTGAGCTGCTGGCACGCCCTCTCAAATTCCTCTCCCGCCCACCTTTGGGGCACCCCAATCACATATGGCATCCCATCCTTTTAACTTACAACATTCCAACATGGTGTCTTTTCTACATTGATTGGACACTTCATAAAGGTGGTGAAAAAATGTGTCCGGTCATAGCCGCCAGCTAAGCACCTGGACAATAAGTAGTAAGCACCATCTACCTTCCCTTCTACATCATGATTTTTATAAAAGCTCACTCATCAACTGCATTCTTGACTGGGTCAAGGTCTAAAGGAACAACGGATTGATGGGCAGACTAATTTATCAATTCTGACAAACTGAACTTGAAAAAAATGAGTGTGTAGTTGGTAGTAAAAGTGTGTATTTTGGGGTTCATGTACTAGTGTTGTTGTGCAGAAATGTTCAATTAAAGCAACGATGGCTCTTTTTCGTGCCAACTCCTCAAATAGTAAACCCAACCCAAAAAATTTCAGTTGGGCAATAGCCAACGAGCATGCAAGCCAGCCTGTAGTACATAGTCAGAGAGATGATTTTTTGGCCGCTATAACTTATGTTTGCCTAATGACTCGGATCTCTATAAGAGCCAAAAAAGCACCAAGTAATTTGATGACCACAAGCCTGTGGTTCTTGGTCCTCATAAATCCCGAAAAGCTCTCTCCTCTAGTCTCTACCCCCCATGCTATGTCTAAAAAGAAAACCAAAATTTATTCCAGCCACTCTCACTTTAATGGCTAATCTAATGATCATGTGAACACCTCTTCTCGTCACGGCTCTAATTTCTAGCTGAAAAGTTGCGTTGCAACACTGACTAGCTTGTGCTAGAATGAGACTGAGAAGGCGTGAATTACACTCCGCCTCTTCTGAGCTACTTTTTTCATAAACAAGACTGATGATTGTCTCAAACTCTAGAACCTAAAATTTCGATCTAGAAATCCATTCATTTAGAACTCCTATCAATAATGTTTCTTTGAGAAGAATGAAAAAAAAAGGGCAAGAAAATATAATCTCCAAATCGCGACTAAAGTTCCCCCTCGCGGGTTGTGAAAAAAAAAGTGGCAGCGCATGCAAAAAGGAAGTTTTATAAGGGTTGATCGAACAACAGCTGAAGCATGAGCACCATCTACCCCTTAGAATTTTCGGCTTTACCTTTTAGAGAACCGCTTTGAAAAGAAGGTTTGCTGCTGCATCTAACTCTGCTAGATGTAGCTTCAGTAGGAGCAACCTAGTACTGTATAGCATCAGCTATAGCATCAGATGCTGATGTTAGGCGGCTTTTGTCAAGAAGAAGGGACCCCCTGTGACTACTGAAGTTTTGAAGTCCTAAACCATTGTGATATGTGCAGCTCTCCAGTGGGTTTGAGTCTCTGAGTTGGCATGGCTGCTATAGCTCCTCGCATCCCCATTTCCAAATCGTGTCTCTCTCTTAGACTCTCTCGTCAAATATTCATAGGTACCACTTGTGGCTCAAGTTCAAGAGAAGCCAAGAGAGAGCGACTCAGCTCTGAGAGAACTGAGAGAGAAGCTGAACTCTTGATAAATCTCCTCATGTCAGACGCAATTCCGATCACAATCCGTTATTCGCTTAAACTTGACGTTAAAGCTATTATTCAGCACAAAAGGGACCTTGACCCTTTACTGCCACTCAAAAATGTGCAGTGCATTCTATATTTTTTTTACTACTTTGGAAAATCCCTAATGATTTTCGTTGCATTCATCACATCGTTAAAAATGCGAGAAGACCTTCTATAGAGAGTTAACGACTTTGTTAGCATGAATATTATTATGCAGCTCGTGCTAAGGTTTCTCAGACAGTCCATTGGCAAATAGGGTAAAGGGTGGAGATTCCTTCTTTAATCGTGAAGCGAGCCATCATAAATAAGGCCCCGCCTAAAACAGTATTATCTTACTACAACAGGCTCGTAAATTGCTCACTGTGAGAAAGTGACAGGATTCGAAATACGTTGATCGACTTGAGAAGAAAGAATTTACGAGTAGCAGACAAAACAATTGTTGCTAGAGATGGAGGCTAATTGTAATATGTCATCTATAGATATGATGATGCAAGTGGGTGGTAACCTATATGCAATGGTGACTTTTGCTGTAGCGAAGGTGAGGGTCATGTATGTAGAACTGCCATGGCAAGCGATAGGGATCACAACATTCCGGTCCAGATCCTCAAGGTAGATAAGACAACATTGCAGAAGAAGAAGAGACTGAAGATGACTCTACTCCCTATTGTCTCCTAACATGGGCTTCTTTGTTTTTTTGCACAATTTTGAAACTAAAAAAGAGTCCCTCCTCCTTCTCTAAAGTTCTTTTGTTAGGACTTCTGCATGACGTCTAACCTTAGTTTTCAAAGGCTTTATGTTCGTTGCTGCTGTGCCTTATTGGAAAATCTAGTAGCAAATAATGTTGCAGTAATACTTGTTTTTTTTTGCAGTTGTTGCATTTGTAACAGTTGTAGCAAAGCAAAAAATTGTCTAGAAAATCTCTTGAAAAGAGGGGCTCCCTGTGGATTCACTTTTTCCTTCTGAAACCTTCATTACTCGATGATTATTATTTTCTCATATCAAGCAGAGTCATCATATGTTTACGCATTCTTATACCTGATGAGTAAATTACTTTTCAACTAAACTGAAGCTACTTGTCAAAACTGTCATTTTCCTTATCTCCTATTTGAAATGCAAGTAGCGTTGACTTTACCCTAACTTGAGTTTCCAGGAGAAGAGATTTAGCCCCAAAGAATCCCTGGGATTTCCTGTTTCAAAACTCTTACCTTTATCACGAAATACATTGAAGTAAGATGATGGGCTTAAGCTACACGTGCCCTCAAAAAGAATTTGGCATGCCTACTACTACTAAACTGAAATAGTTTTTGTGGGAAATTAGAGGCATGACGGGCAGCTGTCTTCAAAATGATAAATTTTCTTCGCTCAAAAACTCTATACTCTAACTACTTGGGGGGTAAACAAGGTGGACAATGAGTATCATTGAGAAGTAGTCAAAGAGAATGGTACTTGTCAAGCCCTGCCTGAGATGACTTTTAGAAAAGAAAGCATTTCAAAATCTGTCACCAAAGAGCTCTCTGTTTTTGCCCACACACGAGTATTTTCTGTACTCTAACTATTCATGCAACCATTTCAATACGGAAAAGTGAAATTATAGGGAAGGTTGAAAACCTACTCCAAGTTCTCCTCCTCAATTTTGTTGTATAGGCCACACACGTTTTACTATGACTTTTTCGACGCAACAGAGGAAGTCGGGCCGGATATTAACAACAGCTCACATACCTTGTGAGCGTTATACCATGTTGTTGTTGTTCTCTTGTCGTTGTTGAAGAGAAGACCCTCTTGCTAGTATGTCGACAAAAAATGTGCTATATAGACGTGGATCATAATGGAGGAGCAGCATAGGAATGCAATATCATCGATGCTTGTTCAACCTAAGCTTGAGTCTGACTCACAAAAGAGGAGCAACTGAAATATTTTCTTCCTACATTTTGAATCACTGACTCTCTTTTTTAACCTGATGTCCCCTTTTTCTTCGACAAAACTATTGCTTTAGTACACTTTGTACGACTAAAATGACGCGGCACAATCCGCTTTTTTTTCGATGGTCATTGAAGAAAAAAAGGGAACAGGAGCCCCCTTTTATGTCGTGGTGGCCAGCAATTATCCTTTCATGTCCCACGTCGTTCATGAAGGGCTTTTCGGCCTAAAAAAATTTCCTTTTATTATACTTCATGGTGGCCTTAGATATACCGTCGGATTCTAGAGCAAATAGATAGAGTCCTCAAAGTGAATTCGCTCCTCGCAGCTGGAGAGCGGCGTTGAAAATGATGAACGAGGCCCATGCCGAGAGGTGCTAGCCTGGCCCTGTTGATTCTGCTAGCAATCGATTCTTTCAAACCAAAAGTGTTGCTTAAACTTTAAAGTTTACAAATGCCCAAATCTTAAGGCCCAAATGATCATCTTATCCTATCCCCATAGACCCAGAAGAAGTCGAGGCGTGAAATGCGTGGCACATCACGCACCTGCTGTCGAAAGCCATTCTCTTTGATATGCTCTAGCTATGCATGAAGCCTAGATGGCGTTAGTAAAGCAACGCGGCAACGCGAGTTCATGTTTGGCTAAAAACTCCAAACATAATGAGAGGGTCCCTTTTTAGCTCACATCTATCCCAGTTAGAGGTGTTGGTAGATGCCGCTGGGTTGAAGTCTATAATGCCAGTGCGATGGATATTTCTTACCTAGAAAGACAAAAGGCAAAATCGTAAATACTAAGTGGGTGACAACGAGAGTAGCAAAATCTTTTTTTCTTCGAAGACTAGCAGGTCTCTTTTTTTAAAAAGATACATGGCGTAAATATTTAGCCGTCCGTGGCTCCACACGATCTGTCATGGGTCTGACATGGGTCTGCTGCTTGGGAAGTAGCTCAAGTTGAATGGGGAACTGAACCCCTAAATACAAAGTGTATTTTGCTCTAAAATTGTTCAAAAGTGGCCCTAAAATCTTGGAATTCTATACTAAACGTTGAGAAGGACTTTTGAGGGAAAAATGTAAGGAAATTGGTTTTGATTTTTTGAGGACATCTGAATGACTAATTCGAGGACCAGATAATACAGTGTGTTTTAAAAAAGCAGCAGCATCTCTCGTGAACTTGCCGGGCTTGATTTACGACCGGCTTTTTTGTGTACTATCTAAGAGTAAAGGCACAAGCATCAGCCAGGTACATTACCAGCCCTGCTGCCTGCACAGCCAATCCACATGTCAGACTCACCTGCTGAGGCGGAGCCTAACAATAGTACCTTAAAGTCGAGAACAACCCTTCTAATCTATTATGGGCCTAATAGCTACTTTTCCTTACATTTCACCAGAAATACGAGGATTTTTTACCCCATCACAACTGACCTTTAAATATCAGAAATCTTAGCCTTTTAGCAGATGTTTTCGAAAGAAAAAAAAAACCTTCTTAAAAATAAGAATTGAATTTTTACTCCATTATCTAAATGGTATTCAAAATCCGTATGGACATCTATGCTGTATGAATGCTTAATGTATCAAAGGGCTCTTTGACATCTGAATACATTAAAGTTAGACGTACTCTACTCTCGACCCTCTAGACTTTCCTCCTTTTCAATCGTAGTAGTAAATGTAGTCAGCATGCTAAAAATGTGATTAAAAATGCGGCAAAGACCCAAGTCTATACTAAGCAGAAATGCATTTCTTTTGCTTGCTCTGGCTATTTTATGGCTAAATGCTACATGTAGGCCCACTTATCGATTAGGGGCTGTCACCCCCAACTATGCCAGCTGCTCGATCTTGGCTGTGTGACTGCAATCTGTCAAAAGAAGTTGTCTGCAGTGTGCCTTTTGCGCGACGAAGCTGGCAGTCTATGACAGGGATATGATTTTATAGCCTCTTTTTGACACTTACAGAACCACTACTAACCGGATCAGACATTTTTGTAGCAAAACACTCAAGTAAGATGTGACAGTTCAGTGCTCTCTCACTAAAAGAAGCAAACCCCCTACCTACCAAGTCCTCAATCATGTTTGTCACAGAGAATATATCACGTAGCGCACTTCCTACTAAAAAAGCTAAAAACCACAGCAGGAGTTTTTTTCTAGTTCTAAAGTTCTAGTAGAGCTATAAGGTCACAGTTCATCAAAAAATGAGAAACGCTTTGACGACAACTTCATATAGCTATCTAATTCGTTGGCGTGCCGGTAGATGGCGCGCTAATGTACTACCTGCCATATTTTGACTTTTGGCTGTTCTACGCAGTAGGTGTTTTCCCATGGCGCGCCGCCACTTTGAGACATGACTGCGTAGAGTTGAATACCGCTTTTACCGCTCCAAACGTTTTTTCGGAGAGTTTTGGTTGCTGTTGCGAGTCCGCTGAGTTTGTACTTATCTGACGGCAGCTAACGGCGGCTCTGGCGTGTACCCGTGCGCATTTTTCATGTTGCGAGTGAGTGGATGGGACAGGTATGGCCCTACTAACATAGTTGCACTCTAAATAAAACTCCATAGTACAATGTGTGTTGGCTGTCAAGAGACGACATCTAATGAGGAGTCGGGAGTAATTCACACCCATACCGGGAACTGATAACATCCATAAAACGGGGAAATAACCATCAAAGTAGGCAGTGGCAAAGGGTCAACTGCTCATATTATTGATGTATCGTCAGCCTTTGTAAGGCGGGCCCGTCACTCCCTAGAATGTCGCCTTTTATTATTGACTAATCATCACGAGAACTATCCCCCCTTCCTATCATTAATAACCTTAGATACACAGCAAGTAAGTAGAAAGCCAAAGCAGAGAAGGAGCAGATTCTTATCTACTTTAAATATACTTAACATCAAAATTTAATGGGGCATAAAATCTTTACGAGATGAAGTGTGCAACAGCCTTAAAGGAATTGTCATAGTGCTAGGCCTATACATGAGAAGTCATTAATAACCAGTGTGTCAGGACCAATTTTTGTAGCTCCTTTCCCTTCTTTTCTATGGCAGTTAATTTGGGATAGAAGACCTTTTAATGAACGTCAAGATTGTCTTACAATGACAGTTGAAATCATTGGTTATTTCAAAAGATGTCATGTGAGGACCCACGTGACAAATGAGCTTGTAATCATAAAAAAATGTTTCACCTGAAATAATATACCATGCCTAGCTGGCACTGCTGCTGCATCAGAGTTGCATTGACCTTGATTTCCATATAGATGACTTATCATCAGTACAGACCACACAGATCTTTGCCTCAGGGTAAAACAGGGTAAAAAAAAGAGAAGAGACTATTCAGAGATATGGTATGGTGTTTAAAATTCCACCTCAGTATTAAATCAAATATGGGTAGAGGAATAAAAAAAAGATGCTTTATACTACAGGGTGGCTCACTCAAAACTGCCAGTTATAACTACAAGTTGGCAAATGCAGATTAGGATGGTTACAAGCACCCTGTAATTCGAAAAAGCCACTGTATGGCTGTATGCAGCATTAGACAATTTGAATGGAATATCATTTAGGGGACATAAATTTCGCTCGCTGTCAGTGATGGCGTGTAATGGTGCTGGGAGTGAAACACATTCATTTTACTTCCAACTTGACGGCTCTGAGTATGTACAGTAAGGCGCTGCTTAGTAGCATTAGAGATCTTCTTTTCCCATCTTCTTCTATGGTTCCACAAATGAAAACTCCCCCTCAATTATGTTTTCTTGAATGGTCACTTTTATGCAAAACTTTCTAAACTGCAGTTTGAAGGCAATGCTGCTCAGGTCAGTATGGCACCAGTATAGAGGTACAATAATCTAGATGGTTCATCTTTGAAGGAGACCTAGATAAGCTTAGAAGTCGAAGAACTTCACAACGGGGGGTTAGCTCTTTTGCCTAAAAATCCTTGTCACACAGGTCAAAAAAGAGGAATTTTTCAAGCTGCTCAACAACCACTACCATACTGACCATGATTAAATTTCCAATACTAGAGGTCTAGACCTAATGCTAAATTGAGTTCCCAGGACCCCTAAGCTCTCTCGCACCCTGTAAAATTCTTAAATTGCCAAAGTCACGCAACCTATTTTTCAAAGTTAAAAAAAACTAAGCTGGAAAACAGTTGTGGAAAATGTTTCTTAAAACGGTAAAGTGAAATGTGATATCTTTTATTTCCAAAAGTGTCAGTAATGATTTGCTAGGTTTACCAAAAGTTGCTCTTTCTAGGAGGCAAATTAGCAATAGTCATTATCCACTTCTGGTTGCTCAGAGACAGCAGTACAACCATAGTGAGTAGAGGAAAAGAGATTTGTAACAAATATGACGTCTATTTGTGCCACTACAATCACCCTAATGGTATAGAAGCAGCAGCACCAGATATGTTTGTTTGACGAATCAATACTTATTACTACGGTCATCAGATTCTCGCTCTGTAGAAGTAGCTTTCTACTTCTCAGAAGCAGCAGTCCCAGAGCTTTTATGATAATTGCAATTTGAGCCTCGTTTTTTTCCCTCCCCATGTAAGTGAGTGTAGGAAAAAAGCCAAAGTCAAGATTCTAGAAACTCGAGAAATGTCATGTCTTCTACATTTTGGCAGCTCTTTCCTGTTTTGTGGGTAAGCTGAGACGGTTTTTTTCTGATGATGCTTTAGCTGCTGAGAGTCTACTACTTTGAAGACTTTTCCTACTCGTTGAAGCTTTACAGCTCACTAGGGACTTTGGACAGCAGTGAAGACTGCTCAGAAAAGAAGCTTCTAAGTGTCTAAAAGGTTTGACAAGAGAGTATTTTCCCCTTGTGCTTAATGATGCTCTAGGTGAAAGCCTACAGTAGTAGCATAGATGGTCTTTGGCAGGGGAAGCCTCCCTGGGGAACCATGTTTTCTCCTCTCTTTCCAAACTCTATTGACACCCAAGATGTCTTAATAACTGTATATCAAGACAGTAGTCCTACTGCCGTACAAACTTTCACTTTTATAAAGTTAGTAAGCTAGAGTAGCATATCATAAAGTTTCCTGATATCTTAGGGATTCTAAGGCGTCGTGCCAGTTACCGAGAGGTCGCTGGTTCGAATCTGCTACGGGGAGCTAAGGTGAAACTCATGTCTAGGCTGGGATGCGTGGCGTGGCGTCATCCTGTAATCAGTGCTACTTAATACTAAAGCTAAATTTGTTTCAATTAGAAGAATGAAGCATTGCTAAGTATTGTTGTGGTTATGTCTACGATGTCTACATATAGGTCTCTCAGGCTATATGGCTTTCTTTTGATGAAAACCAGCATTGGCAGCCTCACTTGTCCAACGGCTGACGAGCTCTTTCTTGGCAGCTGTCAATCAGACTCCCCGAAGGTGTGGGCTGATGGTGATTGGTGGGAAAACGAGAGAGGATCGATCCAGGGTGTCGTCAACGTCTTCCGAGAGCCTCTCTGACGGACAGATGACGTGTGGCTGCTGTTTCCACTGCCTTTCTAAGGAAGAAAGGCATGGCATAGAAAAGAAAGCCCTACAGACTACTGTACTACTACAGAGCTCTACCATAGAGACGGAAAGGACGATGCTTTCGACCAATCAATCTTCTTGGCAGGACCTCAAATTTCTCGACATTTAAGAGCTTTCTAATGAGCCGAGGAGGAATGACGACTCATCTAAGCAAAGCAGAGCCAGTTTCCTTCTTTCAAAACTATTTGAATTTGACTCTACGAAGAAATTCTGTCTTCGACTTTTTGACTACTGTCAAAATATTGATTATCAAGAATGAATAAGGTGTTTTTTTTAGTTTAGTTTAGGAAGGGGAATGGAAGTCTGCAGCAGCACCATGTACTCTAATCGATATCCACAGATGTAGGAAATGTAAAAATTTGCCCCTTTTTCTCCAGTTTCTGATCCAGATAGTCCAGGGGATTTGGTGCTTTTCCATCCAAAGAAAATACGAATACTACTAAGGTGAAACAGCAGCTTTCGAAATATCTTTTTAAAGAAGCTCAAGATTTGCTGGTGTGAGTGTGTCTATGTAAAATAGAAGGAAAAGGAGATGATGACTGCAGACTTCTCTGCGGAAAGGGGTGATGAACGCAGCCGACAATGACAAATTGCATGATTTTACCCTAGACGAACAGCAGCAGTAGCAGAGCTACCAGAGTTCTACGCAAAGAAGAAGAAGGAGCTCATGAGCGTTTAGTCCGCTTCATCCTCTAATGCTAGACTCGTCAGAAAACCGACATCATCTACTACTTCGAGCAGAGCTCTTCTCCTCCGCTTCTAGCCTCAAACTTTGAGTCCCCTACTACGAACTATACCATACACAAACTATGGTTATCATGGTAATGGGAGACACAACTTTAACCCTAGAACTACCAGCTAACTTTCTCTAGCTTTCAAATTGAAACGAGAGAAGAAAACCCTCAAAATGCACATTTCCATTCTGCTAAAGTAGTTCTCGGCTAGAAAACCAGACAAGTTTTGCTACTGTTCTATTCTAAGCTTGTTGGGCCATCTAGTATTTCCTATTAAGAATGGGTGACCAACGATATGGAACAGCATCGACAGGACACACACTAGGACTACTGCTTTCACCCGAAAGAAACGTAATATTGGGCCAGAAACTCAATTCACTTTGCGTCGTCCCAGTTTTTTCTCCTTCCTTCTTTTCTTCTTGAGCACACTGAAATTACATGGGTTTGCAATCTCATCTTTCTCAAGCAAAAAGTCCCTCCTTCTTCCTCGCTTCGCTTCCCAGCAAAAACAATAGTATAGAAGCTATAGGGAAAGGCATTACTTTGAAACCCATTAATGTGATTTGGGGTCCCCAATGAATTCCTCACTAGCTGATGCCAGCAGCACCGTCGTAGTAACATGGCTTTCTTTCCCTCTGAGATTAGTCACAAATAAGAGAAATAGGGGGGCGACGAGCAATTAGTTCAAAATACATAATAAGAATACTACGAATGATACAACTACATCTAGTGTGCTGCTAAGGTAAAAATCATTAAGCCTTATCTCTGCAATGTAATTGAAAAATCTTCTCCTGCTGCCTTCCTCTTCTGGCCAAAGTCTCTGAGGGAAAGAAGCTAGGACACAATCAGCGTAATGGAAAGCTCTGCTCTTCTCTACGATAAACACAGCTACTTTCTTCGATTCAATCTACTCTCATCTCGTTATATGTTGTGCTACTGCATTCTGCCTTTTTACCATATTACGAGGAGAATTCCTGCTGCCTCCCTATTCCTGATATGTACCTTGTTTCTTGTGTTGTTGCATTTCTAAAAGCAATCTAAAAGATTACATTTTGAGTAAACCCTTTTAAAAAAGTTTTCCAAAAATGAATGAAAAAGGCTTCAGAATTCTTGAATTTTTGGGTGCCAGAATGGCTAGCTTAGAAAAAAACTCTACCAGAGGGGTGTTCCTCACAGCTTTTTTTCTGGCATGCACATAGAACAATGCCATTAAAATGAAGGTACTAATTATGCGGGTCATGGCACTCTACAGAGCCAAAGAGAGACTAGAAAAAACCAGCTGCTACATAAAGCAACTATGTAGCAAGGGTTAAAGTAACTGCTGGCAAACGATACATGCGCACGAAAAGGCCTCTAGACTAAACATTACTAAGGTCAGAGTAAACCGATAAAAATATAATATTGGTTTGCTAGATGGCGTTGAAGAGAAGACCCAACAGCTGTCCAGAACGGATTGACATTAGCTGTTTGTGATGCTTCTACTCACTCAGCTCTGCCATTAGACACGCTTCTAATCATCTTTGTTTGCCACTTTTAGTAGTAGTTCTGCTACAAAAACAAAACATGAAAAACAATTTTCTCTTACTAAGAATTATAGATTCTCATAATCGAGTTTTGCTCTTCTGCTGCTGTGCGAAGAGATAACAAAAAAAGAGAACATCGACTTTTTCGACCTCTGAACTTGACTGACATCAGCTGCCATGTCTGACACACATAAATGGCTGATTTAAATTCATCACTTTTCAATGCAGCTTCTACTGGCGCAACACCACCTCATTACCATTTTTGATGCGGCTCACGACCCTGCTTTTATCATAATAGTTATACTGAACTGATGCTATGATCGACAGACTCGAGAATAGCAATTATCATCATACATAATCAGAATAACCTGAGGCTCTCATTACTATACTCAAACTGAAAAAGGCTTGAGAAGCAAGTTTTGGCCTTTGATCAATCTGTTGCTTTGTAGAGCTCTGCTCTCTCCATTTATTAGGTCATTCATGACCTCATAAGAATGGAGTTTAGAGCCTTGAGGGATCTTCCTGGAGTTTTTAACAACGAAGCCCTGCCTGCTATATACTCGTGCTCTTGATGGTATGCAAACTCGGCCCTGAGGCCAACACACAGACATACACACATGCCATTGACTCATTGCTGTTTTTACTTTTCAGCTTCTCTCAAGCTCTTTTAGAGTCTCCCTAAAGAAGAAGGGATAGCTTCTACCTTGATTGAAAATGGATGGCAAAAAAGGAAGGAGATGGAGCTTGAGCTAGGATATGGTAGAGTGGTAATAGGGCGAATATGTCCCTTGGGAAGAGAGGGAATTTCAGACTGGGGAATTATGATACATCTTTTCTTCTTGCACTTACCCACACAAAAGCTTCGTTGCTGGTCATTTTTCATTTCCCTTGGGAGATGGCGCTTGCTAGCAGAGAGGAGCAGGGACTTGATTCAATTTTCCAAGGAGAGTAGTAGCATGCACGATGCATTCCCCATATAGTCCCTTCTTTTTTCTCTTCCCTGCTCGTATGTAGTATCCCGACAACGAAAAAAACACACACATAAGAGCAGCTACATTATCATTCCTGGCAAGACTCCACTCACACAAGACTGCTCTTTCTCCGTTAGCTGGCGTTAGCTGGAGCTAGGGACACGCTCCCGTGAATTCCCAATTTTCTCAGCTCCCTACTAGTATGAAAGCTCAAAATTTGGGGAAAAGGATTGTGCATCTTCTCCTCTTTTTTTGTTGTACTTTAAGATTTTACATAACAATAAAGCTAGACGTAGTGTGTGTCCAGAAAACAACGTAGGCAGACAAATTCAATTTGGCTAGACAGATGGCCAAGGTTTAAAGCAACACGCTAACACACTAGTGCTACACTCACACAAATTGAATGGAACTTTAATCATTCAGCATTGGTTAGTATGGTTTTGCTAGCCATGGAGGTGTAATTTTCAACATACTATCATTTACCATGGTTGACTAGTTGTCATCAAGTCGAGTGGGCGTGGCGGTTTCAATCTTCGCTCACTGCTAAGCCATATAATTGCATTTAGGAGAAACGTCATCAAAATGTACAATTTGTGGAGGACTTCTAAGCTAAGAAGCAAAAGATAATGCAGTTCCGTTAATTTGGAAACTTTAATTGGCTTGACAGAAAACCTCGACTTGGTTTTGGAAACCTAATAGGCCCTTTTTTCTTCAGCAATCACATGATCTGTGCGGTTAAATAGGCTTTTCACGACAAAAAGTGTACACATGGCATATTTAGTCATGAAGAGTGGTTAAAGCGTGTGATTCTATAAGTTTTTCGCATGCAAACTGTCTTTCTTCTATTTGTTTGCGTAAGAGACCACCTACTTTTGTAGACTTTTTTATGGCCCATCTCGTAAGCTCCATCTAGCAGCGAGCGAGCGCGAATCTTCATTTATGGCCCAATTTCAGTGTCAAGTTTGAGTAGATTCCAATCTGAACTTTGCTTGGAAAAGAAGGAAAGAAAAAGTTTGCGTTTCTATGAAGAATTTTACGTTGCATATCTCAAAACATGCAATTATGACTAGGGTGGAAGTGAGTGGACAATTAACCCAATTATCTTTTCGTTCAGTCCATTTTAAGACGAGAACTAAGTTTGAGCTGCTCTAGTGAGTTTAGTTAGGGGGACTTTAATGCATCATTGACGCCTTAGAATGGAGTTCTTTAAAGCGTAAAGCGACCAAGTAACAGCAAAAAGAACAACACTACTGATGTTGGACGAAACTCAAGGTCTCGATAATGACGATGATGACAATGCTTTGCACAGTGGATTAATTGCCAGCAAATTCATTCTTAAATCTTTGAACAGATTGGAGAGTTTTTAACACACTGTACATAGAAGAAGGGGAAAGTAAAGCTGGATGCAACTTTTGGTTTTTCCATCATCATGATGATGATAGCCAGCGGGCACAAACCGATTGAAGCAAGTCTAATTAACGGTCTCCATGTGTCGGAGGACTGTCAAATTGTACGGTGGTGCTGTGTATGCCGCTTTAGCTCCAAACTACGAAGCAACAACAACATCCTCTTTTCGATTATAGAGTGGATATTTCTCGTAAAATATCCGAAGCTTCATTTTTTTCAACCACTAGTAGAATAGTTGTTGAAGAGGTTCTATGAGAGCCCAAATATTTGCACTTTTGGTTGAATGAGAAATGGAGGAGAGAACTATACACTTCCTAGCTTGAGATTTCAAGTGGACTTTGAAGGACTTTGCAGTCTTTTATCTAAAGATTTGTATTGCTTCCAGGCCCTGTTATAACCACCAAAAAGCCCAAAATATTTCTTATTCTCAGTTTGATATGAAAACAAGAAGTTGTAACAAGGCCTGATTTTTTATTGTTTGTAATCCCGAAATGAAAAAAATACATACTGTTGCGCTTCGCTTGACTTCCTAAATAGGATGATTGGGAGAGAAGCTAGAGACTAGCTCATTTCCCGTCACATTGCTTGATCGCATTAACGAAAAAAAAGTCTCATTAAATTCAATGATGGGAGTCTAAAGGCCTAATGGACCTAAGAGCAGCTGCAGTAGAGAATTTGTCTACGGTGCCTAAAAAAACTTCATCAGTCCTCAATAATGTGCTTGGATAACCTTAGCAGCGGCAGCTAGCGGCAAAGCTCAAAAAACTCTTTTTCCCAACGGATGATGCCACCCACTTGGCAGTATTATGCTAGGCCTGTCTCAACATATTAAATGGACCTCCGCACGCCATCTAACGTAAAGTAGTAAAAAAGACCCGCCAGCTTGTGGCCATCGGGGGCTTACCTGCAAAATCAACAGAGACAAATATTGTAAAAAAAGTCGATCAATTAAAGCATTGGCAATTTGGCGCATATAGCATAAGTAGCATAGCAATCAATAGAGTAATAGTGGCAAATATTAGATGAGCTTGTAAATCAAACAGACTATTAGGGCTAAGAATTATGACACCTAGTAGCATGTTTTTATGGCCCCGTCATCAACCTCATGCCAGATATCACAACATAAACAAGAGAAGCCCACAATTGCCCCCCTAATAAAACTCAAACAGATTCATGGACTGCTGAGGAGTCTGAAAGCTAATGAATTTACAACGAGGAGACCTTCACACAAAAGTACAAATTGAATTCGGAGCAAAAGATAATGATTACTATGATCATCATTGCCGAAATGACCATAGATCACCTAATGGTATGTCTAGCAAACGATAAACAATTGGAAACGAGTACCTCATGTACTAGATTATTACATAGAAAATTCACATCCTGCATTATTATAGAGTGGAGTCCCGGCGCAGCAGCAGCAACCAGTTTCAAAAGTACCATTAAATGGTTTTTATCTTTTTTTGCAGCAGCAGCACTACCACTATATGTGATGTGCCCCATTTGAATTTTTGTGTCACAAAAGTCGTTATTGCCACACTTAATGGCACTTATGCTATATATGGTCCTATCTTCTTCATAATTTTGTCTTAGCAACGCCATCTAGCAATTAAAGCTAGATTTTTCAACTTTTGTTGTTGTCATACAGTTTAGAGACTTGTTGTTTATCAAAACGTATTTGTCGAAAAGTGAGAAAAATAAGATTAATAGAAAATTGATGCTCTTTTGTATTATTCAATACGAGCTTTAGAGTTTTGTAGTGTATAGCATGACACATCGGCCAAATGATAGCGAATGGGTTTTGACGCAGCTGTGACTCTTTGTGACAGGTAGCACGGATGATTGCCCGATGAGTTGTGGTGAAAAGGCAGAGTGTAGACGGTCACTTTTGAAAAAAAAGTTACAAAGTTTTCAATGTGCCAAAACACGTTTTTGTAGCCTAATCCAATTGTACTATTCATTTCAGGCCTGCCTGGCTACCGTGTAGTAACGATGTTCTTTTGTTATGAGGGTGGTATTAAAAGGCGACCATGGCAACACTAACCAACTTATGAAATGCTTCGGAATGTTCGAGGAGGAGACATTCCTTGGCAAAGCGAGAAGAGATGTCTAAGAAAATAATTAATGGAAGCTATCGGCAGTTAAATCAGTTTGAAACAGCCTAAGCTGTGGTGTTGCAGTCGAGTGTGTCACTTTTGTTGTAACACCTCAACAGAGCATCATTCATCACTTGTTGTGACAAAAGTGATTTAAGTACCATGGTCAATGACAAATTTCAGGTTCAATGTCACTTGCTGTGATGGATTGATATTTGAGGCCTCAGCTCATGCTCACTGTCAATCAACTGCTGCCCCTCCCTGTCAACAGGTAGTAAGTGAAACGCCAATTTCAATGCTGATGGATTAAGAACAACGAAAACTACCAGGCCAGAAAACAGATGATTAATGATCTAAACTCAAACGCCTTGCCTCATGCCAGCAGCAGCCAACTAGACTATAAAAGTGGACTTCGCCTCTAAATATAGATTTCCATATCATGTCACTGCTCTTCTCGTGACTGTTACAAGTGGCCGTTACAAGACATGTGACAAGAGGGATTAATGCCGAAGAAGAAATACTTTCGATTTCAATTTGTTGAGGGGGCTTGAAAATTCCGATGAGTTTTTTTAAAAGAGAGACAAATTAAACTGAGAAAGTAGTGAATTTGCTTGGATTCGAACCCAGGTCTAAAGGTACTATGTACTTTATGAAGGGTCTGGGCTTTGAATGTAATCCCTTAAAAAACTTATTTCAGGGCCAATTTTAGTAGGCCCTGCTGCATGGATTATCAGACATTTTATGCCTCTGTAATTGACACACGAGAGGATGACTTGGCAAAAGGAATTCACCTGTATATTACTGTGGTGGAAGAAGAAGAAGCAGTAAAAAAAGCCAGGCAACGTCTACTGCCTTGTCATTATGTCATTGTCTCTCCTTTGTGGCTTTGATCGAGATCATAGCACAATGAAGAAGTCAAGAAAATTTCAGTACTGTCCATGACGGAGCGGATTTTCCACTCGCAGGGTGGCCTCTCTTATACTCTGAAACTTATTTACCATGGGCCTGTCGCAACAACAGAGTTGTACAAGACAAATGATCCATTCGGTTTCCGCTGTCATTCGATAATTGCCTATTTGGACGTCAAAAACATTTGTCTCTTTGCTTGCAACTTGGATTTCAATCGGAACTCTATGCAAATGGGCCGTGTTAAAAATTGGTCAATTACCGTTACCAACATTACGTCTTTTTTCCCACAAAAAGAAGAATTCTATTTCAAATTACCTTCCAATTAACGTTCTACTAAAATTGACAAAAGAATTATAGTACTATAAGTCGACTTCTTATCTAGGTTCGCATTTTATTACCACCCCAAAAATTAGGCAAAACAGGCAAAATGAAAGGGTGCGGTGGTGCTTGTTGGTACGAAAACATCTGAAGCCATTAAACAGTAAGCTTGACTAAGCTCTTCTATTGTATTTTGAGAAGGGATCAGATAAGCTTGGAAGATGCCTTCACTGAGGTCTTAAATCATTGCTCTACAGAATCTGATGTTGTCTTGTCTCTATCTCTGGTGTGGTCTCCTCCAAGACCCAAGCAACTGATCTACTATTTCTTCCAAATGTCGAAAAGGAGTTAAAGAGGGTTGGGTTAGAGGAGAGGTGGCACTAATGACGGCTTTAATTTCAGTCGAAACCTAACATTACTGGGGCGCGAGCCATGTTAGTACCACTAGGGCAATTAAAGCAATCCAATTAGACACTTGTTGCTGCTCTCTTTTTTGTGCTGCTAGATGTCGTCAGTCAGTTCTACTCTTTGGAATTGAAGAGCACGCGATGATGATGATACTCCACGCCTTATGCATGACATATGAGAAACTAAACAAAGAGACATAAAAACAGGAAACTGCGGTGGCCTCAACCGCCGCTAAATGGGCCTACTTTTGTAAACTAAAATTGACATTTGGTAAGATAAACAACTTTGGTTTCAAACCTAATGACTCCTTTTGTCTTTTCTCATTTACAAAGATTCTTCCAGCAAAGGTGCTTTAAAAACAAATTTTCTGATATATCTTGATTGACAGTTAAGCTGAAATGATGCTGTAAGGTTGCTAACCCAAGGGTTAGAATAGAGCTCATCAACTCAAAGTATGATGATGATGAGAGGGGGGCTTAAAAAACGTCAAATTGCCCTTAAGCTATAGATCGTACACTAGCTAGCATATTCTGCTAGCTGCCGCTTATTCCAGGTATAAGAAGGTGTCTAAAGCTGGAGGTATTAGCATAGTGGAGAAGAACATTCAGTGTTGATCATGACAATTTTTGCTGCTGCTAGTACTTCGTGAAAACATCATTAAGTTGGTCTTTTCACACTGATGCAACATCAAACAAATGCTTCAAACAAAAAAATAAAAAGTGGTTTTTGCAACTGTGTGCCTAGATGGCGTGGTAGAGAGAGATCAAAGCTTCAGTGTTGCAATCATTTTTTGCCTCGATTCAAAAAGGAGTCATAAGGAAAACCACATTGCAGCTCAGTAATGACTTTGAAACAAAGAAAATTATAGATTTTCAGCTCGCTCGCGCATATAGTGGCCACTAGGTGGTAGTAGTGTTCCGATTTTTTTGTCATCCCTCCACTAGTTCTATCATTTGGATAATGATGTTGCGGTATAGAGTTAGAAAACTGGCTGGGAATGAAAACTTTGGAAAATTATTATGGATTCGAGTACAGCAGAGCTGAGGAGGGAGCTTATGCTTCTTTTTTGTTGGTAGTAACCACAACCAACATTACAGTTTTCACTACTGTGCAAAGCCAGAAGTTTTAGAGGTACTAGTGCATTAAAACAGGTTTCAATCAGTTTGTTTTTTTGGCTTAAAAGAATGCAATTTTTAACTTTTAGGTTGTCAATGAGGTACTCTTTGCTTGCAAGCAAGCAGATGATTATTTCCATGAACTTTACACTCTAGACGAATGGGGTTGAAATGCACATTTTTAAAGAGCACAGACCAATCGTCTTCGTCTTTTTGCACGAAAAAAAAATGAAGGTGTTTCTTCAAATGCAGTACTGAAGAGGACTATAGAACTGCTAGGTCTAGTGAGGTATGATTATACCAAGTAAAAACTGAATTATGACTTGACTGCGGTAATACACACGACTAGTTCCTTCGTTTCAGCCATTCTAGAACCTCACACAAGTCTGAGGAATAAACAAACAAACGGCCATAACTCTATAATTGCTCGTAGCGCAGCATAGCAAAGCTTGGTTGAATACTTAGTTGCTGCACTAGTATTGGACTATTCGACATTGCAAGACTCGGCTAAAGTGCCCAACCACAATTTTTGTGGCCCCATGTGGGTAATTACTCACTCCCTTCTTCTCACGAAAAAAGACTTTTTAAAGACCGTAATGCTTCAAACCTTGTGCTATACCGACATACACGACGAATAATTATACACTACTCAATGCTGGGGAATTTCTTATCAAAATTCCTCTAGGGGTCTCTGTCCTGTGATTGTGCTTTATACATGCATATAACATTCTGCTGTAGTGTGGGGCAGATTGTAATAACAGCACCCGCATTCCTGCCGCTTGTCACCCTAACGTCATCCTACAATTATCCACGGGTCAGATTTGAACATGTTTGAGCCATGAGGCTCTACAGTAAGGAATGTCGCTCATCAACGTCCCATTGGAAGGCAGATTTTCACGCTCTTACATCTATTGATCCAAAACCTCAATATCATCAAGAAAAATGAAAATACATAGTACAACATTGACATTAATCAGAATTCGATTTTTCTTGGGAATGTGTACTGCTTGTAATTAGGCTTTATGAAATGTTAAAAGCTTGATTTCATGTGTCCTCAATTAGGTGGATACGACTAATTATAATCGGAGGGGGGTGCTACGCGCGAGCGCACGGCAGTAAGCAATAATATCGTGCGTGGTTCCACTAGGTCTACACTGTCCAGACCCTTGGAGAGTCCCCTTCCCTTTATACTACTACCCCAAAAGTGGCTGAACAAAATGCAGGCCAGCATGCGATGTTTTTGGACCGAATCAACTGGGTATGAAATGCAATTTTCTTCTACTACAGCTACAGCGCATGAGCTTATAGAGTCTCGCGTGTGTGCTTGTTATACTTGGCTAAATGAGAAAATATGTTTTTAGTAACAGTACAAAAATTCTAAAAAAAAAATCATAATCTTACAAGCAATGCAGTTTAACGTCAATTTCTGTCAATTTGTCAACTCCAAATTGATTAGGTTTCAATTTCAAATTGGCCACATTATTTTTCCTTCTTGCAAACTTTGCATTGGAAATTGAAAGGGAAAAAGTGATTTTGGGGTCAATGGCAGTTGCCATGATATCTTTCTTATTTTCTACCAATTTTTGTACCGGCTTTCTAAACCTCTAGTGATTTTTGTAAGCTAGCAAAAATGGAAGCAAACCTAACACTGAGACTGAGCAACTGTCTCAAATAACAGAGAAATCGATAGAAAGACACCTGGAAAGTCTAGTCGAACTTTGTCCATTTCGCTACTACTACCGACTACACACTCCTCGCAGTAGCAAGAACGAAGACTATTTCCCCGACTTTTTTTTCCATCTCGAAATTGGATTCTAGAAGTCCTCTATGCTACTCAAGGTAGCAAGAACTCTTGCAAGAAGAGTCGAGCGAGGGGGGAAATAAGATTGTCTTAATGGCAGATTATGGAGTTGGAGATTATGCAAATAGTACTTGGTTATTGGCCGTTTCGGCAGCCCACTGGGTCTGTCACTGCGGGTGGCAACTTTCAATGAAATTTTCCACCCCATCAAAGGTGAATGAGATTACACTTCGACATCTTTGACACTCTCCAAAGTCTAGAGAGACTCTCCTTCTTCACAGTTGGGAGTCAAATGCAAATGGCACAAACTCAGTATAATAGAACTAAACGTGTATCAGGAAAGAGGGGTAAAATATTCACCCCTATTTATTGGGACAATTAGACAAGTTAATTTGATCGGTTTTGTTCTAATAGAAAAAAGTGACAATTTGAGGTGTCTAGGGGGAAAACATCCGTCAAATGGAAATGGGTCGACTGGGAGACACTATTAAAACAAAGGGGCAATGAGGACAATTAGACAAGAGTTGAGAAGTTTCCTTATGGCTCCCCATTGAGCCATCTCGACAGCAATTAGGCCCTGATCGTAACGACTCCCTTTGCAGCCATAATGGAAAATATTAGAGCTTTCTACTCTGCTGTTGCTGCTGCTACCCAATTCTCTAAGGGTGCAAAACTTTCGTTTGAAGCCAGGGGAAAATGAGATTTTCCTTCCTTCTTCTTTCTGACCTCAAAGAAAATAAGTTGACCAAAAGAAGAAGTTCAAGCCAATTTTAACATTACTTTTGACCAGGGAAGTAGAACTGCTGTGCTACTTTGAAGTTTCTCTTATTTGAAAACCTCAAAGCATCCGTTTCCAAAGGAAACCAAGTTGTACAAATGTTGCTGATAACGGTTAAAGGGTAGTTTTATTCATTGCGGTTAAGAAAAAGTGTCACCCTACTTGAGGTTTGATTCATTTTACCATAATCACTAATTTCCTTTTCTGCTAGAGCTCTAGTAGAAAATCCCTTTACAAAATGTTTTTGGTGATTTTCAACCAGTGTATGTAAGTACTAAATAGAGTCTAAGTTGCCTCATAAATAAGGGACTTGTTTTAATTCATCTTTTAACAGGGAAACTGAATTAGGTGTCATCATCATAAAGACTAGCTGCTAGGATGAATGGGGATGAAGGAGAGGAGGATTGGAGTTCTAGAACTCAGTGATGACAAAAAAGTCTGTGTGTCTGGGGTTTATGGCTTTCGACTCTAGACTCTAAGCGCTTCGACCTGAAGCTCACAATGGCGCATAATCAAGACCGTTTGCAAAATTCGGACTCGTCTGTCGTTTATGGCCATGGCCATATCATCTACAGTCACACGGTGAAGCCGATGCTCTGAAGCTCTCTAGTCTGACGTGGGCGACACACCATTACGACAAGCCATCAAACAGCCAACTATGAGTTTGAATGGCCCTCCTCAAAAACACATCTCAGTCTATCTCTCCTTAGCTGCTTCTTCTTCTTCTCTAGTCTCGAAGTCTTGCGAGAAAGGAATGTGCACTTTTGCATTGACTTTTCTTCGAACAAGCCGAATATTCATCAATTTGTCTCAGAACATTGAATTTGATGCTTCTTTTGCATTTCTTGGCCAGAAAACGACCGTTTAGAAAATCTTTTTTTCGGGGGACAGGCAAGTAAATGACTAATGATTTTGTCTTTCAAAATTCGTTTCCTATTTTAGAATCTATTTTTGTAGCAAAAA
Organism: Oithona nana; assembly: GCA_900157175.1. Lineage (NCBI taxonomy): Eukaryota > Metazoa > Arthropoda > Copepoda > Cyclopoida > Oithonidae > Oithona > Oithona nana. The sequence continues at coordinate 1,176,709 of LT727896.1, forward strand.
TGGGCTGATTTACTTTTTTTTTCTTGAAGAATTGAGTCAAAATCTTTTTAAAGAATCTTAATGATGCAACAAATTTGAAATTAAAACAACAATGTGCTTTCTAAAGATTCAGCAGCTTCTAGCTCTCAAAAGAAATTCAAGCGCGGAATGTAGAAAATGTTAATTAAAACTCAACGACCCCTGGTTAGAGTAAGCAGGAGTAGCTATTCTAACTTTTGTAAGTCTACAATAAGTCACACAAGAAGACAAAATTCGAAAAAAGAACACTTGAGTAGTAGGAGAAATATCAAGTGGAAAAGTAGATGCAGCCGACCGATAAGATAGTGGGAAGGGTAATAAAATGCAGAGCACATTTCGCCACCTCTTGAGCATCAGCTCAGTGTGCTGAGAAGCTGAGGCGGCGCAACTGCTGACCGCATCGCATAAAACACCTCGAAATGTGGAACAACACTTATTCTTGGGCCTACAGATCTATCGCACTGTAGCATCTGTCTTCTCCGTATATCTCAGCAAAAATCAGTTAGAAAACACGCTGTGAGAATTCTCACATAACTGGAAAATCGACTTATTTGGAGCTTTCTAAATGGGATGCTACTGAGTAGAAAAGCTGTTTCTGATACAAATACACTGTGTTGGGCCCACTACTGTTGCACTAAGTCCATAAATAACCTCACTTGTCATCGGCAACGATCAATCGTGACGCGTCTGGGGGTCAAGGTTATACAGTGCAGCAGCTACATCTACCGCAATAGCAGCAGCAGCAGCAGCTGATGTTGCACTACGATAATAAATGTGCTTTTACTCTCGTACATTTCCTCTTTTACTACAGGGTAGATACTAGGCTTACAGGGTGTGGCAGCTAGTACGAAATGATCTCGTGTGTTTTCTAGAGGGGAGCTACTCTTCAGCTAGCAGACCAAGTCATTCATCTCTGTCAACGCGAGGAATGTAAAAATGGCTCAGCCAGTCTACACTACATACGCGAGCTTTAGCCTTCGTTCAGAAGAAGCAATGGAGTAGCAGAAAATGAAATGGAGAGTCTGAAAGAGACCCTCCTCAGCTGCTTTTAAACGATGAGGAGGGTCTTCTCCTACTATGAAGTACAAGAAACGGATATACTGATTTTCACAGCTGCTATTTAAGAAATTCGTCTGTTGTTTATGTTGTGGTCCTCGTTACAACTCCATTTTGACTTTTGGAAACTTTCAGAAGAACTGCTGCTTCTGAGTTTGTTTAACTTTAACCACAAAACACTTTGCCCCTTTAAGAGCTTTCTAAATGTCAAAAGACGATTTTCCTGGTCACTTTCAAGATGAGAGTCTTGCTAAAGCTGCCTCTGCCCGCTGCTGCTGCTTACTTTGTGAGCATAAAAGCTGTGATGATATTGTGAAGCTTCAACACAATTCTCATTCACAATTTCCAATAAATACAAAGCTCAAAATCTCAACTCCATTCATCCATGAAAAGCTAAGGGTACTTCCCTTACGGATCCACATGTTTGTTTTCATTTTTCAAGTGTTTGCTTACAAAAATCCTGTAGTCAAATGGACATTGAGTGAGTAGTGCTAAACGTCATTCTATTGAATATTGACGAAAAAAGAAGAAAAAAAATTTCAATGTAACGAAACTAAAATGTGAAGCAAGTAACACTGTGTAAAGTTATGATGAAAAATCAATTTTCAAAAGCTTTCTTTGAACATAAAAAACAGGAGAGGAAATCCACGACAGCAGCACATGCCATCGATTGATGGCTGTCAATGGGCTTTGTATTAAAAAAGGTCTCTACTCCCATTTTCAATTTTTTTTTCAGCAGCGCACTACATAGATTCTAAATTCTATGCTCTCTTTATATTCAGGTTCCCTTTTGCTGAAGCCAGAAGTTCTACGAAGCTTTTACACAAAGGAAAATCTTTGTACAATAGCGTCTCAATTTTTCTAGGTGACAAGAGTTATGGAGCCGGATTTAGTAAACAATAGTGTTGACTTGCTGCTGCACAGTTTTCAGTATTACTACAGTTCAGACATTTCAATTACATTTACGAGGACATTCGTCTTGATCTAAGCCATTCTATAGGTGAAATAGAATGTAAGAAATTGGCTCTATGGTGAACTGATTATTCTTAAAGGTCATCTACCATGGGCGAGACACTTGAGACTTGTGTTGTCGGTGAATCAAAAAAGTGTAGACCTTCATAGAGTCTCTTTTTTATTTGAACCCCCTGGAGTGAAAATGTTCCAGCCGCCGTCCTCCTCTACTCATGTTTGAAGGGGACTTCAACCCCAGTAATAGTGAACTACACAGTACTAAAAAGCGGCCATCGGTGCAGCAGGGGAAAATGGAGGAGGTGGACAATTCGACAAAAATTAGGCTCACGAGCTCTAGACTAGTACTTTGTGTAGGACCCCCTGCCTGAGAAAAACCGAGTCGATTTGAGTAGGATTTGAGAGAAGCAACAGTTGTGTAAAAAACCCTCTCCTCTCGCCAGAAAAATATTCAGTCAGTCTAATTCCAAAAGTCATAAAGAATACCTATCTGACTTTTTGACCTCTCATAGAAAACTTTGAAGTTGCTTTAATCATCTGCTGCTAGCTTTGCTGGCTAGATAGGGCCTCCCACCAGAAGTGATGTTTTGATGGGCAGATATCACACTGAGCTAGGGAGTTCTTGATGAGTGGTAGCATCAGTAGCTATAGGTTGTGTGTGCCTCACTCTAGGGAGCCCTGGTAATCATTTCCTCCCAGCTCTCTTGGAGAAAATTCAAATGTTCCATTAGGGTGGATGTGGCTGTCACTGTGGGCTGTCAGGAAGCCGATCTGTCGGCGCGCTGGTCGTCTTCAGCCCGGTAGGAGATGGACGTTGAAGCAACGGGAGGCCTACCCATTTTGTTACTACTAACATCGATGATGATGGAAAATCATCTCTTATACTACTTTTTTTTCCTAGAGTTTTTGCTGCCGACTTTTCCTGGCCTCTGCTTCCCTACCAGAATCATCAGAAGAAAAGCCATTAGCGTGAGTCCCATTTGGAACGAGACTCCGTTGCTGACGCAGGGGCTTTTTAATTGGATTCCATCATTAGAGTACTACCACTGCTTCGCTCTCCTCGCTGCTCACCAGCGAACTTCTCCTTTCCTACTGCAGTAGAGTGTTGCAAGAGCATATTTGTACTCTTTCCTATCCATTAGATTCATCAAAAATGTTTTATCTAGAAAGACTTCTTTTTTGTGGTTGTCGAAATAAAAATTGAGAATTTTTATTGCGCACTTTTGATGCTCTTGCTATCTTGAAATTGCGTTGAGTTAGGTCGATTTTTACCCACATTTTCAACCCCTTAAGAGAATTTTCATCGAGAATGGCTGCTGCTGCTGCTCTACCTTCTCTGCTATCCTACTTTGTTACGGCTATGCTCGTCTATAGTGCCATTTAGAAAATGAGCTTAGAAGCCCTCCCGTTTGTTCGCCATATCGTATACAATGTTGCCCATCAAATATGCAACGGTTACTACCGAAAAATTCTATTCGGAAGGGAAAAAGGGGGAAGAATAATATCAAGAGTAAAAAAGAAACAAAAAACTTCAAGAAGGCGTGACTTTCAATTATAAAAGGCGTGTGGTCAGTTCCATCCAAGTCAAAGAAACACCAAAGAAGCATCACGAGATATGATATTGAGACGAAGACACTTGTAATTTTCACGTCAAAGCCCCCAAATAGTTGCCACTGCCCAACTGACTTCAAATTGTGGGGGTCATCGAATTGTTGACTACTAGCTAATAATCGAGCTGCATTCTTGGAATGTTCTAGCTTCTAACAGTAAGTATTATTATGAAGCCTATGGTCATTTCTGCTATGCTACGAATAGTATTAAAAGCACAGTTCGTGGCTTACCTGCTTCGCTGATGTTATCGCCCGATATATGGGAGCCGGGCTGGTGTGACAAGAGGCCTGGTGTTCCCCCGCCCGAGCTGGGAGAACGGGCCTCATCGTTTCCCAACCCGTAACCACTTAATGACGAACTAGGCGGCCTCTGTAATGCAGAAGTTAATAAAGACTTTTTAAAGGCGAATATAGATAAGTTGTACTACATAGAGATTATAGTAGTCCCTATTGTCCATTATATCAATGCTCTTTTTTTACTATGTATATTATCAAAAGTAGGAAAAAGTGATTAGGGGATGAAGTGCAAACATAGGAAAGCAGTAGCCCAGCAGCCTTGGTAATGTAGAGAGCAAACATGGGGAAATCAATGCCAGTCACAATGATGCTCTGGGGCTGGGGGAGCTGGATGGCCAATCCATCAGTGAGATGTCGCTGGCACTGCTGTTGGCATATACTACTACTCCTAGAAGCATTTAGAGTCTCTGGCGCAAACATTTACTTGATGTATCCGAATGCTAGATGACCCATGTCCAGTCACGTGACTACTGCTTTTTCAGTAGCCACTCTTATCGCATCTTCTATTCTAGTTCTAAATCGCGACCATCTACATGATCAAAGAACCTTTCAGGCGGAAACGTTTCAGCTGAATCCGGTATTCTCCCCTTTAATGTCAACAAACCCTAATGGGTTTCAGATTTCATATGGGGTCCATGGTCACATGAGAGGTTGGGAGATTGTCCTCCGCCATTGATAATCATATTTTCAATGCCTCTAAATGAGGTGTCTGACTTCTTTTTGAAATCTTTTGAAAAAGGAATTTTTTGTATTGAGATCATCATGATGGTTTTCTTTTGTCGCAGTCAGTCACTTCGTCAGCTCAGAGTTGAGAGTCAGAGAGTCGATGGTCACGGGGCTGGAGAACTGAAGGTTCTAACTTCAGTTGTGGCATAGACGCAACCTCAGCAGGGGTGCTGCTCGGAATGCAGCCTACCTTCAGGTCAAAACCTTGTCAATAGCCTGCATCAAGCTTCAGCTATTTCAAATCTTGTTTTTAGAGAACTCGTTTTGCCTTAGAGGCTTGAAGATGCTTGCCGATGTTGACTTGTGGTGACACTGTCAGTGTCGCTGCATCTCAGAAGAAGGGTTCAGACTGAAGCTCAGGGGGTAGGGTATCTCAAGCCCTTCCAAAGTCAGTGGGGGGCTTAGTCAATTCTGTGGGACTCACGATTTCGACCTCTCGCACCTCGTCAACTTTTGCAAGGGTAAGCTACACGTGAGATCCATCACCTCAGCTGTAATTTGACGTGGACAAGCAAAAACGTGAACATTGGAAACTTTCGCAGTTTCGCTCGTACCTCTCGCTGAGCAGCCACAGTCTTGGACCCCCTTGTAGCACAGGTTCGGCAGCAGCATTCTGCAGCAGCCTTATGGGAGACGCCCTGTGGCTAAAAAAGTATACTGGGACACCCTGTCTGCAGCACACACCGCTGCCTCATGATGAGCCCTACCCGTTTGGCTCACCAAGCAAGCTGCCCAAATTTTCCTGAGTAATGGGCAATTATTAACACAGCTTACGACTTTTTTGTAGCCCATGTAGCTACATTCCATTTGACTCTTGAGTAAAAATGAATGAAATTGACCCAATAATCTAGGCTTGAAAATGGGTAGCAGGCAATTATTGAGAATTATTATTAGTTTTTGTAGAAGGTAGCACTAGTATAAACATAGGAAGCAGCAGAGTATGTCACGGCAGCATTGAGATGATGGACGTTTCCTCCGCTGGGATCCTGGTTTTGCTTTTGCCATCATGCAAGTCATGCAAGATTGTCTCTGCTCTCTGCTGTACTGCCTTAGTAGACTTAGGGAAATCCCAAAGAAAACCACCATTAGTCCAATTTGGTTTATTTCTAAAGGAAGTGAGAAAAACAACTCAATTTCTGCCATGTCACACTATACCATTTTCTCTCTTCTACTCGTATCCTCTTGTAAGAAGATATCTCTGGGATTTTTTAACAAGCTACTCTCCACCGATGCCAGATTTTTAGAAGAAGACCACTAGTGATATAGCTGACATTAATGATGATGAACAAGTGACCTTCAGACCGCCAACATTTATCAATCTGGCACCTTGTCAATGCATAATTGGTGTCAGTCACAAAAGGGTCTAGTAATTCATCAATAGCTGTACGAGTAGTCCTCTAGGTAGACCGCATTCTTTTGACCAGAAAATGGTTTTCAAAGGGGTCAAAGTCACCTGAACAAAAATCCATCCAACTCCAATCTGCAGCAGTTGGTTTCAGCCGCTGGTTGGATTGTGGTCAACAACAGCTAATGAAGGGGAGTTTGGGACTACTCGAGTAGAGTAGCGAAGTGGAGGGGGAGGGAAAACCTAATTAAACGCATCCTAAGATTTCCGCTCGGATGAGTTTTTCTGACCAACTGTTCGGAGTGATGTAAAGGGTAGATGCCGCTTAGCAGCTACTGAACGAACTGTCTTAAGTCTTAATGCAAGTTTGCACGCCACCTAGCGTCGGCCGATGCAATTGGCTCCACTTTTGGTTATTAAGCAACTCCTCCCCGTTGGTTGGCTTTTCCGAGACCATTAGGGGCTTCCTGCGTGCATCGGGGCCATATTCGGACCAACAAATGAGTGTGCAAAAGCGTGAATGGTCTAGTGTCTTTCTACCTCTGTGCAACTCTACCTGCTGCTGCTGAACCTATCTCCAATAATAACGATCCGTAGTCCATACCACTCTACACTATAGTAGTGGAAATTAGACGAATTTGGCACCCTTTTAACTCAAAATGGACTGATATCAGGAAGGTGTGGGCCAAGACAAATTCCTTCGTTTAAAACTGTAATCTTGGAGCAAAGGTTTTAGTGCCGTCATTTGGGTTATCAATACTTCATTAAAGGACCTTTTGGGATATCAGCAGCAGCAGCAGCAGCAGCGAAACGAAGCAGGAATGTTGTCACAGTGTCCACTAAAAATACCTGCAGCTAAGCAAAGACTTTATCGGGTCTGGAGCTTCAGTCACTGATGATGACCCATTCAACGTGACCATGAATTTGTACCATCGCTCGGGGTCATGCAGTTCCACCCATCTTTAGAACTGAAGTGAACTGGGTGTCTATTTTTTAACGGGCAACATAGATGTAGCTTGCGCTGCTTGAAGAGCATCATCAAGGTGTTCTTCTGAGCAAAAAAGTCCATCACTAGAGTCTCTTTTTTTGATCCACTGAACTCATCAAACCGAGGAGATTGACGTGCTGGCGTGCCAAAATATTCGGCCGGCACGTTTGAGAAGTCTAAGCTAACCCGCAACACACAACACAGATCATTCAAAAAACTCGTTGGACCGGCTCTCGTGTCCCATAAAACTTGTTCATTATTAGAGGCTTTCCTTCTAGAGAGTTTTCAGGCTAATTAACCAATTAATAACAGGAAGTCAAAGCTGCTAATAGTGTTTCTAAGTCGATAATACTATTTTTCCAGGGTCAAGTGTCATGGGATACAAAGTTGGACTTTCAGCAGGTACGGCTCTACTACTTTAGGCCTGTGTTGTTGTTGCTGCAGAAATTCTGCAGCTTGAATAACAACGTTGTTGCTGAGTTAAACAAATGTGTAGAAAAGGACTTGAGATAATTCTTCAAGTATCACATGTCACGAACAAACTACAGGCCAGTTCTAGATTTAACGATAAGAGAGACAACAAGCCTTTGGCACCTTGGTGAACAATTCTGACGCTGCCTCAAAATGCACCACACCCTTTTCATCTTCTTCTTCTTACTTAGTCTTCAAGTCAGATGAGGAGACTTTTAATTAAAAATTCTTATCAAAATTAACCAAGCCATTAGCATCTCAACTCTTGACATGTGCTAATCCCAGACGAAATTAGAAAGCACTTTTATGGCCCTTTTAAAAAAGAACCCGCACACTAAGGAGTAGTCGAGAATTCAACTGTCAAGTGGCTAATTCATTTTATCCTCAACTTTTGTTGCAGCAGCCTAAGCAAACTCAAGAATTTTGTAACACAAAGCCCAACCAAAACTTCTAATTTTTTAACGAACCTCCTCCTACAGAACTACAGAAAAAAATAGGAGTAGGGTGGAGGAGGATACTAAACAATGCATGTAAAACCCTTCAGAAAAGTTTTTAATCTCGAGACGCCTATTCATCTTGGTTTCTTCTAATTAAATAGAGGATGGTTGCTAGTGAGGCTCTGCTAGCAGCCAAATGAGCGTAGCAACTTCAGAGATGAATGTCATTAGCCAGAGCACGCTTCGCACCGGGGAACCAACGACGAGTTGGAGTTGGAAAAAAAGGGCTGCTGCTCATTTTTTTTTGCATTTTTCCTCTCGCGCGACTTAGTTGAACGTCGCGCGGGATGATGGCCAGGGTAGTAACGTTGGTGCATTTCGGCCGGGCAAGCCATTAAAGTAATTGCTCGCGCCGTTACAAACATACACACTCACATACTTCCCCAGCCATAGGGCACAAACTTCCTTAGACTCTACTGCATATTCAAAGGCCATCATTATGTTTTTTCGCTCCAAAATGGACAAGAAACACACCGGCATTGCACAAATAGTTTAAGCAAAAAAATAGCTCGCTAAAGACGTCGTAGTCGTCGTTGCTCTTCTCGACTCCTCGTCCGTCAGATAGCTCATAATTGAAGTTTTATGCTAATGTACTCAAGAGTCAGAGTTAGGGGACTAAAAAGCCTGCATAAGCAAAAAGACTGTAAAAACACTTTAGGAATTGGGTGACAACATAACAATAGCAATGCTAAGTCTCGTCAATCAATCAGGAGAATTGATCTATTTCTAATAGAATTTCAGATTTTTTAAGGGACAAATGGAGATGTCCAAAGTCTCTTGACCAACAAAACGAAGGGGTTGTGTCATAAATATCATCAGAGACAAATGGTAGAGACCTAATGTTTGGTGCAGTTAACGGCAGCACCTACCTTGCTGCCCTACTCACGACTAGCTTGCACGTCCATCAAGCGCGTCAAGCCAGATCGTATCTATTTGAAGACGAGCTCTTTTTCTTAGCTAGTCTAGAGTCAGAAAATAATTAGACACAGCTCTTCATAGCTGGAAGAAGAAGGGAAGAATTCTTATAGGTTTGCCCATGAACTTGGAAGCATCGCATCATTTCTTCTCTCTTTTTTCATTCCACTCCACATTTGGGGAGGTCTACGACTCTTGACAAGCTGCCAACTGGATATTGATTTCAACACCCCGCTAGCTGCTGCTCATGAGAAGTGCCGAGGAGAGCAGCAGAAACAACCATTAAGTCGACTTTTTTATCTCATATTCCAGAGCTAGAGAGGAAATGTCTGCGACCTGGGGCAAGAAACAAGACTGAATCAACTCTTTTCTTTCTAATTATAAACGATCTGATATATGATAAAAACCATAAAAACTTTGAATTATATTTCCGACATAAAAGTGCAAGGTGTAATATCACTTTAATCTTTTTCATTCTTGAAATCCACATCAAACAATGCAAATGCAGGTTGTCAAAAAAACTTTAATGTTGAACAATAGTGAGTGCTAGACCCGCTGTTTTAATGACTGCTGCACCGAAAAGAGACTTCTATAGAGTGATAAAAAAAGCTCAGAAGAAGGGTTTTGGTCCAGTGCCAAGGATTTGTCGATCATCTTCCGATCGATTATGCTGACCTCTCTCCAGAGCAATTGCAAATGGCTCGCACGCGTTGCTCCTTCGTTTCTCTTAGCTATGCGTCAAATGACTACTGTTGTTTGGCTGCACACTCGTTGTCCAGGATAATTAGAGCTGCAACCCTTTGCTTTGGGCAGCAGAACAGAAAGTAGTCATTCTGTCTCATTGTTATTTGTGTGAGTGAGCAAACCCCTTAGTATTAGGAAGACTGAAGGGGGTTCTAATCACACGCCCCTATGAACACATGCTTTTCACCCCTAAGGAAACTATTTTTGGGAAATGGAATCTCGGGTAGGCTACTACTACTACTCGACTCCTGCCTCCTCACACAAATTGTAATGGCGACGGTAATTGCCTTTTTTCGGCATTTTTTTGCGCTTAACAGCAAATTGGTAATAGCCAAAAACTCCAGGGTGGCCGCCATGCCAAGGACCAGTACCACTCAAGCACTTGTACCCCACGGTCACCCGAGGGCCAGGTGCACTGCATTATGATGGGCACAATTGTAGTCAGGCCACAGTAACGGAAATGCGCTATTAGAGCAACGTTTACCCACTTTTTGGCTTAGCACTGACACCTTATGGATTTTAGCATGATGAATAGTCTCAAAGTCATTAAAACTTCAAAATAATGGGTGAGATAGAGTGGAGAAAAATACGATGATTCTTTTGGCAGCTTTTGTGAAGTTCCTGAATAGTTTATGAGCCTGAATTTTTGACCCATTTTTTTTTCAAGTTCCCAGAAAATGTTTCCTTGGCAAAAATAGTGTTTGAGGGGATGGAGGAAGACTTTATGGATTCATAAACTATTTGTGTGAGCTTAGCCTATTGACAGCTGATTGATCTAAGCTTGATGGATCGTCTTTAATCACGAGCTCGTTTTCAACAGAAGACGATCGCTTCGGCATCTTCTTTTCTTCAGTAGTAGCCAAAGGGGGTCTGTCAGCTTTATGATTATTTTAAACTCTACATTTGTCACCATGGATTGGAAGTGAAGGCATAATCGAGCTGATGAGATAATAACATGTGCAGAGGAGAGAAGTATGATGGATGGCCGTTCATTTCGTTTGGAACGGAGGATGTGCGGTAAGTCTAGCTTAGACTACTCGGAGAGATTTGATTCGGCCGGCAGGGGGCTCCTCGATGGATCAATTTGAAGCTATAGCAGCACTAGCAACACAGCACAGCAATAGAACTCTTCTGAGAAGAGAAGCTGAAGCAACTTCTATCGGGTTGAACTGCCTCCTGCTGCTAGACAAGGCCATTGTCATTCCACATTGTACATGACACGACGATGAGAGCCAGAGCCCAGGAGATGATGCCGCCGCTCAGGTCCAACCTGTTTCTAAACTTGCAACATGGCTCTGATATCAAACCCATTCAGACATATTGCCAAAACCAGCAGATTTTTATAGACTTGAATTCCAAGCTTCAAACTTCTTCAATAACAGATTGATAACATCCATTTTGCTACTCTGCTGCTATATTAGGCCATGTCAAAAATCAAGTCCTATTAGATAAGGAGAGACTCGAGCCATAAAAGTTTTAAGCATCTTAGTTACAACTCCATTTGATTTAGGTCGATTTTTGTGGACAAAACGATGAAGCGAGATGCAGTTCAGCAGTAGTGAGAGAACAGATTAGGTCTCTCTGGCCACTACTAGGACCTAGCTGCAAAGCATTGTGGGCTGGCTTGAGCTACGAATGAGAGAGAGAGAGACGAAGCTCCATTGTAGGTGGAAACACCTTATGCATCGAGTTTCAATCAGATTTGTAAGAAAAGAAACAAGAACTTGAGCTCTAGCAGCACTGAAGCCATTTCCAGATGTTGGTCCGCTCCCTTTTATGGCGCCCTGAATCAAGATGATCGGTAGTAAATGTCGTTTGCTTAAGATTACAATGCGAGACAAAGCCACAACGTTGCACAGACTGCTGCTGCTGCTGGTCAGGCAGCAAGCTAAGCTAACAGAGTTTCCAGACTCAATTGTCATCATCAGGGATTTCCTTAGCCAGGGGTTTTACTGCTACTCAGCTCCATATCTATCCCTTGGTGCTCCCCATAGCTGATCAGAAAACCGTTTCCGTCTCAAATCCCTGCTCAGGAAATGGCTATCATACTCGTGGAAATTGTCATTCTGTACCAAGATGAAGTGAGCAAAGTGGAGTCATTGTATGGGGCTGCTAGCTCCTCTTGTAGAAGGGACTTTGAGGAGAGTGAAAATTCCTTTGTTTATCTCCAAAACACATCTTTCTCTCTTTTCTTCTCAGCTGAGGAGATCAGATTTTGCTGAAGCTATCCAAGCTAGTGCTGCTGAGCAGCAGCAGCTGACCTTCTACCTGCTGCTGTAGCCCTGCTGCTGGTCAGAAAAAAAGGGCCAGGTCAAAGCCGTTTTGGGGTGGAAAAACGAATTTTTTCACAGTGTGTGTGAGCATGACAAAGAATCAGCGAACCACTTTGTTCTGGACAGAGCAAAGGTATGCAGCACGAGCTAGCCGTTGTCTTTGGAAGGGAGCTTCAAAGACGTAGTGGCAGGAGCTCCCACCTCGTATCTTAATGGTACCATTCAGATAAAACTGGCCAATGATGCAAAAGGAATAAGACAGTAACACTGACAAGACTATAGACATCTACTACTCAGATAGTCAAAGATTCTTTCTTCTTGAATAATGAGCAGGAAATAGAATTAGGAATGAATTTCACGTTTTCTCTCCTTTTCATCCCCTTTAACTTTAAAATGGGCAGCTGGTTTTACTTGCAGTTAACGGCGTGTGTGTTGATTTTATTCGACAAGCTTTTGCCTTGACGGAATGTGGGAGCCATAATGAATCCTCTGAAGCTTTTGCTGCTGGTTCTTTAGAGGCTGAGCTACAACAGCAGCAAAACGACGTCCATTGAATCTTATTTGGAGGATTTCGTACAAAAGCTTCGCCTGAGAAATGTTCAGCCAAGTGAGAAGGGACATGTTGTGCACAATGGTTTTTCTGGGCCAAAAGAGCACTATTGGGAAACGTGATGCTCTGGAAATGTCTTGTCTCCAAAGCTTTAGTTTGCATCTAGTATTTGAGCAAACATTTTTCAAATCCACACTTTTCTATTTCTTTTTTCTTGATTTTAGAGTCCATCCCTTCATATCTCTAGCATTACTATTAGTAACCAATAGAAAATTGGTTTAGAAAGTTAATTTTTTTCCAGCTGAAGAAATCTTCAAGATTTTTGAGGCCATAGAGTTCTGGATTTTTCTTTTCCTTTTGACTACTTGGTCCATACAAAAGGGAACAGGTTTGATGTCATCTTGAAGAGGAAAGTATGCTCATTGCGATTCACATCACACGACTACTGTGACCATCCGAATAACGACGATGCTGATCTGCTGCTAGCCCTTGGAGGTGGTAGTAGTGCTGCTGCTGGTGGTCACAAACGCCTTAGAATTTGGTGCATTGACCCAGTGGAGGTAGAAAACGTTCTCTTCAGCATTTTTCTCTAATCGAGTTGTTGGGAATTGGTTTTTCTACTGCTAGCACAGCCATAGAGCAGTGGTACTACAGTCAAGTACTCTAATGACACGTCTGAGACCCCTCAGGTGAGATCCGCGCGCATTTGTAGGTTATTTCCCCACCCCTTGCACACAGAGAGCGCCAATTAGCTCAATGAGGGTAAATTGGTAGGCATCGATGTGACTGACAGGTGGACAGAAGGTTGACAAGTGTCTTCCCTTGCTCTCCATGCACTTTTCAAACTCAAAATCCTTCGGCATCAAGCATTCAGGAGAGGAGATGCCATGGCAAACAAAGTCAAAAATCGTGTGAAAATGTAATCCGAGGTAAGCTTTAAGCGTCTTGAAAATGCTTGGAATGTGTCTGAGATCCATTGGAAACAAAGACTTTTCTTCTGCTCTATTCTTTTTCAAAAATTCTACTTTTCTAAACTTGGAGTAGAACAAAAAAAAAGAAGGGGAAAAAGAAGTGGAAAAGAGGCAGCAGTCCAGATAATTGAGTGAAGACCACTCTCTTGACCACAAAAAGGCTTGTGCTCGCTCCCCTTTTCTCCCCATACATCACTTGAGTACCAAATCCATTTTCTACCACTTGCATTGTGTCGCGTTGCGAGAGTAGTAGGCGAGGAGCAGCTCTTGGAACAGCAGCAGCTATATATGGGCTTTGAGCGATTGGTCAAATTGGTCGATGGGGTAATCTCATTGTCTCAATGGATGTGTGTGGCTGCTTCAGCCTCTTCTTCCAAGTACTACACGCAAGGAGAACAACGAGAATGGTAGAGCAAGAGCACATGTCATAATGGACCTTAGGGACTACTTTTAGAAAAAGAAAAAAAAGCAAGTCCTACCTTCATTGAACCTATGGGGGCCATCCCATCTTGCTCCATCTTGATGCTTGACAGTCCATTGTAACCACCACTGGCCTGCAAAACAAAGTTTGAAAATTGAAAATACTATTGTCCAAGTTTCATTAGTTTAGTAAAGGTAGAGTTAGGGGTAAAAAAGCACACATAGAGCATTAGAATAGCATTTGGGGCGGTTAATTACACCTTGTCAGATGTAATGGTAATTTATGCTTAACCTTGAGAGAATTAGAGAATCATAAAGATGGCACCATGCTGGTTCGTTTTAGGTACACCTCCTCCCTTGGAACTTAGGAAAAATTTCTTACATGAGAAAAGCTGTCACCATGAGTCATTACTCTTAGATCTCAGGGCCCTCTCATTATGAATGGAGAGCAATTTGACGCCGGTCACGCGACCCAACATGAAGTTCTCACCACTGTAAAGTACGGTGATAGAGACTAGAGGAGAGCATCAGGGGGTGATTTAATCCTGTTTAATACAATTATTGTCACTCAGCCAGCTTCAGACATAAGAGGCTTACGACATCCCTCATGTAAATATCTATTGTCTGTCAGTCCCACTCAGGAAATATACTCACATACCGCCGACTAAGAGAGAGCATCCTTTAGCTTGACCGAGTTTGTTTGTTTGACACTCAACAACCTAATATGTTTTTCCGGATCTTTTCCTGTTATTATGATAACTTTTTATGCTAGATTGAACCTTAGCCAAAATACAAAAGAATAAAGGACGTTTTTTCCTGGCTTTTTTCTCATTGCTGCATCAGCAACTGTGCTTTTTTTGAACGAAAAAGGTCCAGCAAGATATGATGGCTGCTTGTGCCACGGATGTTGTTGACGTAGATATTGGAGTAAGAAGCAAGGGGACTTTTCTTTTAGCTTTTTTTGCTTCTACGGTCTCGATCCCTTGTTGTAGCTGCCAAGGCAGGCTGAGAGCAATCCCCCATTAAAATGATCTACGGTCCTCTAGTGAGCACTACCGTACTTCTACTGTACTAGGAACTCAAGTTGTTCTGATCAATTGAGATGTCTTTCTCTGCTATGTTTTGTACACTGGTAATTCTGGCGCAATTTTGTTAAGATCATCTGATGTGCTGCTACTGCATCAGCAGTTGATTAACCAACTTTCATCTTCTCATTCCCCTTGCTTTTACAATTTCTGATAGTGAGATGAAGGGGAGGTTTGCCATGAAATATTCACAAGACATTGCAACCATTTACTGTTCACTTAAGCTTTTACCCCTCGGTTTTTACTCTATAGAATGAAGGGGAGTTGGGATGAAATTTGATGAATAACAAATGCCATTGATCGTCTCGTAAATGACTCTGCGCTTTTTATCTCGGCTTGGCCAGCAATGTACATATATCTGGGGAATATTCCCTAGGAAAAATGAGCGTGAAAATCCACTGTGAGCATAATGCAAGTAAGAAAGCCCAAGATTTACTATGTAGCTAAGCTCTCTTGCTTTCACTTTTTAGCTGAGCTACTGCTACTGCGGTGGTACAATGTACAAACATTGAGGGAGGGAAGTACTATTTTCCCCCTGGCTTTTTAATACACCGAGAGAAACAGTAATTTGGTCGTTGGCGTGGATTTTCGTGGGAATATGGGATCGAGGCAGACGTACGATCCGCCCTCCCATTGTCCTGGTTAGATTGGAAACGTGGCAGTAATGAAGAGATGCGCTGGCTTTCACTAGTATAGCAAAATACCTATGGGGGAAAAGAATCTAGAGCTCTTCCAAAAAAAAAAAAGAAGTGACCGAAAGCCAGCCAAGAAACATGGGTCTCTTGTCACTTTGGCATTGCCAAAATGGTATCGCCTCTTTTGGCTCTTCAGAATTTTCCTTTTTCTTTTACTTACATTCTAGAGAAATGTAGAGTGTAATTAGGCAAAAATGACCTGATTAATCAATCCCTTTTTCTTTTGCTTCTTTTGAAGAAAAATATAGTCAGGTTAGCATGAGAAAAGACCATCAAAAAAGGTCCCTTCTTCTAAAAGACTTTGGCCTTTGCTACTTTGCACAAAGTTGGAAAATTAGAAAAAAACGTCTCATTTTCAACACTGCACAATTGAACCCTAATTCCCCCCAAAATCAAGTCCTTTGTGAAAAGATTGAAATTAAGACTTTTTTTAGTGATTGTCAAACACTATGCAATGTACTACTATGCTTGCTTTGCTGATCATGATGACAATAGTAAAGGAAGGAGACTAGAACTAGGGGAAAAGCTAGAGAAGGGACGTTGTCATGACATCTTCCACTTTGTTTTTGCACACCGAAAGGAACTGAGAAATTTGACTAATGCGACTGTCATGAGCCTGATGGTCTCACCGCCTGACGTTCCTGTCATTAAGCCATTTTAGAATATGTCAATAGCTCAGCTTGCTCAGCTCATCGAAAATTCATCCCATATTGACAGCAAGTTTCAGAGTTTAGAACCATCTTTTCCTACTCTTGATGTCGTTGTAGGTAACACAGCTGCATAGTGTACAGCCAATAAAATGATCTTTTACGGCCCTGCCAAATCCTTACTGTCACTTTTTCTGCCATTCCTCGAGGACTTTACTGTCGATAAAATGATAATAGATACTAAAATGCGCCCCTTCTTCACTCACTCTCTCAAACAGGAGAGGAGAGCATGGTAGGAAACCAGTGCTTTTCACCAAATAATAGCCAGAAAAATGACTGGGAAATTGGACAGTCCTCTTCCATTATCGACTTGATAACATTTTTTTCCTATGCAGGCTTTTGCACTTTGCTTTTTTAATGGCTTTGCCTTCCCCCCTTTTTTCCATTTGGTAATTTATGCAATCAAGAAAACTGTCATGTTTTGGTATGTAGCCCTGCGCGAGAAGCGATGGCACGATAAGATATGACACAAAACTGCATTAAATATACATTGCAAGCAAGCGGCCACAGCTAGTTATAAGACCGTAACAATCAAAGAAAACCATAAGGTTCTCTTATCTTTTCAGTGGCTTTGTTTGTAACCACTTTGGTGAAAGTCCTCTTGACAATCTTTTTAACTTTGTTTGGGTTGATAGCGGTGTGAATTTCACCTCTTTATCTTTCCTTCTAAAACATTACAGTACTAGTACAGTTCTGCTGAAGTGTAACTTGCAAGGAGAATCTTAACTCATCCAATGAATTTTAAAAGGTTGTAAAATCTTAAAGAAAACAGATTGCTAAGCGAGGAGCTGAGCAATAGCATTGTTAAGCTGATGAGATGATGGACAATAAAGATTTTCAGAGACAAATTCCTTCTTGGGTGGCTTAGAATTCTTGGCCTAGAAAAACCTAGGGTCTCCTCCGCAACCATATTATGAAAAGTAAGACATCAGCTAGGGGATCAGAAGCTTCAGAGCTACAGTCGGAAGCATAACTCACGGGATTAAAGGTTATTCAATCGACGAAACGCTAGCTTCAGCAGCCACAACTGAACCTAACTGAACTGGACCGCATTGTCGAGATTTAATCCCCAACCCAGCTGTACTACCTAGCTAGCGGCTCAATTCGTTGTATGGGAAAACTCCAAAAGCCAAACAAGACCGAAAAGTTGACAAGGATTACGACGCCATAGATCCAATAATCACCTAGTGGTTTTCATCAATGTCAAACTTTTTCACGCGCTATTGATCATAATATCCTGGTACCATTTTGCATTGGCTGAAATGATATTTTGACTTGCAAGAAAAAAAACTAATACAACAACTTCTAGCTCTGCTCTATGGCACCCTTGAGACATTAAAAAAGCAGCTGTACAAATCTGTTCTGTCTTTGTTCACATTTTGAGGCTGAGCTGAAGATTTTTCCCCTCCTCCTCCTACTTTTTGTGTTTCTGTTGCTTGAGGGCTTACGATAGAAAAGACTAGAGAGAAGAAAAAAAAACCGCGCGCTAGCTGGCGCTCATCTCTTAGTTCAACTCCATTTTTACGAGCATTTTGACACAATGCGCTTTATATCATCAGCTTCAGTTCAAAGCTGAAGAAAGGAAAAAAATGAAAAATTCTTTTCGACTTTTCTTGACTTTAGAATAGGAGAGCATTGGCTTTCACCCCTATCACCCCTGTGCACAGTCCATCCATCATAGTCACTAACACTACTGATGTCCTTCTAAAGAAAGAGTTTTACTACTAGAGTAAATGTTCAGTTTTCCTTGGGAAAATTCCTGTTGCAGCCGCAAAGTTTTCCTAAACAGTTGTTAAAAATCGTAAAAATCTAAAAAGACGAAGAGGTCATATTTTGCCATAAAAGTCAGCGTTTGAAGGAGGAAGTGTCGAGATGAGCTTTTCTCGAGTATAGAGCTACTAGTCTGCTGCTGATATTTCCTCTTTCTAAAGCTAGCAAGCATCTTCTCCACCTCTTAGCCTAGTTTCACACATAACTTTTCCTCGCTGACAAGTTCAAAATAAACCCAGCGGGAGTTATACTGCTTTCTAACTCAAAATCAAGATTTTTTGAATGACTTGACTTCACTTAGAGGCTTAGAATTCCTAGTAGGCCTAACGCATAATCTATTGCATAGATGTGCAGTTAAAGTAGTTGCCTAAGGTAAATACTTTAGTGCTTCATTAGGTCAGAAAAGATGTCGATTTATTGGCTTGGCAAAAGGCACAGGTGTTTTGAGTGGTGACGTGCCGGTAAATTAGTACTCTTGCTTCTATACTACTGTCCGTACTTCACCGTCGAAGTTCGAAGTGAAAGCTCGTTAGTTGCTATTGCCAACACTGTACTAGCAAGTCTCAAGCCTCAGTTTTCTGCTTGCTACTCTGCTACTGTTGTTACACTTTCTTACTTTCTTGAAGCTTAGCACTAATTAATTACCATATGGGGCATACCTTTTTGACAGCTTGTATGCTCTTCAAATGGCCGGCAAAACGAGCTCTCGCACCTTCGCTAATGAATAATAATTTTTCCGCCTATTTCTAGACTTTTACTAACCTAAGTTCAGAGACTGTTGCATTACATTGCATTGCTGCTGGAAGTCAGATAAACTGAGAGAGTATGGGAAACGGGTAATTGGCTTACTTTAATCAAAGGTGTGCAATCTACGTCCTGTTTGGCACTAGCAGAGTCAGAGCAGTCACATATGTCTCATTTTCTAGACTTCCCTTCCTTGCAAGACTCGATTTTGACCCCCAAGAACCTAATCTGGAAGATCCCCTAGCTCTAGTTAATCCTTCATCAACGCATTCCCAGATGTTGCCACCTCAAATCGTCTCTCCTTTCTAATATGAGCTTGAACCTAATGTAACAGCTTGTCCTCCCTCTAGCAAGAATTAGATAGAGATGATGATGACACGCGCAGATGTTACTACCTATCACAGTTGGCGCTGACAATCATCAACTTGACCTTTATATGAATATGTTAGAATAAGAAGCAAAAGTTCAACATGCACTGACATGTCCATTGCTGCAAGCATTATTATTCATGGCCACAAAAATCCAAAAGCAAAAGCAAAGTGAAAAAGTGAGAAAAAAGGGTAGAAAATCATCATTTTTGTGCATGTAGATGACTCTTAGTTAGTTATGCTAGTAAGGGATGCAAGCAGTATTAGAAGGTGTAGAGTTACATACCGCGCTGCTAGTGTCATCAGGAGCTCCATGTCTCCAGATGTTCATCTGAAGAAGAAGAAAAAAGAAAAAGTCAAGAATAGAGTAGAATAGAAAATATGTTTTGGGTGGCCATGATTTTGAGTTCTAGCTACACTAGATGCGGCGATGTAGTAGTGAGGACAGAAACTCTGTAGTCCAGGGCCATTATCATGAAAATAACCCCCTGTGAGCTGTTTTGAATTCCTTGACTCCAGCGAGCTGTCGGTCAAAACGCTTGATGGGATATTACAATGTCATAACCTCGCCAAAAACGCGACAAACAACGCCAATAATCGCCGCGACTTTTTGACTGACTGTTGCTGAAGCAGAAACTCAAAAGGAAATCCGTCCTCCGCAGCAGGTTACCAAATGAAATTAAAGTTTCAAAGAGACAAAAAAGAAACTTTACGACATTGCAAATTGATGATATGGCTCGCCTTTATACTTTATATATTGTTGTGATGCAGTTACGCCTCCTAAACTATTCTTGAATTGCAGTTTCGAAAAATCTTATTTCGCAAATGATTTTAGAGATTTTCTAGTAGAGAAGCTAGGCGCCAACTTTCAGAGAGTCTGAAAATTCGTTTTTGAAACGGTCAACCCAATTTGCTCAGCTATCTCGTATTAATGAGCATTTTCTTTTTTTAATTTTCTTGGAATGTTGCTGTCGGTTCTGCTGCTGCTCTATAGGATTCGGAGGTGTAGTACAAACGCCAGCTAACGTATAGGCTGGCGAGCCGGCAAACTCAATCTGGTGTTCATCAGCCACAGAAACGCCAATCATCAAAGTGAGCCGCCTTAGACTCTATGCTATAGACTAAATGCCCATGTTCTCCTTGTAGTTTTCCATTTTCCTTTATCGACCTGCAGCTCCTCGATGATGATGATGATGATGAGAACCATGTTCTCATCAAAGAAAATGTGTTATTGGCCGGTCGAGGGTCTTCTCAAGAACTTCCAAATGAAACTCATCTGCACAAGGTATGATTCTAGACCCAAAAAATCATCAACTTTAAAGCCATGATTTCAAAGAAAGGAAGATAGTACAGTGGGAAAAGAATCTAGCAAATCTCATCAGCTTTTGGAAAACGAGAAAATCCCTCTGCATTTCAAATGCATGGAATATGGCCAGCTTTGAATTCAGATCAGCAAAAGAATGCTTCTTCTCAACCTTCTCAGCTTCAGAGCTTATCTGCATGATTAAAGTTGTGAGTCTCTAGGTCAATCCCTAGCTGCCTAGCAAAGCCATTTTCCAAGCCTATTTTATGATTTGCATGGAAGTAGCTATAAAGGCTTTCTTTTTTCTTCTTTCCTAAAATACTTATAAAGGGAAAAGGGGAGGGGAAAAGGGAGCACGATCCCAATTTCCCGTTGACTACGAAGTTTTCTTTTGCAAACTGGTAGTAGTACTGATGTGAGTCTAGCGTAGTTTTCCCTACATGTTTGAATTTCGTCAAGGAACGCTATTGTGTCGGGTGATTTATTACCCTTCTCTCCCGGTCTCTAGCTCTCTAGCTCTTCTCCATCCCTATTTGGGAGCACACACGGATCGCTCGGGAGCCAACTAAGACCCCCAACTCTAAGCTCCTTTAAATAAAAGCTTCTCAGTAGTGCTGCTGCAAAAATTGGGAGTCCTGATTAAGCCATGTTGGAACTGTTCTTCCAACTCAAATGTGTAATACAGGGTGACCTAATAAGATTTAGACATGCAAGATTCATTATATGCTGAGTACTCAGCTCAGTTAAAATTATTGTCAAAGTCTCGATTTTTCGGATACTTGGAAAATTGGCTCCGATCTTGCTTGACTGATCGGAAATCATTTGGCATCAAACGAAAAAAACGCTCATGTAGACGAAGTGAATTGAAGTGTAAAATCCAATTCCGACAAAAATTCAAGTTTTGCACTTTTTTTTTCTTTCTTTCCTTGAAGAATTCTTCAAGGTTCAAGATGCTTTTTGGGGTCAGTTGAGAATGTTGAGATGGAACTGAAAAGAGCCCTTGTCCGCATCAGAGCACTGCAGGGGGGCCTTAAAAAAAGTGTCCCCTTGCTTCGTTACTACATTTCTTGACCCGTGAGCGTTAATTTGGTTCCCTGCATGGGGCTAAAGAACGGTATAGAGCATAAGAAGGGGAGCTGACTAACTTGGAGGTGGGGTAAAGGACCACCTTCTTTCTTTGGCATTCAAGACGAAACCCAGAGAATTGGTTTTTTCAGTTTTTTAGATATATCCCCGTGGGACCCAACTAGGGAGTAAAAATTCCAGTTCCAGTTCACAATTTTTTGAGAAGTGAACATGGCATTAGTAAGGGGCTGTTTATGGCTGTTTTACGGCCCCATCTCATCACTATTTTCGTGGCTTTCTACATTACAAATGTGTGTCTCTCTAGCTACGAAACAGAACTCTGAAAAGTTTTTAGAAATGGAAGTTTAACAAAACGAAGAAGGGGACCTCCAACTAGGAATAATCTCTCGTCGTAAGTCATTTTGTCTTTGCATATCATTGCCAGCTGGCAGCCCTGTAAACACCTCATTCCAAATGCAAAGTGCTAAACGTCTTCCCTTTCCAACGCACGTCTGATATGAAATTTCAAGCTCATTATTTCGGCGCGTGCTGCATGTAGCAGTCTCTCATCTTTAGTCCTCATCGTAGTTCCCTTTCCAGTTCAAAAACGAACAAAAATTTCTTCTTTACATTCCTATTTGACTCGCGCGTTTTGAGTCCATGCGAAAGGGAAAACTAAGGCAATCAGTTTAGAAGTCGTGAGGGACAAAAAATGAAGAACAGTCTCTCGACCCCTTCTTCTTGATGCCATTGTAAGATGGTGCCAATTTTCCAAGGCTCGGACTGACTAGTCTGAGCCTCTCTAGTAAGGGTTCGAAAAAATCTCCGTTAAGTGACAACCCTAGCTCGAAGAGCTGATGATGCTAGGGAAGAAAGAGGGAGGAGTGTTCCAGCAGGGAGGAGGTGTGTTTCAAAGGTGATGGGGGAAATTAGACTTTTCTAAGTCTAGAGTTGGCGTCGTTTTCTACTCCTATCTTCCACTGGATCATCATCATTTGACGAGGATGCTATCAAGCAGGGGGGTAACGAGCCGCCAAGCTAGATAGCGAGCATCATTAGCCTTGGCTTTCGAATACACTCTGCTGCAGCTACGAAAGCAGTAACTCTGAATAGAGTCTAGACTACTGAGTTTTTGGCCACCCCACCCATGCGCTGCTATGTGTGCTGTATTGATTTCTATGTTTTATTGGATAGAAGTGAAAAAGTGAATCTTGACTTACCACTTCTGGCGTGGACGCGCCGTCTGTGTGTGAGGCTGAGTCGGCATTGCTTCGGTTGGCATTGTTGTTGCTGTCTCCGGGAAGGCCCTCAGCTTTGGTTCCCGGTCCGGTTTCCCTTTCATCAATCACTAAGTCAATGGGCATCTTCCCTTTCAGACAGCTGATGTACCGGTGACAAAAGTTATCGCAGAGCTCGTGAACCTGTAATACACAAGGAAGTCCATGGTTAACAACCGCAATTTAAGCCACATCCTGACCAGTTGCAATAGAGCAAAGGGTCGAGCAGCAGACAAATGATTATAACCACATTGAAAAACAGAGTGATTTTCAAGCTCAAAGTCTACTCAGAAATTCTCGATACGTTGATAGTGCAAATGTAATCAGTGACGAATCCTGTGTGCATGCCAGGGGTTGTACTAATGAAAAGTATTTTCTTGAGGGGTTCCTTGCTACCTTTATTGGTTTCCTACTCGCATTCGCAGCGTGAGACCCTAGTCAAGGAACCATCTTATTGGATCCCCAACAAAGGAGGAGTTAGACTAACATTTCCCTTACATTTACTTTCTCTTTTCTGCCTACCTAAATGTATTTCTCCTCATGCTTACTACAAATGTGAGTACTAAGCTCGAAAAAACAAGTGGAAAATGGGGGTCTGTGTCTCTGGGTTGGAGGTCTGAATTTGGCAGCGCCAAAGTCTGCATTTGACGAGGAGAAACCCCCCCAGATATTACTACGACTGCAGAGCAGAGAAAGTAGAGAAAATGCTACAAAGCAGTAGAGGAGGACTAGCGTTGCTGATCTGCACGTGCATCCCTACTGTATCTGGCCACTGTGTTCTACTACTGACTGTACTGGGGGTCATCTGCTTCTGACAGCCTTTGAATGAGATGAGCTAGGTTCTGCTACAGATCGATCCCTTTTAGACTTGTTTATTCATTAGTCCATAATCTACTGCTAGATGTCGTCCTCAAGATGACATCAAGTACCAAGAGAACTAAAATAACTATAGCACCTGATATTACGGCTGTAGCTGCCAGTCAGTATTAATTCCGCAACGCCAACCACTGTACACAAACTACTTTCATGCACAGTGGGCAATTTCGCCTCGTGTCACTCATTTTAGGGCCAAAAACATTTTTGTTCTCTTCCAATGTACACTGTATATATACTACTCCTGCAAGTTTATATGGAAATCAGGGGTGCGTGGCTAATGCCAAAAGCACACACATATACACTGCACTGCTTTTACCTTATCGTAATCATTTGTATTTTTCATATTACATTGCAAAAAGAACTTTCCTTTTATTGTAGATTCAATAAAAAAGAAAGAAAAAAAGAATCAGTTGTTTATGTTTTATTGATTCGATTTGCCACTCATGTCATTGCCCTTCTCCTTTAAAAGAAAATCATAACACCGCTAGCTGGCGCTATACTACTGGGCAGATAATTGCTTCAATCAATCTTCTTTTGTAATTTGAACCATCAAAATAAGGAACTCATTCACATTTGTTTACAATTCCTAATAGTGCAAAAAAGCTCTTGTTTGACATGATATGCATTTAGCAACATTTTGAAATACAATTTGAAATAGAATTGAATACTAAGGGGAATGTAAGTAAGTAAGTAATAACAATATTATGCGCGTTTGGCATGTGAATGCTGCAGGCAGTACTGCTGCAGCAGAAGCAGCTTAACACAGTGTGTATGTGTGTATACTGGAAGAAGGCTGGTGGTAGGAGTAGAGTGTGGTGGTGCTCTGTGTGATTGATGTGGGAGATATTGCATTCATTTGCCCTAGCATGCACATGAATCGTAGAGCCATAAGATTGGCTGCTAGACTAGCAGAAAAACCGCGAAAAGCAAACTTACTTTTTCCAGCTCTAGGAGATGGAACCGTAGAACTTGGATCGCCTGGACCATCTGCGAAAAAAAGAAAGATAAAAATTAGTAATAATACTATTCATGAACCAATAGGGTAATTTTTTGGGTAGATGGGGTGACAGGTGCTTTTACCATTATGCAAAGTAAGCCATTAGGACATGTGCAAATATCCTTCCTACTGTACCGCGCGTTTTGAGCAAACAGACAAACTAACCTAATACCCTTTTCTATATTTTGTTTGTAGTCTCAAATTCTCAAAGTCTTTCGATAGTATAAACTAAGCACATTTTTGGAGAGTAGTCGGGAAAAAAGAAGTCTTGCTTGGTAGGAGAAAACTTGAAGGACTAGTACAAGCTACAAATGCTTTGTTTACAAATTGTCAAAAACTTTGGACAACAAGGCTTGCCAAGCAGTAGCTAGCTTGAAGGAGCTGTCATCACGAAGCAAGCAAGCAAACCTAGAAAAACGTTTACTCTCTCTTCTTCTAAGTCTAAGGTCAAAGTCAATGATATTAGATCATCGTTTTGTACAGAGTCAAACTTGTACACAAGCATTAGTCTAGCTGTCAGTCTAAGCTTCAACGCAAGCGTGTAAAACGTTTTAAAAGTTCGCATTCAGCAGCGCCAGCAAAAACCGATAAAAAACTCTAGCATAGTAGTATTTTCGCTAGCTGCCGTTAATCTGATCGAGATATCTAGATGTCGAATGTGTTGCATATGTTACATACGAATATTTCTGCAACACTTTTTTTCACAAGCCATTTATCATGGCGAACCACTTGTGTAGAAAACTACGGTGTTTCCTGTTTCATTTCATCTCTCTCTGTGTAAAACACAAAAATTCATCCATTTAGACATTTACTACTGACTGTAGAGAGCTATGCAATAATTGAGGTCCTAAGGGAATGTATTAGTGTAGGAATTTTTGTATTCTGTATAGTAACAATAACAATATCAAGGCTTAAAAGTTTGTGGTTCTTTGGTTAGATTGACAGGCTGACTGGCAAGGTGATGTGATAATCACTATCCTGTTGGCCTGTTGGTGAAAACGCCGTTTGAGTGACAGCAATGCGCACGCCCTTAGGACTCTAGCATAACACCACTCTACAAATTTCAGGGCTCCCATGTAATTTAGTCAGGTATAATCGGCGTTGAACAGTTTGCTCTATGTAGTCTCTATCCAATCATCTGTTGACTAGCATAAAACTTGGGAATTATAGTTTGTTTTTCTTCGCTGATACATGTTTGACTCCCATTTTGCATTAGATTGTGGCAAGATTTATATTGTTTTCTTCTTTAGATATTGCTGACTAAGGAGAAAGTAAGTAACTTCTAAGGCCTATTTATGGTTGTTTACAATTCTGGCACTTCTCTCTATGTCTCCAAGTTTTCCACGTCTTGTTATTGCAAAAAAGTTAAAGAAAAAGAATGAAAACTTTTTTCTTGGGAATGAAGTTAAAATATGAAAATGCAAAATGTAGAAAAAATTGGCCTTGAAAGTAGTCTCTCCATCTCTTTACAGCAGGTGAATGACTCCTAAATGTGTGATGTGGGCCACACTATCAAAGCTTTTAAAGCCGTGTTTTGATGTCAATTTTTGCAGGAGGCAGCAGCAGTCAGCAAGAAGCAGCTTCTCTAACTCTCGCCTCGTGCTCCATTTCGGACACAATTTCGAGAAGTTGGCCTGAGCAAAAATTGTAGTAGTAGTTTTTTGCTGCTGCTGCTTCTTCTTCTTTCAAGCTAAGCCACTATAGTTGTGCTTTAGCAGGCTTTGCTAGTAGCCTGGGCACTACTCTTACAGGCTAAGAAAACTCCATCTAGTGTAGGAAAACCCCAGTTTGCCCAGCTACGTTTGTGTGAAATCGTCATTAACTAAATTTAGCATGTCGTTTTCGAGAGAGATGAAAGCATCTGGAAGACAGGAATTCGTCATCCAAACCAGCCTCAAACTGGACGAGGCAGCTACACTAGCGACTTCGTGCTTGATGTCCAACTATGTCGGGCAAATATGTCACGGACGCCAGTTATCCCACATATCTGGCGACGGACAGCAATGTGCCAGGCTAACAGAAGTTTGAAAATTCCTAGACTTCATTTTCCCTGTCCATCTCTATGACTACTCAACAAAGTCAGAATCAAAGAACAACAAGTGAAGAAATTGGTTGCTTACCAGGCTGTCCACTTCGGGGTCGGCAACATAGTAGGGCTTCTCGGCTCTTATCTGAAATGGACAAATAAAATGTCAGCTCTCTTTAGTCACGTACTCATTTGGGGGTTCAGACTCTATCATTACGAGTTGACACTTTGTCAACGACAGGACAATCATTCAGATTTCTGCAGCAATAATAGAAGACACGACATGTCATAAAAATACATACAATTCTTTTTAAATGTATTATCAATGTTTTAAATACATTTCAGTTAGTTACTAAGTCCCATAATCTGAAGTAAAGCAAACAAAATGTTATTCCTAGCAGATTTACATCTTAGTGCTAATTGTAGATGCTACAAAACGATAAGAACTAAATAAATCACCAGACAAGTTCATAAAAGTGACCGAAAGTATTTTGAGCATCATCGGTGTATCTTGAACAATACCTACAGATGCGAATGCGAATTTCTATTAAGAAGCTCAATGAGCCGTAGTATAGTAGAACGAATGCTTCTGTACTATACTTCCAGCTTTCTTCTCACTGTTTATAGTATTCGAGAGAAGAGCATGTGGGATGCCAAAAGGGAAATAAACAAATGTGGGAGATCCACCAGGTGCAAGTCGAATTACTTCTTCTTACATACTGTAGTAATATTCTAAGCTTGTATGAATGTCATCAGAGTCGTTACTTTGCTCGATATGAGCTTTGGACCACTAATGAACCTTATCAGGTGTTGTGCGAGCAATGGTCACACCGATTATCGGTTTTTCCACATTAATCGAATACCGACCGGAAATTCATACAAGATGAAAACGTTCAACGCAACGTCAACTGACCATCATCCTGATCCATAGCTTCTGGGCAAGGTTAGTGGAAAATTAAAAATGCCAAAAGCTGCTTTTGACTTTTGAGCATCTGCTATTGTAATACACAAAAGTTAATGTCATGTGACAGCTGCAGCTTGATTCTAGTTAACCGTGACCCATCGATCCAGACTCTCCTCGTTGATTTCCCAATTGATTTTAATACATACCCAAACGAGCTATAGATAAACTAGCATCTGATTGAATACTACAAATCCCATCCATTTTCCCCATAATTAGATGAACAGTTGCGATATGTGATGTTTGGGACGTTTGCAGACTTGCAGACTTTGTTTATAGGATAGGTTACACAAGTGTCAATTTTACAAAAAAAAAACCCTGCATTTTCAAACACTACAAAAGAGGTTGCGTGAATAATATTGCGACAAAGGCCTGAAAATCATCTGAATAAAAAAAGGTGGGAAAAAATTCCAACAAAGTTCTAAAGTCTAAAGGCATTGCGAGTATAGCAGAGTAGTTGTAACAGAAGCAACAACAAATGCAAACATTTTAGAACTCAGAGAAGTTTGCACAACTCTGATGAGTTCAAGCAGCATTTGCCTAGCCAGTGATACTGTTTTTGAGCAAACAGACTACTACTTGACTACTAGGACTACTATGTCGCCAAATTGTTATCAATCAGATTCTCGTTCGAATTTCACCGCAGCAATACATAAGGCTCCGTATTGTCTTGGCAAACACCTGAATTAAAAGGTAGCAGCAGCTCAAACACTACAAGGCAAGGGGGCTAAGGTTCTAACAAGAAAAAGACTTAAAATGCTTGTGAGGATTAAGAGCGTCAATCTGCATTTAAGCCTCCACATTGTCATCCTCGTCAATAATCAATTTCGCTCGGT
This sequence comes from Oithona nana, assembly GCA_900157175.1. NCBI lineage: Eukaryota > Metazoa > Arthropoda > Copepoda > Cyclopoida > Oithonidae > Oithona > Oithona nana. The sequence continues at coordinate 1,205,269 of LT727896.1, forward strand.
AGAAAATTCTTTCTTAAGGAAAATTACAGGCTTTGGTCCTGGCTAATTCAATAGCTTTGGGGGGCTTGCAGCAGTAAGAAAACTAACAATCAAAGGAATTTTACTATCCAACATGACTTTCAAACGCTCATTTTGAGCTCAGCATAATCAATTGCGCCAAATTCTTTTAGAAAATTAGCTGTGTGCTGCTAGCGGGGGGCCACGCTGTGCATTTGAATTTGGGGACGTTTTTCTGATATCACATTTGCTGCTGCTGCTGTTGGTAGTAGCGTTGGTTTAGGGACCCACAGAGGGCTAGAGAGCAGTCCTCTACCATGTACCACAGCAGCAGTAGAAGCAGCAGCAGTCAACCAAAAAGGGGCTGGGCCAGCTTCCTAGCGTACATTGTGCACAATCAGATTTCACAGTGTCCCAACCATTGTCCTCCCTTGCAGTTTCCTAACGCTTCACATTTTCAGATATGAGCAAGAAAAGCCTAGATTTTCGTTTTCAAAAATGGTCAAAAAATAGTGTCTTCATAGACGAAGAACACTGAACAGTATTGTACTACAAATGATTTGATTGATGTTGGCCAAAAAATGTGGCAAGATGACACTGTCAACATCTGTAATGATATTTCATCAACACTATAAAAATGTCTAAAAATCGTGTAACCCCATAAAATATTTAAACAGGTCCTAGCTAAAAATCTTTGGACCTTAAATAGGGTCTATAGTAGAGGTATCAAGCTGCTCACTTTTGGTTCTCATGGAAGTTCTGAACGAATCATCTGCTTCTATTGCCAACAGCAACAGCTTCTCTTTTTTTTGGTATTTTTCTGTGCTCTCAATTATCCCGTGTTTTCCCTATTAGCCATTTGGATCAGATTTCAACTCTCAACGGGGGAAGAAGCCAGAAGAAAATGTCTCCTCCTCTTCCCCTAAGCACACTGTTCCGAAAATACATTTCTTGTACAAAAATTATATTTTGACAAAACTTTTATATGAATTTTTTGATATCTGCGTCAAAAATCCAGATTTTGACTCAAATAAGCAACTTTTCATTTAGATGAATATCTGGACAAAAGTTGAACTTTTGGAACAGTGTGCTAGAGTTACTCTGCTCTTTTCCTAAGAATTGGAAATTTGAAAAATGCCGATGATCATACTAGAGTCTGCTTCCAGAGTCTCTAGTCGTGATATTGTGGCGGTGTCATTCAACTATTTGAGGGCTGGGGTTGACTCTTGACGGCTGGATGACCCGGACAACTGACAACTCAGCTGGAGACAATATTCTCTGCTGCTGCTGTAGCAGTTGCTGAGTCTGCTGCTGTTTCCCCCCAAACCCTGTTGAAACTCCAGATTGGAGATTTTTAGCCGTTGTGACCTTCAAACTACGAGTAGACTACAGTTGGGAACATCTCCTCCTCATCGTCCTATGCTCTTTTGACTCTGATTTCATGTACTGATACTTGGATTTCAAGCTGCAATGATATCCTCCAAAAATGACTCAAAACCCTCAAAAATAACCTTAAAAGTATCCAAATTGCACAAAAACCAGTTTTAGAAATGTGTCTGAAATGCTTTGCAGAAAATCTGAATGTATAGTCGTAAAAATGGTTGAGAACTACTGGTGCTTACCTGTTTGGAAAAGACGGCGATGTCTTCATTGAAGGACTCAGAACTGCACACATCTCCACCCGCTACCGAGGGATCTCGGGGTGTGCATGTGGCCAGCTCACATTTTTCGAAAATGAGAGCCAAAAGTGGGAAGAGGGGATGCCTGAAATTGATATACGAGACGTTTTATTGCACGCAATAACTTGAAAATCAAGTCACACTACGACATGATGCTTGCTCTAAGCTGGCGAGAGCTTACAGCTTCTGCGGTTCTAAAAGTGAGTTTATAAATAAACAAAAATTGTACAAGATTTTCGTTTCATGTGAAACGAATATTTTTTTTCCCTTTTCTATCAGACTATCTTAGTTATAGGATAGTGCTACTGATTATCATCCTGTGTTGTCTAATCACCATCATCATCAGTACAGACAATTTCCTATGAACAAAACTCTTTCAGTTGACGCCAATGACCACCAAGTACTACAAAATAATCCTTGATGAAAATTGGCGGAAAACCCCCCAAAGTAAGTGAGCTGATGCCAGTTTGACAAACAGAGTTATTTATGATGCATTGGCTGCTGGCGTACTAGATGGCGTTAGAGAGAGTGAGTACCGTTGCTGCTGCTGTTGTGTCAAAATGACAACAACCCACTACTTGCCACAGTCAGGAGCTGGGATGATTTATTTCCATTAGCTAGACACTGATTACAAAATATCTGTGCGTCAAATGAGACAAATTTTGACTACTTTTGCGTAAGATGTATCAAGTCAAGAATCAATCTTTTTCACATGATGATTTATGATGAGAAAAGTCAGTGTCTGTTTTTTAGCTAAAACGGTTGCAGCAACAATGGAGTGGAGCGGAAAAAAGGCCCAAAAGCCTAAGGTAAAAGTATCATAATTGGAGATGAAGTGATAATTGATTTTTGCACTAAATTAGACCACAAAAAGTCCTCTATGTTGTTTTAGAGTCATTTTATTATTGGCTGTATAGCGGCAGCTAACGCGGCTCTGCTCAATAACACTGTGTCATCATTTTGACAGTGATGGCGTGAAAGATTATTGTAGGTGCTGTCACTTGACAAAATGTCAACTTATCATCACTCTTGAGGAGAATTGATACCTCAAATGTTGACCGGTGGCTAAAAGTGACAAATAGCATTCAAATCCGGTTAGGTTAGGACACAAAAAAAGATACCCTAGCCCAACAAAAGTTTATGGGGTGCAACGTAAATTATAGTATTACCCGCCTCCTTCTAACTTCAAACTTCAGATCTTATTTTTCACTAAGGGGGGATGTCACTGCACGCAATCTGGCACTTCTTAGCCTTATAAAAAAGCCACCGAAATTTACTCATTAACGTCCTCTATCCTCTCCTCCCCTTACTACTCGCTAGAAAAAAAGAGTACTATCATACTCGTAAAATAAAGATTTATGATGCGTGTACGATTATCTCTCTTCTCTGAGTTTTGCATTTTGAGTGCAAACAAATAGACAAAATGGAATTTCCTAGGTTTTTTGCTCCATGAGCAGCTCTAGGTTCTAGTCCAAGTTAGCTGGTAGATATAGGGGACCCTCTATAATTTTTGCGTGAGCAAAATTCTGAATTTTGCTTTACTGCTGCTGTTGTCCTAACAAAAAGTGTCTGAGGAGGTTTGCAAAAACCACTTTCACCGTAGAGACGACAACATCTCTAGACGTAAGTACTACGCGGTCTCGGCGGCGGCCTCACTTGGAGGTCAACTTGTATTACCATAAACTCTCCATTATGATACAATTACCCTTGCTTAAGCATCTTCTTTTGCTCTCTGAGACTAATCGCATTGAGATGCGAAAATCAATGATCAAGGTCACACTTATTTTGTCTCAGAAGTTGATTAATGATTTCCTCTGACACAACTGTGTAGAGACTAGGTTCTGCTCTTCCTCGAGTCTCCAGTACCGCAGTACTGAGGCTTTCCAAACACTTTGGACCTCTAAAGCAAAACCTACCCATAGATGGCGTCTTTGTCGCGTTTATGAACATCAGGGACCTGACCACTCATGACATGGTTGCCGGACCCCGAGTGGTTGTTCCCGGCGGCGGCGGATGCAGCGGCAGCTACATAAGGGTTATGTGCCATGTGATTCATTTGCGAGGCCGCTGCCGCCTGATGCGCTTGGGCTTGGGCCGTTAATTGGTCTAGGGCTGCCCGATGATGCGGGTCGCCTCCGTACATCGAGGTTGGCGGCATCTCCATTGAGGTGGGCCAGCCTCCGTAGTCCTGAAGTGAAATGTAAGATTTTACGATAATGATTATGAGGTTAGAATTGTCTTTTTGAGGCCATCGGAACTGCGATAAAGATTTCTGGGAAAAAAGTCGGGAATTCGAATTTTTGATGCTTTGCTTGTTTTTTTTTTATTTTTCTCTTGTGGCTTTATCTTTCAAGGAGGGATTTTTGGCGGACTTTTTGGCATTTCTGAAGTGAGGTTGAGACTGAGCTTGAAAGATTATACGAGGATTTTATGAGTAGTTTGGTAATAGGTTTTTTTTCGACTCAAGAAGGACTCTTTTTCACTGAAGATATTTTTTTCTTGCAGAATTCTTAGATTTTTGAGGTCATGACTAAAGATTTTTTTTTCTTTAAATTTTTTTTAAATGTAAAAATTGCACTTCTCACAAATGTTGTCACGGCTGAAATAGCAAGAAAAACATCTTGAACTATTTTTTTTTCTGTCTTTCTTTTCTTACAGCTGAATTTAATTTTGTGCAAACTTTGGGGATATATACAATTTTTACGGGTTTGAATATTGAAAAGGGTCTTGACTTTACAGCAGCAGAGAAGGGGTCTTTTGAATTTCTGAGCAGTATTCAAAAAAGTCTCCGCTTTCTGCTACGGGTTAAATTCAGAAAAGGGGCTTAAAGATGTCGTTTGGAACGAAGCAAAGAAGGGGAGAGACAAGACTGAAGGGGATCAGAAAGCCACAGAAAATAATGATAATGCTACTTTGACTATTACCAGGTCAAGAGGTTTTTACTACTCTTCCCATCGCTGCGGTTTTTGGTAAAGGCGACAAATTGACATTTTGAAAAATAAAATAAAGCTATTTTACTAGAGGCTAAAAATCGCTTGCGGTCTAAATCACAAGCAAAAATTACATGTTCATTTCTGCTTTGGAATGTTTTCTGCTTTTAAACTGCTCTAAGATTACATTTTCAAAAATGCAAAGATAAAATTTTTCTTTAGAGTTACAGCAAAACAAATCAAGTTCTCGTAAAATTTTATGGGGATTAAAAATTTCTTGGGGAGGTCATTTTTTGGGGGTTGTAACCTACCCGGCTTTGTGCCATTTTAATGGCGGAAGAATCGAGGTCTACACTGGTAGTAATGGTGAGGCCGTATTTGTCACACTAATAACTTAAGAAATTCGGCAACGAGCAACTGCTGTCACCGCTCGTTTTTCTATTTTATTAGCCTCAGCTAATAATCACTGTTTTCGAGCACTTTATTGCCCGCTAGCCTTATTTTAATTCGGCTTTGACTTTTTGCACTTTTATAGATCAATCTCAATGATTGATGTCAAGCATAATAATGATGCTGTTTAACACTGAATTGTAGTCACACTACTAGAGTAGCAAAGCTTTGAAATCGCTGCTACGGAGACGGCTACGACGTCGAAGACGAGCGTAGCGAGAAACACGACGGCTGCTTCAGCCTTAGAGTCGAATAAGATGGAGAGCGCTCGTCGACTGTCACACAGAATGGTAAGGAATTGACACTGAGCCACGACTGCTGTCTGTCATAGCCGCCACGCCATCGGTCAGCACTGTCAAGAGCGCGCAAAACGCGTATCCCGGCCAACGGCACTCCGGAGCGCAACAGCCCCTTCAAGACTCAGTTTTACGGTAGTGCCGGAAAACTGAGATCCACGGGGGTGGCGGAGTCGTGTCGGCACGACCCGGTAAAAATGTGCGCGCAAGCGCATTGTTGTCAATCAAAGAAGATGGAAAGGCTTTTAAACCGGGTGTCACGCCGAGAAAGACCGAGTAAGGCTTTCTAGTGCTTCTACGGATGTGAAACAAAGAAAGAGCAGGCAGCCAATGAGCATGAAAACTTGACAAGACATTTCATCTAAAGGGGCCCTCCCTAACTAGAAAGGCAAGGCTTGCAGCTACTTCAAAGGAAAGACAACTAAAATTATCTGTCCAGATCAACTCCTGTCCAGTTAGATATAGTATTGCTAAGTGTTTCCCCCCTCTACCCTCAATGTCAGGGGCTTTCACTTATAAACGCCAGACTTTGACGGCGCCATAAAATCCGCCAAAGCGGGAATTTAACGGGTCTTTAAAAGGCTGCTTACAAGCGCATAAATGTCACTCTAAAACGACTCTCTTTTTCTACTACAACTCAAACACTAACAATGTGGTACACTGTTTTGGCATCTTTGTACCCATTTTTTCGACTTCTTAGACTTTGAAAATTTCTTTGGCTTCCAAGAAGAAGAATTTTTCGTGGATTTGCCGCAAAGTCTTTAGGTTTAGAGAGCACTCAGCTGATTGACTTTTTGTTCTCTTTTCTAGAATCTAGAAATATTCAGCTAAAAAGACAATTCTTGTTTTATGTCAACTTTTAGCAAAAAGTCTTTTCAAAATGTCTTTCCAAAATTCTTTAAAGAAATTCCACGAATAGGTATGAAAAAGCCGGGGAAAAAAGAGAAGAAAGGTGATGAAGTATACATAGAGTGGAAAATGCGCGAGAGTCGCGTTAGGTGGCAGCACCTCTAGGACCCACTTGGAGGCAAAAAGCGCGCGTAAATTCAAACGCAGGTAAAAGCGATCCCGTTAATTCTGAGATGCTTTTTAGCTCAAAATACAACCCAAAACCCATCAAATATCTTCACTATTAACTACATCTACTTTGAATTCACAATTTCTTTTAGGCCAGCGCTTCATTTCGAGTTACGCGCGCTCACAAAAGTCCGAGTTTATCGTGGGTAACGGAGTGAAATGCGCGCTGAAAAAAAGAGAAGCCAAGCAGCGAAAAATTGAAACTTGTTTGCTTAGAAGTCTTTGAAAAATTTCATTAAGAGAAAATAGCGGTGGATTTCATTATGAAATACCCCACGCAGAGCGCGGGGCAAATATGCCGCTAATTTATGGTACAACTTCAGTGATGTGTTGACGTGGGAGTGTATTAATCTTGTCTTCGAGACCCAGGCCCAGGCTAAGGTATCTTAGTCATTTGCCAGTTACCTTCAAAGCATTTCTTCGACTCTCTTTCGAGCGTGAGTCGACTTACAAAGAGCAGAACCAACAGAAATCATGATTTGCTCGTCAATATGTGGGTTGCTTCTAGAGTCTAGAGTTGCTTCTTAAGGTTGACCATAACTAGAATTCCGTCGAATTAGTGATATTTTAGCAAGATTTGCAATGCATGTCTTTGCCTTTAGAGGATAGATAGACCGACATAGAAGGCTTGTAAAGATGTCTAGAGATTAGCATTTGGACCCCTACTTCAAGTGGCCCACCAATGCAATATAGACTTTGAGCTCATCATCAAAAGTGAAAATTCAAACTCTACTTACCATTCAATTATTCATTTTAAATGCAAAGGTAATTTCCATACATTTGAATCAATTGATCCCAATTCTCATCAGTATTACATTAAAGAGATGAGACTTCTGCTGGCATTCCACAGTGTTTGAAAATCAATCAAGTCTCATTTTTCAACATTGCGAGCGAATGCGAGCTTCTTACGTCGATTTCCAAGAATATACGTTATACATGTGCAATTTTGTCCATTTTTGGCGCGAAAATTCAAATCTTCACAAGCCAGAAAGATTTAAATTTCTGTCAAGAAATGAAAATCAAAATAAGACACGTTTGGGAGATTTTCATACACTGTGCTTCTGGCATTCCCTTTTTGAATTTGCATTTTTGAGGAGGCGAGGAGGCATCAGGTTCATGAATTTTCTGAACAATAAAATTGAAATTCATCATATCATCAGCGTAGTAGGTACCTATATGAATATCTGTCACATTGTATGCTTGACTGCATTGCTTTTGAGACCTCCTTTTTTTGCTCCTCTAGGTACGTTACTACGTTACAGTGAAGAGTAAGATCGGGAGCCTAGACAATAGAGTCTCTGCCCATCCATCCTGAGTCCTGATATCTGGCCAAGATAGCTCCAAATGCTTGAAGTTTTAACAGCAGCAGGGGGTGAGTAGCTAGAAGACTACTACATACTACCTAGGTCTGATGCTCATAAAAGATAGAATTTTTTAAATTATGTGAGAAAAGTGTCATTTGAAAGCTTTTGTTGTGACGAAGCGATGGACTGCCTGGATTTGACGACGCCAGATTTGTGATGGATCGAGGGAATCAATGGAATTTTTCGGTATGGCTCGGCCACCATTTTTCAAGCCGAAATGCTACCTTTTTTAACGTTAGATGTAGCTTCTCTGTATTGATAATGCCGATCGGCATCATCACCGACAAAAAAGGACCCAATGACGCATCAAACTTTTTTGTCACTTTTGATACCAAATTCACCATAAAGTCATAAACTTCCCCCCTCTCTCTCATACCTACCATCAAAGATGGAATTTTTAACAATAAGTACAGTAATTTTCATTTTTTGAGAATTGTACACAGTGTTTGAAAGTAACTCAAAGAGTCTGAATTTACAACATTTGGCGCAAAATTTCAATTCAAATATTTGTGCTGCACTGTAATGTTTATTTCTTAAAATGTATGACTTTTTGACTCAAAATGAAACTGGAATTTTAATCATTGTAAAAACATTTATGACATCATAAAAAAGAGGTTTTCCGGCAAGTATTTTACTATTTTTCTGCTACTCTTCAAGTCCTCTTCTTCAGCACTGGTACCACCACCTTTCCCTAAGCAAAGTGCCCTGTAAAAGAGGAATAACTGTCACTGGCAACCTGTTAGTCGATCTGTCTTGTTCACTTGAGTGGAATTTGGAAACAAAAACCCAGATTCAGATAAGATCAAATCCACCTTGCACTTGATTAAATTCAAAAAGTCAAGCCTAGATACTCAATACTGCATGCACCCATCCAAGCAAGAATAAGAAAACCAGTGGTTTTCGGTTACCAGTTTATCGAGCCGCCATCTAACTCTGCACTTTGTTACAAGGCTGAAAAGGAGAAGTTGAATACCTAGTCAACTTCTTATAACGAGCAAACAAAATATGAAAATGCTAATAGTATCAAGAATTTGTCGCCGAGGATTAAAAGCCGGTCACAAGTTCCGACATTTTCTTCCGATATACCACCCAAGTTTGATGAGCAATTGATAAGACACGTGGTGTACAAATGGACCCCAAATGACCTGCGCGAATCCTGATGGCCAACCCCCTAAAAATAGTTTAATTCCTGACCATTGTAATTATATCCTCATTTGTAGGGTCAAAGACCATTAACTGAGCATCCCCCAAAGACAATCAAAATGTTTCCTGTATTCCATTCTACATAAAACAACCAGACACAAAAAAAGTTCTAGATGTCAAAATATAGAGGAAAAAGTGGTATAATGTGGGAACCCTCAAACCACAAAAAATGTTGTAGTTTTTTTGTGAATTTGTCCCCAGGTATGAAGAGGTCATGGATGTGTCTGTAGAAGCCTTTAATTTTGGGTGCAGAGCAGCGACGTACTACGTACGAGCAGGGCGGCAGTATTGGTATGTTTGTGTGTCAAAATGTCAATCATCGTTTGACCCGCTCCTCTTTCCCCATCCCCAAAGAGTCAAACGATTTAGCCTCCAGTTTTCCATGAAATTACAGGTCTGCTACAACTTTTTTTTCAAGTCTAGCTTCGAATTTTGAGAGGCAGTAGTATTACGTTGCAAGAATATTAACATGAAATTCTACTTTTAGACTTTTTTGGCATGAAGCCAACTTTGTTTTGTCTTTCGTACCTTTAGTCTTGGACTTTTCCCATTGCAAAAACAACATGAAGAATTGCACTGATTCTGACGCACCAGAGCCTGAAAAGAAGTCTGAAAAGTTAGGCCTAGATGGAGCTTCAGAATGGCCGTTCAGAGTGGAAGAGTGTGCAGAACTGGGAAAATTCTGTGTGGCAACTCAAAATATCAAACCTTTCCAGACTGTGATTTATGACCAATCTTTAGTTTTTGGTCCTTCGGATTTCAATGATCCTTGTTGCTTAATCTGCTTGGAAGCTTTGGATAATGTTGACAATGTGTGTCCGCTCTGTAATATTCCAATGTGTGCCTCGGAGGTAAGAATAACAGGATTTTGTAAAGATAGGCTTAGACAGTCTTATGTGTCTGAAGGTGTCAAAACAAGTCGGATTTTTTCTAAATGTTTTTTTTGACATCTTAGAAAATATTCAATGTAAATAGGAAGTTCACACATACCCAATCTATAATCTACAAAAAGGCCCAGAGTACCGGACATGATAATCAAGGACATCTGATTATCAAGAAAGAAATGTGACAATTATCACAATTATGACATGATGAATTACTTTTCCAAGAATTCTCAATCTTGGGACAGAAAATATCTGATGACTAATTTTTCTTGAAATTTTGTACTTCATAAAACTATCATCATATTATGGCCTGTAAAGAGGCACCCTTTTTGTGCAAAACACTCATTAAAAAGGCACTAAAAAGTATGTTACGCTCTAGGGAAGAAGAGAATAGTATGTAGACAGCATGTGCTCTATCCAGCATAGCATGAGATCGTAAAAAGCAAGCAGACAGTGCTAATTATTGAGCTAATGCGAATTTTTTTTCTATCTTGCAATGATTGCAGTTTCGGAAGCATTAGCTTCAACTGAGGTGTAACTTGGTATGTCACAAATGACGGTTTAAAGTACTCTTTCATTGGCTATTCGCCTAATCATGGGAATGATTTTCTATGAAAATATTGAACACACAAGTAGCAGTTTTCCAGACTATAAAACTTTTTATTGTCCCATTTAATACAGAAATTGATTGTACAGTTGTTATGAAAACATACGTACACACATATGCTCTACAATTTTAAATTCAACACATCGAAATAATTCATCATCTTGAAAAACATGTTAAGAATAGGATGAAATTGGCGGGAATGTCAAAGTGTCCGAAAATCACTGCGAACATTGCGAGCAAACAACAGCAAATGGATGTTTTGGAAATAAATATATTTGAATTTTCCCGCCAAAAATAAGTTTTTATTTTTATTTTTGAATTGTCATTGAATGAATTTTAATAAGATTCTTGATTTCTTCTGATAGCTGAAAACTTTCTGAAATGTTGATGTCAACGACTTCTGAATAGTCCAATAGTAATTTGACAACATCTTTGTTTCCATAATGGCAAGCAATCATAAATGCAGTCCATCCATCATTAGCTCTTCCATTCAGCTCAATTCTTTCGGAATGGTCCAGGAGCAACTGGACAACATCTTTGTGTTCACGTTCACAAGCAATCATAAATGCAGTGTCTCCTCGATTATTTCTTGCATTTAGATCAAGCTTTGAATTTTCAAGGAGCAATTGGACAACATCTTTGTGTCCTTTAGAGCAAGCCCACAT
>LT727896.1:1216851-1227601 GCA_900157175.1 Oithona nana
GCCAAGACTTTCCAAGTTTCCGAAACCAAAGCGCATTGAAACAATTCAGGAGTATCGATACTCTCAAAGATAAGTTCACCGACATGTGGAATTCCAAGATTGATGACTTCATTTAGGCTAGGAGTATTTTGTGTGTCAATACGACTTTTCTTACAATTGGTCAAATGTTCAGCTGGACTCTGTTTGCGCTTTTTTGCGGGAGTCAAATCTTCAGGTTTTTTATGTATCGATCCAGACTTTTTGTTTTCCTTTTTGAGTAACTTCAAAAGAAAATTTTTAACTTTTTCCATTTTGAAGCAATTACAAAAGCGTGTTAACAAGTTGGCGTGAAATCAACAAATGAGCTTACTACTCAGGAATGGCGGTTATGAAGAGTTACCAGATTGGCATTTTCAAATTCAACCAAATCTATTGTAAAAATGTCAAACAACATTAAAGGGCGAAACAACTACAAATGATGCTACCTTTTCCCTCATTTTAAAAAATGTAGGTCATTCTGAGTTACACAATTGTCTATTTCAATTTCGGCCAAATTAAGTAAAAAGTCTTTTTTTGGTGATTTCGTGATAACAAAATATCTTCAGTTACTTTTTATGAAGTCACTCGATGAATTTCTAGTCATGGTGGTATATTGAATCTTTAAAAAAGATAACAAAATAAGACTCATGAGTGTCAAAGATCAATTTTAGCTTGAAATTCGTCTCATGAGCTGTCTGAACTTTGACAATTAGACCTTTCGAAGAATCAATTTTGACTTAATATTCGATGATTTTTTCTTTTAATGTCTATGTAAAATTAGAGGAAGGGTTTTCTAAGGGATATGTAAGAAACAAGTTGAAAGGGTTTTGTATTACAATTTGCCAACTGCTGCAAATGCATCAAGCCTGTAAATTGTGCTGCCTAGTAGTTGTTGTGCCTACTCTTCTTTATATTTTCCCTTTTTTGTTTCGTCTAGAAGTGTCAGGCCAATGCAGGGATTCATGAGCCTGAGTGTCTCATATTTCGTCAACACCAGCCGGAAAAACTGAAAGTGGAACTTGACTCTCTTCTACCAAGGTTCGAGGAATTTAGCCTTCTAAAAACTTGCCCTCTGAGCTTTAAAAGCTAGCCAGTAGATAGCCATGGACTCAAAATTGACCTAAGTTGGCGCAAACTAACACAATATTAGACTAAAAATATGATTGAAAAAAAAATAAAACATATTTTTTTGCTAGATAGCGTTTCATATAAACATAACGAAGGCTAAATTCCCTCAACTTTCAGTCCGGTTTACTCCCTTGTGGTACCTTTACGACTGTTAAGTTTACGAGAAAAGGAGCCCGAGAGATGGAAACTGGCAATGAACTTGGTCTCACATTTCGACGATCATGAAGCTCATAATAACGACAAAGTCGAGTATATTTTGGCTACCTCTATGCCCATTTTGGAAAACTGCGGAGTGTCCAAAGAAGACATACGACTCATCGCCCATTTGATGGGCATTTTATGGTATGTCATTACATTTCTAGTTTCGACGACGACTTTATCTACACTCTACAGAGACCAAAACTGCAAAAATTCCGACAACTTTTTTTTATATTTAAAAAAAAAATGAGACATTTTTAGCAACTTTTAAACACTGTGTAATGCGTTCTTCACAGCAGGTTTTTTTTTTCTTTTTTTTTGCTGTTGATTTGCCAACTCCCACTTTTGATTAGGCTTGCCAATAATTCATAGAATGTAGAAAGTGAGTTATGCCCATTTATACATTACAGGACCAATGCAGTCACACTGCCCCGCCTAATCCAAAACCAAAACGAGCCATTGGGTCACGCCCTATTTCCCCTGTTTTCTCGGCTAGAACACAACTGTTCATCAAATTGTCGCGTTACCGTAACTGCTGATGGCCGATTTGTGACGGTTCGAGCCGTAAGACACATCTCCGAAGGCGAACATCTAAGCATCGACTATACGAACCCCCTGCTGGGAAACCTGGTACGTATGAGTGGTTTTGCTGCATAATTCTGCAACAGCAAAAGTAAAGTAAAAAGGCAATTTTTACAGACCCGACGAAAGGATTTCTTTGGGCATTGGCAGTTTAATTGCCACTGTCAGCGCTGCTGCAGCCCTACGGAAATGGACACCTATTTGTCGGCTGTCCGCTGTCCCGACAGAGACGGATACCTTCTGCCTGTCCAGCCTACTTTGAAAGGGTCAGTTTGGCAATGCGACAGGTGTGGAAAAACGCAAGAGGAGAAATGGGTTGAAGAGCGCACGGATAAATTCAAAGTACTAACCATAGCAAAACCTCCTTTTTTTGAACGCTACTTACCATTTTCGATTAGTTAGAAATGCTAGTTTTGGGCTCTCTATTTCACACTGAACCGAAATTGATTTTTTGTGGATCTATTCTGGAAATGGATTTTGGTACTTTTAAGTAAGAATCCACTAAAAAAGGGTGATTTGGGTCAGTGTGAAACAAGTTGCAATGATTTTTGAAGGCGCAATTCATTGCATGTGTAAATAATCAAAGAAGTGCCAAACATGCAACAAATTAGAGGTTGAAAACTAATGATTGTACCATTTTAATGGTTGCTTTGTATATGCTAGTCACTGTGGGGCTCGCCCATAAGGTCAACGAAAAACCCCTCAAAGACGTTGAAGGTAAGGCCATGTGTCTTGGATATATTTTGTCAAGGGAGAGTTAGATAACTTCTTCAAACCCTCTCAAGTTTAGCTAGCCACTGCTAAAAATTTGAAATATTTTGCCATTGGGAAGCTGAAGGAAGAAAAGGAGGTGGGATATGTTGACTAACTCTCCCTAGACAATATATGTTTCCTGGGGATGAAAATTGGTTCGACATCACACCAATTTTGCAATGATTTTCAAAAAACAAACCTTGATGAGACAAGGCATGATTATTTAGAGTAATTGATTCATTTCAGCAGAACAAAAGTCTTGTCTGCTTCAGTTTGAGCTTGAACCGTATTCTCGGTATTCTAAAGACTCCCTACTGAATGAAAAAATAAATCCCTCGTTTTATTTCCCCTTACCTTTCCTAAGGTTGAGAAATGATAAACTTTTCCCGTCTTGCAATACCGACAAGTACGGTAAAAATGTATCGCTTACAGGAATACAGGTAGCCTTTGAGCGGCTTATCGACTTTGCAAACCATATGGGCTGGCCCGTCTCTCGTCAATGCTTTTATCCCAAAAGCTGTGACACAGGATTAGTTTTATACGTTTTTAAAAAAAGCACGTGGCATGCATTTGATCATCTAAAAATCTTCCTTTCTTTTTCAACTGTGTAGCTTATAATATCTCTTACAATATCATTCTATTAGAAATGTAGTTTTTCCCTGTAGCTGTAGTAATTCTATTCTGTATTATAAAACTTGTAGAACTAATTCTTAGAAATGACGGGTTTTAGTATCATTTTATGTGACAAATGATGTTGACTAATTTGTGTTTTTTCTCCTTTTCTCCGCTTGACAAAGAAGGTAACAAAACAAATGCTTGATTTCAAGGAAATGGGCTCCAAGATGAATTTAGCGCTATCTTTGTCCGAATGGGAAGACTATTTAGCTACGCTTTCAAACGAATTGCATCCCAGTAAGTAGAGTCATTTCTCAGTTAGACAACTTCATTTCCGAAATCCTCATTGCTGCTGATCTGCTCTTTTCAGATCATTGGATCGTCATGAACGTCAAATTGGTGATCATCCAGTTGCTTAGCTCCGATCAGGAGAATGAGAAAATGGAAAATATCCAACGTGCAGTGGAATTGTGCGAGAATTATGTTGGAGTTTATGAGAAAATCAGTCCTGGTTACACCAAATGGCGTGGTCATATCTTGGAGCTTCAGTCTGCCGCATTATTAAAAAAGAGCCAATTGCAGGTATATTTTTCTTTCAAGGAATCAAAAATATTTCGTTTTGTGACACATTTTTGCGAGGATTTTTAACACCAAGAAAATGTACAAAGAAGATACTTGAAGAGTTCGAAAACAATTTGACTTCAAGAAACAAGATTTATGTATGCGCTTAGTGACGACTGACAACATACAAGTGATCACAGAATCCAAGGCCAAATAGCAAAATTTGAGGCATCTCAAAACGCAAGTTATTTTATCAAGACTTTAAAAATAGTGATGAAAAGAGACGCATTTTCAAAAGATTTTTTGTTGCGTTCATACTACAATGAAGACTTTTTAAAATACAGCTAATTATTCCGAGGATCTTTTCAGCCCGGCGGTGACTTCGTCTCGTTAAAAAGGAGTCTTCTAATGTTGAAAGAAGCCACCAAATGTAGACAATATGAGCCGCAAGAAAACATCGCAATGTTGGGTTTCTTACTCAAGTCCCACAGCAAAGCTCTTTCTTCAATTCTGAATTCATGACCAAGCAAAGAAGGCATCTGGAACATATTCCCTCATCATGAATATTCTTAGCTTACAGCAAAAAAATTGTAAATAAAGGAAAGGAATACCTGTCTGCTTGTTTTGTCGTTGCTAACGTTTTGTTAGCTCCTCCTCCCGCTCATGATGGATCACCCGGTACCGCCAGATACGCTCCGCCCGCCAGCAGCGTCATAAAAAACCACCATCATCATCTTTGGCTTTTATGGCGTTGTCATAACGAGTATTATGGCGGCTAATCGCGCTTGTCTTACAAGCCATAAAATATAACTTTGTTCTATGCCAATTTGGAGCAATTCATCATTGCAAGAGTGTATAACAGAAAGACAGGGGACAGTTGAACAAACACCGTAGCCATTTTCTTATTGTGTACCTACCTACCTGTTTTTCTAGTCAGGCTATGTTGTTGCCCTCTAAGCACTGAACCAAAATTGACTCTTTTAAGAAGTTTTACAAAATGTGACCATGATCACATTCTTTTTTTTTTTTTAAAAATATGAGAAAATGTGACTTTAGTCACATGAGTCAAATCTTTGCTTTTTTAAGGTACTAAATCCACTACTAAAATTGTCAATCTGGTTCAGTGTGTTCAGAGTCTAGAAAACTTGTTTTAATCCAGCCTTGAATGTGGTGAACCTGGAGAGATTAAGGAGCATGAGAACAACTCAGCTTAGCTTAGAATAAGCGGCTTCTATTGCCCTTAGATCCTGACATCTTCATTAAGAGGATCATCCTGGTCAAGTCATTGTATATTCTCGCAGAGAATAGGGATGAGTGCTGGAAACCAATTTATCGACTGTCAGCAGCTCTTGCGATGCTGGCCGATGCCGATCCGTAGGTTTCAAGCTAAAGTTCTATGTAGACGAGCGGAGCGGCCTTTTCTTAATTCTCATAACATAAACGCTCTGTCAAGTGGGGAGTGAGACGAGCGATCAACGAACAAATTATCTTTCAACCCACCTTCAGATGCTGACGAACAGAAAATAATCGTGAGATACAGCTTTCACGTCTTCTTCTTCTTCATCTTGCATATCAAAAACAGAGAGAGCAGAAGAACCTCATTATTTGTAATAGCTTTTCTCATCAAAAATCAAATGAGTTTTAAAAATGCTATGAACAAAAAATCTACTGACAGACAAGCCACTAATAGAGTTGGCAAACGGTAAAAAAACGTTGATGAAAATACTGTTCTGTTTTTGTTTCATTTTCAAGTATACTGTACAAGATTGACAATTTTTTAGTCATTTTAGTCGATGCTGGTTTCAGGTAGGTGGCATGTAAGAAAATAACAATGGACATGATTTTGAGCTTATAAAAAAAGTCAACATCAAAACTGCATGCACCATATGTATTTTTTTCAACTTGTGTTCACTTGTAGTACTGTAATGACAAGGCAGGCAGCGATGACAAACCGCGTGTCGCTCTTTTATGACATTTATGGTTAAATTGGTAGTCTGAGTTAGCGCACCGCACAGAGCTCCAGAGCGGCAAAAAGTCACAATTTTTTTGAAGAAAGATTGTCGTAAGACTTGTAGTACAGGTGACATGCCATTAGTTTTATATGCTCTTTTAGCTGATATAATTGTAGTCTTGCACCCACTGTATTATCTAGTTCACAAATTCAATCACTCATATCTTTCATCGTTAAAAATGCGAGAAGCCTCCGGCGGTTGCTCGCTTCGCTCGCAAATACCTTTTCTGATCGATTTTGATTGGAATTAATACAGTGTTTATGTGCAAAGAAAAGTCTTAGATTTATAGCGGCAGGCAAAGATCCTCTTCTCATCTAGAAGCAACATTTATTTCAACTTTCATCGGTGGTGGCGCACATAAATCTTAGGCTCGTTTGCGGTTTTTTACCTAAGCTACAGCTAACGTAAATAGTTAATTCATCGCGTATAAAATACATGGCAATCATTTATCAGACTATATGAAGGATAGCCTTTGAAAAATTTGTATGCTTTTGCTAAAGACCCTGCAAAGAGAGAGCCCAGACAACGCAGCAACGGCAACTACCTCATCTATCAACTTGAAAAAAACTTGAAACCACGAAAAAATGTCACGTTCTGTAATTCAAGAGGAGGAGAGCCAAAACAATACGTGCAAAATACATCATGTAATACAATGCAGGAAGAACTATGAGAGTTCCTAGACCTGTCAACATTTTCGTAAAAAACTTATTTCATCAAAGCACATCTGTTCACTTACATTGACATCTGTCACACCTTATTTTTGTACTTTTGTCCTCTAAAGAATTGCATTTGTAATTTCTACTCATCTTATCAAGTCTCCTTTGAATTTCTATATGTTGCCCCACTGTACCATACCATAATATATCTAAAGTAAACATAGCTCGCTTCGCTCGTAATGTTGTAAAATGAGACTTTTTCGATGGTTTTAAACACTGTGAGCTATTTGAAGAGAGCAGTAGAAGCAAAAATGCAGAAGCCTCATTAAAAGGGATCCATCAGTAGCCGGCTTGTAATCAGTGAAAATTGGGGTAGCTCATCAAATTACCGAGGGTCACGAGCTTCTAGCTGCACTACTTTTTGATGGATTCGGCCATAGATCAAGGCCTCGTAGAGAGACTAGAGAGTAACAACGTTTTGATTAGGTTTCGCTCTTATCTCCGTTACTACATCTAGGGGTCAAGTCTCTGAAGTAACCAAAAAGTTGCCTAAAACTGTAGCAAAGGGAAAAGGCAGCTACGTTAAAGTAGTAGGTTGGTCGGAACCTCACAATTAAACGTCGTAGCCGGACAAATTGCTCCCGCTGGTTTCTGATGGACGACGAGCCAGGAATGAATCGTGAACTCTAGACCATTAAAATAGCTTTAGAAGCTGCTGCTGCCATGTGTTTGCTTTTACAGGCCATAATTCAAAGCTAGCTGACGCTGCTTCTACTCTACTATCAAGCCAAAACCTAACAAGCAACAACAATTTGATCATGGGTCTTCTCTCTAGAATTCTGCTAAAGCTTATCCTTTAGTTTCTCGCTTAGTTTCCAAGCTTGTTTTTTACGAGAACATATGCCGAACTTCCTTTACTAGACTTTTCACACTAGAATTTCCCATGAAGACATTCCTGACGCGCCAATTTTCTTGCTACTTGAACAACACATGTCCATTTGTTGCTGGCTTTTTAGTTCTTCTACCAAACAGTTTTTCAATATCCTGTTTTCAATTAGCATGAGAAAATGGAGACCTTTTTTTCAATATCTCAGATTTCAGAAGGTAGAAAAAAATTTCCAGCTTTCAATTTAGACTTTTGGAAGTGTTTAGACTCGCGGTCAAAGATGTTTGCTTTACTATTTACAAAGGTTGTCGCCACCTCCTATCGCGATATCTAACACTAGGCCTGGCCTCTGTCAAACTTTTATTTGGGAAAGCCTAAAAAGTAGTTTCTAATCTGTACACAATTCGAGCATGAAGAAAGAGTAGGAGAGAGAGAAGATTTTTGCAGAACAACTGTGGGATTTGCATTGACGACCGGATGGCGTAAAATTCCTAAGTACCACCAGTGTGACGGGGTTTTGACTGACATTTGCTGATGAGCTACTCTAATGACGTGCAAATCCTTAGGTTTTTGGCCTAAAAAATACCCAGTTTTAGGCAATATTTTGTCGCAAATCTGGCAAATCCAATTCGATTTCTAGACTTTAAAAAAAGTACATAGAAGACGTAGATTTTTGAGGTAACAAAATTGAGGATAAACTTCTGATGTTCAGTAAACGACGGACGAAACGAAGGTGAGGGGGACCCGGAGCAGTTTTGAAAAAAAAATGAGATCACATCGGCAGCTTTTTAGCAGGATTTTTTGTATGCATGAAATCACGCAAAATTGTGCTATGCTTTTGCAAATTGCATGAGCACTGAGCTGCTGCTGGCCTAATTTTTGACAACTTTTTAGAAGTAACATAGAAGCTAATTGCATCAAAAATTTTTAAAAGCCTGATTTTTAAAGATACTTGACAGAGACTTTCCAAAGAAAACATGACAATTCTTGCATGCAGTGTTTGAAAATCATTGAAAAAGGTCACAATTTTAGACATTTTGCAACATTACAAGCGTTTATTTTGAAAGTAAACATACATATTTGAATTTTCGCGCGCAAAAATATACGAAATGAAATGAGACAATTTTGGTTATTGCAAACACTGTGCTACAGACTCTCTCTAGCATAGTTTCGCTAACTGTCTTGGAAATGACTATGAAACTATGAAAGTAACTTCATTTCCGCTAATTTACAACTTCTCTGAAGTACCTCACACTCACCTAATCAGCCATTTTAAGTGAACAATAAAAAGTTTTGAAAAAAAGTTGTGGTTTGTCGGTTAGGCAGGCAGCAAGCGCCTCTTATTCTTCTCTTTTATTCATCATTGAAGAAGATAAAAAAAGACTTTTGAAGACTTTTCATCCATGTCCAATGATCCACCGCACGACAAAGAATAAAAGATGATGTGTAGGAATTCTCTCTAACGAAAAATTGACAAAAGTCTAGAGTTTGAGACCCTCTTATGATATACCTACGCTATAACTGCCACAGCAAAGTACAGGTATGGGTTAGCTGCCGCTAAATCCGCTTCTCATGAAAAGAAGTGCCTTTGGATTGCCCTCCCTGCTGCTGCTAGCTGCCTAAAAAAGTCTCAACTCGTGTTGGCAGACAAAAGGGCGCGAGTTTATAATCTTCACGTCACAAATGCATTTTGTTTGCATTAAATGCCATGTCTGAAATCCATTATTTGCCTTTCTAACCATGTGTACTGGGTCATGGAAACCTTATTAATGGAGTACCCTTCATTAAGAAAGATTTGACCAAAAAGAATTTTATGTGAGCGAAGCGAGCAAACGCCGGAATCCTCGCTTTAAGTGCCGTCTTTGCGAGTTTTTTAAAAAAAGGATTACAAATAACTCGTTCTAAGAAAATCGGGAAATGTTATACTAAACGCCATCTACCCAAGTTTTTTTAGTTGAATGGCAAAACTCTTTGAACAAAGTGATTTTGATCTGGAGAAGGTGCTATAAATTAACTAAGCTTGCATGCCGAGCAAGTGTCCATTACTTTGAGGGGTCAAGTCAATTTTATGGAGAGGGGCCCTTCAAAAAAATGACACAAGAAGTGGTAAAAGTGACAGCTAGCTGTCGACTTTTTTGCGCATTCTCCATTTGTGATAGTCTGGAGAGACAACGCTGCTGCCAAGACCCGTCGGTATGCATGTTGCCCCTGCCTACCTTCCTTCCTTTCTGAAGGGATCTCTAATTGCTTCAAAATACTAGAAGCCGCTTTGTTTCTTTTGCAGCATAGCATAGTGTGGCAGCACCTTGAACACGAAAGATTATCGAATTTTAGCAATTTTTGCAAGACAAAGACTTGCTGGCCTATTTCGGAAAAGTAGCAAGGCTATACCATTTTTAGATTGAAATCTCATTATTTTCACTTCCGTTTCCGTTTATGCAAGAAAAACATATCGAGAGGGGGAAAATGCAAAAGTTTAATCGTTGTTCTTTTTCCTTTAGATTAGATAAATACAGATTTTTTTTGGCCACCGAAATGTGTCATTTTTGTAAAGTTAAAAAGGTAAAAAAATTCAAATAAATCAAGTCTGAAATATTTCACGAATTCTTTTTTCTATAGATCACCTGGTTTGTTTTTGTTTTGTCTCCTGCGAAATTCCAAAGTGGCTATTGCATCTGATGGATTGGTGCGATAAAATCTGGGCATGCACAAAATACATCGATGCTTTTCGATGATGTTTGACAGTAGTCGCACAGGCAAGCAGTGGAGCCGCAAGGAAAACTGCAGTTAAGCCTAAAGCACATCAGTGCTTGCTTACTAGACTGGAACAAAAACGACTTCTGCATTGTAAACATTATTATGATCATACACCTTTTTTTGAATGACAGAAGTGTGCGAATTTGAATGAAATGATAGCCTAATAAAACTGTCGACAAAAAGATCTAAAATTGTCACGTTAGATTTCCAAAAAACATCATGATGATTGTATAGTAGACATGAATAGAAACATCAGTTGGATTGTTGTAAAGCTAGCGCAAGTGTTTTGGTTTCTACGAATGAATACAAAAAAATATTGTTTACATGCATTGCACTGTGTATGAAAAAGACAAAAAAGTCTCACTTAGTCTCGTGAGGCGGTAAATTTTGGAGAATCAATGAAGATTCAAAATTATCATTAATCGCTGTTGACGGAGCCTTCGGCTCCTACAGCGAGGCCTCCGGCGGGTGGCTCGCTTCGCTCGCCTACACCCCCCACCGCTCGCTTCGCTCGCCTACCCCCAAACCCCGAAAAAAAAAAATTTGTTAAAAAGAAATATTACATCGATTTTTAAGATGAAAAA
>LT727897.1:0-81556 GCA_900157175.1 Oithona nana
AATCAAAAGGAGTCATTCCATTCACATGTTGAGCATTCAAATTGATACTAAAAGTCTTGAACTGGTCATCAGTTCAACAACATCAAATTGTCCTTCTTTGCAAGCCATATGAAATAGAGTTTTCCATTATGTACATCTAATAGATACTGTACGGTTATTAGATACTCTAGAGTAGTATGTGTAAGAAACACACGATGGGAGTATACAAGGCTGTTTTTCTAGCAAATGTAGTACACTGCAGTACTTACCCTCGATGTCTCCCTGCTATATTGGGTGATTTTTCACGCGGAGATCGTTGGGCCGGAACGGAGTCTCCAGGTCGTATACCCAGCATGCAGAAAGGGTCGCTATAGCCGTTAGAGTCCTTGGCCTCCAGCTTGTCAGCCTCGACGACAATCAAGTTGAGCACAACAATAGGAGGCTAGAAAACGTTTGCAAAGCTCATGAGAAATCAAAACTGCTAGTGCTGCATGATTTCTCCCTCCTAGGAGACATCAGCAGCGGCAGCTAGCTGCAAAAATCACTCAATTTTTGCGGGGGGGTGCGGATTAGGGTGGGCCCGAAACCAAAAAGTTGTTGGCTTTTAAGTACTGGAGGTTCTATTTTGGAAACCAGTATCTACGAGTTCAAAAATAGCATCAAAATGAGTATTGCTATTGATCTCCAAATATAAAAGTTGTACCAAAAAAAGATCAAAATAATTCTGAGTATTTTTAGTATACAATTTTATGTTTGGTGAACAAATTCAATTTTGATGCTATTTTTGAACTCCCAGATATTTGATTTTTGGGCCCACCCTAGTAAGACCGGATACAACGTTTTGAATACCTTTTCCTCTTTGACTTCTTCCATTAGTTTTGAATGCGTTTCATCGTCGATGTCAAAAGCCTCTTGAGCATAAGTAAGAAGGTCGTCCTTTGAAGGCTGTTTGCTCTTGTTTTCACTTGTCACAGTTTGCCATAAAGGGGCCAGGGCGGCGCTTAAAGCATTAGGCTTCTTTTGCTGCATTTGCAAGAAATGGTTGGCCAAATTCCCTTGTCCTGAATTTTGAGCGTTTCCCAATTTGTGGGTGATGGTGTACAAAACTTCCTTGTAAAGATTTTCTCTCTGCAAAATTCATCAAAAAATCCTCCTTTGAAGTTGATGAGCTAGATTAGTGAAGGGATTATTGGTCGTGCAAGTTTTACTTTTGTGTGTGTAAAGGAGGAAAATCTTTCAATTTTCTGGCAGCATTAAAGGATATATCCACTTGGATTCTAGAAGCCTTTTGGGGTCCTTACATTTGCATACAATTGTTATTCGTGCTACTTGCTTTCTCTCTCGTGACCAAATTCTTTGTTTATCCTGTGTATGTAGCACTCGTGAAATTCCTAAATAGGTGAAATAGCTGAAATACAAACTTGTACTTCTTGTGTAGTAGGAAAGGCCGAAAGCTGTGGCTGAAATGTTTGTGCTAAATGCAACATGGAAATGTCGATAATTCTATACGAGTAGTAAGTCATAAACCTCTCGACTATACTTATTTAAAACAAAGTACTTGAACAAAAAGAGTTTATGAAAGAAGATCGATTACTTTTAGAGCATAGATTTGAGTAGAAAAAATCTCAAAGTCAGAATTCGATACAACATTTTGAATTTTCCCGCCCTTTTTTCAGCACTGGCAGTCGAGCAATGGCGGCCCGGCGGGCAGAATGGCAGGCCTAACAATGCTGAAAAAAGTGCGGAAAAATTTAAAATGTTGTATCAAGTTCTGACTTTGACTTTGACTATGCTCTAAAATGATGTTCATGCAATTTCAAAGTTTGTTGTGCTTAGTGTAGTAATTTTCAAACTACGTCTAAGAAAATTATGCGACTACTTCTATGACTAAGGTCATGCATTTCCCTATTAGTGAAAGTATTGCCTTGTTTACATAACTCCACAGGAGGTTTTACCCATGTTTTATACTAAAGGTACTAAGAACTCAGTTACAACACATGTTTGCTTGGTTCAAATAGTACTAATTTACTAATTTGTAACAAATCGAAAACCACATTTAATGATGATTGATGGTATGAAGAAAGCCAAGCTTTCTCTCCATGTATGTTGTGACCTTTAATATTTTACCTCTTGTTTGCTAAGAGCATCTGTTGCTTTAGCTTTCTTCGGAATCTTTTTTAGTAGAAAGAGAAGAAGTAGGAAAGGAAAAGTATTAGAATCTACCTAAAGATGGAATACAATGGTGGTCTACATTCTACTCACTGCAATCTACTTGGTTTATACGTAGGTACCAAGTAAGTGAAAAAAAGAAGAAGTCCCTAAAGACAAAATAGAAAGCCACCCAAAAAAAACCAGGTACAAAAATACATTAAACATATTATGTCGTTATCTCATTTTATGTAGATTGCAGTGTCAATATCACTCCCCTCAGGCCTCAAGTCATAAAAAGAGGCCAAGAGCACCAAAAAAAAGTAAAAAAAGTTTCATTTCCACTCTCTTTGAAAAGTTTGAAAATGTCAATCTCACATTGTTTGACATTTTGATGTATTTTTTCTACACTAAAAAGACTAAGAAATTGTAATAGTATTTCTTACTTCCTCTTTGTCAACTTGGGGTATGACAGGCTCAATGCCCAAACAACTTTGCAGTGGAGGACTTTCATCTATAGATTTCCATTCATCAAAATATTGACGCTTTTTGCTCTCGTGGCAAAGTTGTAAGCTTCCATAGAACTCCAAGAATTCGTTATCTATTTGGGAAACTCTGAAAGAAGAAGAAGCAGAACTCTGCGAGATGAAAAGAAATTCAAAGCTGATGATGCAATGTATCTTTGCTTACTGTTTCTGTGTATCCGAAACCTCAGCCCACATTCTCGGCATATCCGTGTAGTTTGGATACAGTTTGGTATCCAATTTAGGCTTTTGTTTGTTGAGCTCATGTTGCACCACGGATGGACGACGTTGACTAGTTTTTGACAATTCACAATTTTCTCGTTCACCAGTTTTGACTTTCTTGAAACTTTCTCGAAAACTTGAATTGACCAAACGACCTTTACAACTCGTAGTTCTTCTCGAAGGACTGGTTGGAGACGAACATGGCCTTAAAACGAGAGATTTATGTTGTTTGGTTTTCATATATTTTTCCTTCTTTTCTTCTTGGCTTCGGTTCATATCGTATGAATAAGATGTACTCAAATTGGGATGAGAATATGCCTTGAGGTTATATAAGGAAGGTCATAATTTGACCAAGCTCAATATCGGATCTTACAGCATTTACTTATTTTTCTACCTATATGGTTTTGACAGGCAGGTCTATTTACTTTTTGACATTTAGGCTTCTTTACAAACTCTTTGGACCTTCCTTAGCGCAATACACTCACGTACTGACAAGAGAATTTATGGATTACATGCAAGACCGTACGTTTCCTTGTGGTTTTCTGGTCCAAAATGATGTATGGTACAAAAAAATTGTAATTTGGCCAAGGCCATTTTTCAAGCCTTTTCAATCTACAGTATTAGAACGGGATGAACTACAATTTCATGCGTGCTATAAATTGTGATGAGGTCAAGGTAACTCCTTTTACAGATCACTTCTCTTACGTCATACTTAATCAGTCCCTGAAGGGTATGGTATATGTGTCATTGCCATGATATGTAATTTTTGCCTTTTGCTCCATTTTCTTAGCTTACAATTGCTTGCTACAGTAATAGAGCTACATGTAGAGATAAGGCAAAAGGTAAATACTTACTGCTTTCCAAGGTTGTTAGATGGTGGATCAAGGGTATTACCAAAGGGACTTTTTCGTCCTCCAGATGAAGGACTGATACCCAGTGATGGTCTTCTCCGACTAAAATGGACGCCGGGACTTAATGGCATTGAGGCAACGACCTAGAATGGATGGAAAAAAATATAGTCTCCGAAAATAACAAAACCCTAAAAAAACATTGCGAACCTCAGGACTTCTTATAAGCAAAGGCCCTGGCCTTTTCTTCAGCTCTGATGATGAAGCGTCTGAAACTTCAATGTTAGGCCCTGTCATGTCGTTACTTCCATTGCTCTCGGTGCTGATTGATGAGGCCAATTTACGGGCACTGGCGTTTATGGAGGACAAGGATTGACCCGCAAAATGCTGAATATCCCTGAAGAAACTCATTATAACTTCTTCTTCTTCGCTGCAAGGAAAGCAAGAGGTTTTCAGATGTATGACGTTGACCATATAGCACTACCACCATTGGGAAATGGTATTAGATTAGTGACATAATTGCATTCTAGCTTTTCTAGGAGGTTTTCTGGTAGTAATTCTGGTCCACCACTATGATGCAACTGTGGTTAGGACAGTAGTGGTTACTGGTTATCTATCATGTTACTGCAGTAGCCAGACTTTTTAAGATGCATGTTGTGCAACATGTAGTACATCATGTACTCGACATAAAAACGGAGACAAATTATTGGTATAATTAATGTACAAATTGTATATCACGTTTATACTTCGTCACTTTTGAAGGAAAACGGAACAAAAAGAAAATCGATGGAATAAATAAATGAAATAAATGTTCTCCTTCAGACCTTCACAGTAGGAGACACACTTTCCATGAATGATTACGGACAGTGCCAAGGAATCTCCCGAAAATGTCTGATCTAAAAATTTCAAAAAAAAAAAATTGTATTCATGTTTTGGCACTTTGCTTATTTCATAAGGATACTTTTTCGTTGACGTAAGTTTGACGCATGCATGAATTACTATTTCCATTATCTCTTAGTAAGTACGTAGATAGAGATAAGTTCCTGTCTAGTGTCTATCCAAGTAAGTTGTAAGTAGTGCTAGCTTACCCGTCAATGATATGTGTGTGTATTGGGTGATGTATCCTTCACGACTGAGCGCAAAACTCCCTATCAATGGCACACTCTGAAGTAGTCGTGGAAGCGCTTTGAAGGCTCAGCAACACTACAACGGAAGAAAAGAGAGAGGGAGCAACCAGTTGCTTTCACTTTCTGAAGAAGAAGAAGGACCAACAGGCTAGCTTGCTCACCAGTTATGCTCTTTAAACCACACATTTGTAGTTATGGTTGCGTGCATAGTAAACCGTTTGAAATGAGCTTTGTTTCGCCACCTTTCATATAAAATTAAATATTTCATTTGTGCCACCAATTGGAAAATTTTTGAAAATTACAATTTGGAGCTTTCTCATCTTATGTCCCTAGATATTTAGACCAGAAAATGTGAAAGCAGTAGCCGCTGAATATCATATTGAGATTTTGAAAGCTCTCTTAGCTACGACGGTTGCTGCGTCGATGTTATTACTCTCCGCCATCAAGAGTATGACCTTGGCCTTTATAAAATTTTCTTTTCTTGTATAGAAAACCAATTTCTTTATTCTGTTCTTTTCTTTGTCAAGTTGTGACTTTTTGTGGTATAAGAGGATTGGATTTCCCCTTAATTTTGGCACCCGCAGGAAAGTCTGGAAAGGTTGAAACTCCATCGATGTATTCCAATTTTCCATCTTGGAGTACATTGAGAGGATATGGCAATAGTTGACCTGGTGTAGGCAATTTCTGAAGATATTGTGACCAATTGTAAGCCGCCATGGTTTTCATCCTTTGAACACATTCCATTGAGCTGGGATATAGAAAAGTTGGGTCACTCGTTCGTAAGTGTTCGGCCCAAAGTGAAAGACGAAACTTTCTAACTTCTCCTACAAGGAAAACCTTTAGATAAATCTTTAGTAGCAAAAGTTTCGATGATATCAAACCTTGACTCATGAAATCGGGTTGGTAACAGCCAACGGCAATTTCGGAATCTCTGGAACCAGCCATGGACCTTTCGTTGATATTAGCGCTGCCGATGATAATGTAAACGTCATCTACAAGCATCATTTTGGAATGGACATAAATTGGAAAACGTAAACTTTCTCGGAATGTCTTGGCAAAAGCTTCAGATGCCGGTGCCAACCTTTAAAAAAGAATTCAATTATTCAGTAGATTTTTGGCGGGTTTGTTTACTTTTTTAACAAAGCAAAACGCGCGGGAATAATTGGCGGCAAATTCAAAATTGAATATTATTTATGTTTTAAATATTGAATGGACAAGTACCTGTCAAGGTGAGGTCCGTCATTTTCCCGTTTACCAGGACACAAAAAGAGTAACCAATCGGTAGGATGGCTGGTATCTCCCGTTTCAATTAGAGCCTGACCGATTTTCCGATACATCATTTCCATTGTCCTGTATTGCCAATAGAGGATTTCCTATTGGAGAAAAATCATTAAGATTTCATCTCACGCAAGGTTACGTATCTATCATTTACTTGTATAGGAGCGCTGGTAGGGTCGCCCTCTGGAAACATGGGTATAACGACATAAGCTACAAATCGTTGCCTGGTATGGATTTTTTCGATAATCTTTTGGGCAATTTCCACAGGAATCAAATGTTTACAGTTGGTTTGTTGGTCAGAATTCCAAAAATTGGCTGAGCCCATAAAGTATTGGTTTTCGATATAGATGAAATTCTCGGCATTCCGGATCATCTGGATGTATGCTTGGGCAATGGAGTTGTCAACTAAGCGACCTTTTTTGCAGTTCAATTTCTGGGCAGCTCTGGGCTCAAAAGTTGCCGAGTCGTTGGTGATAGAACGGAAGATTTGACATCTCCAGGGACCCGTCTCCTCTTCGAAGGTCTCAAAAATGTCAATTTTCAATACGTCGATCGGATCAAGTCGTCCATACCTGGAACCTTGTCGACTCCATCTTTCGTAAAAATTTAGGAAGACGTCATAGGCGATAGGTCCCCATAATTGAGCGTGGATGTCATGCCATGGTTCACGAGGACCTGAAAAATTACAACGTAAGTACGTATTACGCAACGTCAATTATCCATTCACTAATTAATCATTGTACAGAACGTAATTTTTTCATGGGGTGACAGCGAAGGAAAATACTACATAATTCAAATCAGTACTACAATAAATTATTCAAATGTCATTTGACGACTGTAAAAAAAAAGAAAGGCTTGCAAGGCATTTTTTTCCCTACTCTGCTTTGAAAGGCTTAGCATAATCCGCTTTACATACCTTCTTCAGGGGGCACAGACTTGGCATTGGAGTTGCGAAAATCGTCCATATGTTCATTCAAAAGAGTCTCGTAAAACGGATGGTTTGGTGTATCCCAACGTCCTCCGGTTAGGTCTAATCCTCCAACGAAAGCAATCAGTCTTCTTTTGTCACAAGCCTTGCGTGATGCTGCATCTAAAATGACACATTTTTGATGATGCGTGTACATTCCACTGGCAAACTCATTTTGGAGTACATCCGTGAACTCGTTGACGTCAATTTCGCGAGGGGCTAAAGCACAACAGACTTTGGTATTTTTGAAGAAATTAAAAGTCTCCATGTCATGTGTGCCCATGACACCTTGCTCCTTGAATTCATTCGAGGTTTTCTCAGACCAGACCATGACATAGACTGCCACTCCAGCATTGGCTTTGTCAATAAGTAAGTCTCCTAGCGAAACACCGTCATCCTCAGCTCCTCGCAACAAGTGGATCTTATGCCAAACTGCCCAACCTGTGATGCAGATAATTTCTTGGGCTTCTTCTAAGGCTGCTCGTAAGTCTTTAAAGTATGATCTTGGCTGATGATTGGCATAGGTTATGTCTTCGGTGGCAAAGATTGATAAAGTAGAAAATTGAGGTAGGGATTCCGGAACGTGAGCGTCTTGGTACAATTGGACTTTGTTGCCATCTCTCCAACCAAAATAGCAATCCACCTGGAATCATCAAATTTTTATTGGTAACTTTGGGTTAAAGCAAGCCATAATGCTTGCTTGAGCCCCTTTTGATCCAAAGCTCTTCTGAATTTGACATCAGCTAAAAAGTAAAAGGAGGGCAAAAGAACAAATCCGAAAAAGAACATGGCAATGCCGATCCAATGATCGATTCGTCGTTGATCTCCACGAATACTCAAATGAAAAATGACCATTCCAATGTTGAATAGGAACTCTACGAACCACTGCCAGTAGGCAATAGACATCACAATGCTGTCGTCTCTTTGCCTCGAAGACAAGGATTCCGGAGAAATCATCGATGCCACCGATTGAGTTTGAAGTTTCATTACTTGAAGAATTCTCTTTACTAAAAGGAAATCAAGGACGTTGGATGCTACCAAGAGTTCAATTCCTAACGTAGCATAGCATGTGTATCGACCTAACATGCTTTGAATTTGGCAATACTCTTTGGTCCTTGAATGACCACCTTTAACAAAGTAGTCAAAATCGAAATACACTTCATTCCTTCCAAGACAGCTGAGTAATGTCGAAGATGTCGAAGGTGACGTTGGGAACCACATTGCCAACGTCACAATGGCTGTGAAAAGCAGTTCAAAATAAGGAATGATCTTGGTCAATTTTTTTGGAGCATTGACTCCAAAAAAGCTCCACATGAAATCGGTTTCTACGATGCAAAGATAACGAAAAAGAGTGACAAAGAAAGAATGATTTTGAATGCTGATGGTAAGAAATTCAGCCAAGTAACTGTAAGTGTAGCATATCAAAGTCATATCTGGTGACAAGGTGTCTGAAATCCATCTTCTCAAAGCTCCAAATATAACCACAAAAGGTATCAGGTATAAATTGGTGTAAGTTTGAAATCCAATCACTTGATTCACGTATGATCCAGTTTTCAATCTTAAATATTGAAGTAAC
This sequence comes from Oithona nana, assembly GCA_900157175.1. Taxonomy (NCBI): domain Eukaryota; kingdom Metazoa; phylum Arthropoda; class Copepoda; order Cyclopoida; family Oithonidae; genus Oithona; species Oithona nana. The sequence continues at coordinate 8,670 of LT727897.1, forward strand.
TGTAGATGGATTTTGATGCCGAAAATGATGATGATGACCATAGGGAATAAGTAAGTGACTTTTTCCGTTGTTGAATATTCGAATTCATCCACAATAGCAGTAAAATTGCTTATCTTTGGAAAGCTCATCTTTGTGCTTTCCATTTTGGAGAGCAACTGAAATTTTGTATCTTCCACTTCAGCCAAATATAAAAAATTGCTAATCTTTGGAAAGCTCATCTTCTTGCTTTCCACTTTAGAGTGGGAAGCAAATATTTAGTATTTACCAAATTTTCAAATTACCTTAAGTGTTTTATAACTTTTTTTGTGACGTACATGTACCAAAACCTTCACTTAGCAACTCTCATGAAACAAGATAGCTCACCTCGTATGATTTTGGTCCAGCACTCAAATTAACATATTGAACACTGAAATTCAATTCGCCTTGTTGTTTTCCTTTTCCAGCCATAATAGGAAACCAACCTTGGATGATTTCCCCAGTAACCAAAACTTCACAAGGTATAATAACTTCTCCGATAGATTCTGAATAAGCATGGTCTTTGTCGCAAACATGGAAAATTAGATCCTTGGCTTTATGACACAATTCTAGACGGTAAGACTCATTCCAGATTGGATCCAAAGTGTTCAATAAAACGGATGTTTTAATGATCCTTCCATTGCTTAGGTGAACATCAACAAAGGGATCCGTGACATCTTTTTTGTCATACAATTTGGCAATCCATGATTCCATGTCTGGCAAATCTCGTGCGGCATTGATTGCCAAGAATAAATGTCCGTGTAAAAAGACTTCTGAATTTCCTGCTGATGATGGAGCTCCATAAACCAAATCACAATCCACTTCTTCGCAAAGTGTTTCTTTGACTTCATTTAGGGCATTTTCAGCCTTTTTAGCCACTTTTTTGAGAAAATTCATGACTTTTACAGTACGTTTTCGTGTTTATTATTGTCTTGAAGCTTGACCCATTCTACTTATTGCTCCATTTGCCAACTTTCCAAGACTACAAGGGAGAAAGTAAGTGAGAGTGTTAAGTCGTGGAAAGTCAGGGATTTACTAAGAAATGCGGAAATTTAAAGTCTCATCTTACTAAGAAAAATATTTTAAAAATAGGCACCTTCAAGCTTCAACTACGCAGGAGTCAATGATGATGAGGTCATCTTGGGATCCGGATGAAAGGATTATCCGGTAGCTAATGCTACCTCCAATGAATTGCAATCGTCATCTTGTTTATCGCACTGCACATTGGACACTGGTAATGGAATGACGTCAGCTTTCTTGAGCAAAGAAAAAGGAATGACTGTGATGGCTGTGCACTTTTAGCCCTTTTAGCTAGAAGCTATGCTATGTAAAATCGATATGGGACCGCAGAGGGATTGCGTGACAGATGTAGCAAGGTTGCGTAAAAGACCTTAGACCGAAAATTCTGTTTTATTTGCCAACTTACATTGGTGGATCGTAGCCTACGATTTGTAGGTTGCATGTACTATCTTATGGACTTTCTGGAGATAAAAGAAAATATATTTTCTGAAAATTAAAAAGAAAAAACCTATGTTTGACTATCATCAGAGCGTTCGGCAGATTCAATCTTTTCCGGATTAGCGTTTTCATCTTTGACTTCTTCCTTCAGGTTTCTGATCATGATTGAGTACTTCATCTGCCTAGTATTTCCGATGAATTGACGATAGAATTTTTCAAAGTCAGCCATAAAGCAATTGAAGCTGCTATATTCAGAAACAATAGACTCATAATCTTCATCAATCGAAATGGCTTGACCAGTGTAAGTACTTGTCCTGCCATCGATGCCATAATATTCCAAAGTGTAAGTGTAATTCTCAGCTTCTTTTGGAGATCCAACGTAATGAATCCATTGATAAATCTGTGCCTTCGGAACAACTTCTCCTCCTTTGGAATCAACTGAAAATTGACCATTTCTCGTACAAATCTCTCGCATAGAATGAATAAATGTTTTTCCATCAATTTCTAACGTTGCATTTGCATAATAGAGCCACATGGTTGAGTAATGTGCGCCATTGTAGAAATAAATATCCTGCATTAGCTTTTCATTGAACGAAAGCTTGTGAATAGTTTCATCGTGACGTTGAGTCAGGTGGTCGAGTAGTTCATGAAATGGCATCTTGAGTATTGGTTCATGTTCTCTTGGACAAGCAACGAGTCTGTAGTTCTGGATACATTCCGATTCATGTAAAATCATAGCTTCTTTGCCCAGAAGTTCTTTACATCCTTTGCTTTCATTGATGCATGAGAATCGCATGCTTTTCATGTTCAATAGACCTCCGATCAGTTCACAAGGTTCATTTGATATAATACATGATTGACCTAATGGGCATTGAAGAGTTTCATCGCAAAATTTTGATTCTTTGGCTGCCATTTCGATTTTGAAATTTCAGCACTCAGCACTTTGACCGCTGATGCCATCAGTAATGATCAGCCAATCAGCGTTTGACCTCCACCTGAGCTAAAAAAACATATTGCGCAAGAAAGTATATTTTCTAAAAATTAAAATAAAACTATGCTTGACTATCATCAGAGCTTTCGGCAGATTCAATCTTTTCAAAGCAAATTCACACACTTCACCAATGCCAAAGATTACTTGTTGGATTCCGGATTCGCGTTTTCATCTTTGACTTCTTCCTTCAGGTTTCTGATCTTAATTGAGTACTTGAAATGTCCATATTTGACGAATTTGTTCTCAAATATTCCAAAATTCATCACAAAGGGGCAATTGAAACCATTGCCACTGTCATGGTTAGAAACAATCGACTCATAATCTTCATCAATCGGAATAACTTGACCGGTGTAAGTGCTTGTACTGCCATCATTGCCATAGTATTCCAAAGTGTAAGTGTAATTCATAGCTTCTTTTGGAGATCCAACGAAATGAATCCATTGATAAATCTGTGCGTCCAACTTAGGCACATAACTAGTGACAATTTCTCGCATAGAGTGAATAAAAGTTTTTCCATCAATTTCTAACGTTACATTATTGTAATAAAGCCACATGGTTTCACACATTGCTCAAAAGTTTTTCCATCAATTTCTAACATTGCATTTGAGTAATAGAGCCACATGGTTGTATAACGTGCTCCACTGTAGAGCTCAATATCCTGCATTAGCTTTTCATTAAACGAAAGCTTGTGAATATTGTCCAAGTGATCTTCAGTCAAGTGGTCGAGTAGTTCATGAAATGGCATCTCGAGCATTGGTTCATGTTGTCTTGGACAAGCAACAAGTCTGTAGTTCTGGATACATTCCGGTTCATGTAAAATCATAGCTTCTTTGTTCAGAAGTTCTTTACATCCTTTGCTTTCATTGATGCATTCGAATTGCATACTTTTCATGTTCAATAAAGCTTCAGTCAACTTACAAGAATTCTTCATAACAAATTGATTGCAATTCTCTTGAAATTCTGTATCTGCATGACATCTTTTTACACTAATATCAGAGTCACCATTTAGTGGTTCCGGATCCATTTTGCTTTCACAATCTTGACAAATCATATGTCCATCAAGACACTTGTACCAAGACACTTTATCAGGTCGTGGACCACTTTTGCAAACTTGACATTTCAATTGTTTTTTCAAAACTTGAAGAGTTTCATCGCAAAATTTTGATTCTTTGGCTGCCATTTCGATTTTGAAAAGTTGGGACTTCACGGCGTGACGGCTTAGAAAAATTCAAGTAATTGTTTACATTTCAGCACTCAGCACTTTGACCGCTTAGGCCATCAGTAATGATCAGCCAATCAGTGTTTGATCTCCACCTGAGCTCGGCAGACAACAGCTGACTCAGTCTCAACCAATCAGTTGCTCTCAGCAAACATTTCATTTTTCTGGCGTCATTTGACTAAGAAGGAAAATCTAAACCAGTGAATTTTATCTGTCGTTTTATCGAAGAAACGAACAATGGGAAGTTGGCTTCACAGGAGAAGAAACAAATTTCCCGATGGCCCGTTTGGTCAACTACAATATTTCTTAAGTCGCTGTTCAGAATATTTCTCGGAACTTTTCGAATTTGGCATTAACCCTTTTGTAAAATGGGACATAATTGCACCTGTGAAAGCTTACTTGAAAGATCAAATTACCGAATTATTCAGATGGAGAAGAGAGTCTGAAGAGTGGAAACCCTTTTTTGACCGACTGGAAGATTCGCCAACACTGGAAATTGTCTTACTCATATCAGATCAGTTTAGATCTTGGGCCATAAAGCAACCTATTTTCGGATACCTTTTCGTGGTCTCCTTCCTATTTGCTTCAGTATATTACTATTGGCAATGGTGTCTACATCATTACTTGGTCGCCATTTTCGTTGCCATTTATTGCAGTCGTCTCCTTATATGGTGCCCACCACTATTTTTCGTCTATTGTCCTTTTCTCATACTTTGTTACTTCTTTTCCCTCCATTTTTCGTGGTCGATATTTTTCGGGATTTGCCACTTTGTTAAAAAGACACTAGAATTATTAGTTCTCATTGTAATTCCGCTCTGGTTGATTGCTGGGTGATCTACAGAACTATCAGAAACGTTTTTATGCCCATCTACATCTTTGGTAAGAACCAAAAACACTCTTTTTATTCAAAATCGAAGTTTTCAACATTTTTTTCGTGTTTCAGTTATGAAGACATTTTTCTAATGAAAAGACACGAGAATCCGGATCCTGGAGTTAACCATGGAATCATCAACAATTTCAATGCCAAGACTGCCGGATTTTGACGATATTGACTGAAAATCTTTCTATACAAAAACTAATCAAACTAATGAAGATCAATTTTAAAAGACTAGTAAGTTCTTATTTATTCATATGGCACTTGATCATTGTCAAACAACAGAGGTATCAAAAGTGCTATCTTCTCTTAGCATCAGTTCATCATTAGGCAATGGTCTATGATGTCTTCTTCTTTTCCATGCAAAGAACCTCCAAGTCCACCTCAAACACAATCCTGGAGGCTTTGGATTGGTTGTTGCATTATTGTTATGATTGACTGAGCAAAATCTCATTTGGAAAAGCTCAGCTTTATGTCGATCTGACAAATAACCTTTGACAATTAGGTACAAGACAACCAAAGCAGCTATACCAACTCCTAAAAAGACCAAAGTTAGGACCAATGGTAGGACTGGTAGTGATTTGTTGCTTCGGTTTATTAACTTTTCAGCCTCAGAGTTTTCGACCCCTGAGTTATCATCCCTGGCTGAAAATAGTATCACATTGGCACATTGAGAGTCTGTATGATAAAATGCTGGTCCAAATTCTAGCCAAGCACACACTCTTAATTGGTCACCAGCAACCACTCTCAAACCATTGAATGAAAAATGGTTGGATTGGCAGCTGAGAATATGTTTAGCCACAATCCTTTCATGGACATCTATGGCTGTACCAGCTTCAACTTGTAGATGGATTTGACATTTTGGATGGTCAGCAGGCTTGGATATTTGATAAGACACATCAATTTGGCCAAGCACTTGACTTTGAGCTTGAATGGAATCAAGTGAAGCCAATGGTCTTTTGGAAGATGTTGGTTCAAGCTGTATTTTGGTACAATTTGTAATGACTTCTTGGTTGGGCTGCGATTTTAGAATAGAGGCACAGGCCAAAAGGGTTGAAACTGGATGAATATTATGTGTGAGAATCCCAACTTTTTTCAAATCTAAGTTGACTTGTATGACACTTGGATGGACACAATTTAAGGGTGCAGAATAGAATTGCACATCTTGGCCATCTTCATCTGATTGGTACAATTGTACTTGATCACATGTATAATCACTGATATTCACTCCCCATTTCAAAGTCAAGTGGTCATTCAAAATGGTTTGTGAAAGTAATTGAAACTCTTCTGGATCTGAAATGGGAACTTCAGTGTTTCTGCTTATTGCCTTTGCGCCTTCAGAAATGCAAGTTAAAGGCTCCAGATTGTTCAACACTGCATTTTCATATTTGCTTGGTAAACTGCATTTGATGCTTCTTTTGGAATTCAAACTTAGATGACTTAGTGATTGCAACCATAGTTGAAATGCTTTCAATTGACAAGTGCATTCCAAAGAGTTGAAGTCTAAGAGTAGAGTTGACAAAGTTCTGGTCACATCTTTTAAAGGCTCCAATTTGATGATGTCATTGTGACCCAAATTCAGAGTGTGTAAAGTAATTAATCCTGAGGTCAGAGACCCAGAAATCACTTGTAAATGATTGAATGACAAGTCTAAAGTTTCCAAATCAGACAATGATTGGAAGACAAATAATGGCAACTCTAAAATTCCATTGGAACTCAAGTCTAGAGTTTTGAGAAGTGGTAAATCAGCAAATGCCAAAGTGTCAATTAGTTGAATATTGTTTGACCTCAAATTGAGGCTTTTTAAGTGTGTAAAATGCTGAAAAGTCTGGTTTTGTATATCAGTCAAATGATTGAAAGACAAGTCTAATTTTCTTAGTGAATTTTTCTGAAATGTATCTTGATTCAAGGTTCCATTGAATTGGTTGTAGGATAAATCCAGTTCTTGCAGTTGATTGAATTGAAAACCAGCCACTGATGACTTCTGTAGATGATTGTTCTTTAACAATAATATTTGCAAATTTTCTGGAATTTGTGCAGAGTTCAAATCATTTAGGAAATTCCCATTTAGATTCAAAAACTCCAGGTTGGCACTTTTGCTTAACTTCTGACTCAAATAGGTAATATGATTCTGGTTCAATTCCAATCTGGTTAATGAATGTAATGTAAACACCTCATCCGGAATGCTTCTCAGTAAATTAGATGGCAAACTTAAAGCCGTTAAACTGAGTCTTAGTGTTGCCAGTGCATCTGTGTCAATTGTAGTCAATTTGCTTGAAGAAATGACTAAAGCAGACAATTTGGTAGTATTCAAAACGTTCTTCTGCAAATTTGTCAATTTGCTAAGGGACAAATCCAAAAGTCTGATGTCATAGGCTTCCAAACTGTCTAAAATCACTGGTAAATCAGATTGTGAGCCTTTGCAACGCAGGTAATGGGGTTGAGTCTTTAGAGGGCACGAACATCCTTCAATGATATTTCTGCATTGGTCTGAAGTCTGGTTGATCATAGAAACTTGTCCTCCTTGCCCAGTATCCAAGTAAAAGAAGAAGAAGATCAGTGAAGACAGTTTCATCTTGCACATCAAATCTGAAAAAAAAGAGACAATGAATTTATGAAGTGAAAGTGATGATGACATTTGCATCTAACATTTTTTCCGGTCATAATAACGAACATAAATGCATTTTCCCCTCGTAAAAGAATAGAGAGAGAATAGAAATTGTAAATGAAAAATCACATGAATTCTCTAACTGAAAAGTGTTTGAAAATCAACTAAAATGCACTCAATTTTTGGCGTGAAATTTCAAATATGTAAATGTAGCTCGCTCCGCTCGCAATGCAATTATTTGTAAAATGAGACTTTTCCAGTGAATTTAAAACACTGTGATGGTCATCAACTATCGTAAAAATGAGGCCATAAAGCAAAATATGAATATTGAAATGAGCTCTCACCGAAGAAAAAATTGGTTCATCCCGCTCGTTTTTCATATTGACAAGCCTCGCATTTTGCCATGACTTATAACAAATGGAGAGGGTCATTCAATTATAGACATTGCTTGTAACGCGCTTACAGCATGCTACATAGATGCACCTGGTCATTTCAAAAGTGCACCTAAACTTATGATGAATGTAAAGCCATGAACGAAGGGATAGAGAAGCGAAACAAATGCAATTCCCAACAAGCAAAGATAGAAATCTTAATCGCCTACTTTTACCAAAAATATTGGTCTTGAGTTATGTTTTTCCAGCCACCTCTATTTCAAGCTGCCAAAATCGTTTTTCATTTTAAAATGGGGCTTGGTTCATGCACTGGTTTAATGGTTTTGTATAGTGCATTACATCCCGATTTCCAATCACTTTGTGGCCTTATTAACCTTAGCTCGCTTCGCTCGCGTTTACATATGCAACCCGAGAGGAGGTGCTCTATAAAATTATTGCAAAAGGAGACTCACTTTGTTTGAAAATTACTCAAAATGTCGCATTTGAAATTTTTAATTTTGGCATTTTCCAAGAGTATAACGTCCCAGAGTAAAACTTCCTGCACCCTAAAATTATGGAAAAAGGAGACTAGGTCGTTGATAATTAGCACTTTGATTTTATGATCTATTTCTGCAAGCTTTTTGCAGTTCGTTAATAAGCTCTTGGCGGCCCCTACCTTTTGGAAAATATGATTATCGTTAAGGGTGCAATGTAGTTTAAAAGCCTATGCCTGAGTAGCAAGCGAAAGGTCATTGGCCATTATAGCTTAGGCCTCAAGAATGCCATAAATGATCAGCGTTGAAAAATTGCATGAAGGCCATAAAAACTAAGGTGTACCCAACCCAAAGAAAGGAAACTTCAATATTATGCACACACCATAAAGTATCTACAGTTTCACACTGAATCAAATTCCATTTTATAGCTCATTTAAAAATTCTTTTGAAGCCAAGCAGATTAGCCAATTGGATTTTTTTCTACCTGCATCGTAGCTTATTGAATCTTGGGGGGAGGTCAGGTTTATAGTCGTGCAGGAATCCAGTGGAAAAAATTCCAAGGAAGTAACACATCAGGAGGGATTGTCACAACTAATCCAGGTCTCAAAGGCTGGCTCATGCATGAATAACTATTCAAAAAGACCCCGACCATCATAAATTCAAGATTAAAAAAGTTTCAAATAACCGTACAGTACCTAAAAAGAGGTCTACAAAAACTTAAGTTTTTTTTGTCTACACATTATCTAACCATTTATTTTATTTTTTTTTGGTTCTATGGTTTGCTTTTTTTGGTGATGCAGACCACCAAGAAAACCATTTAAAGATAAAGTCTGTGAGCTATACACATGTGTGTTCATGTGTGGGTGTTCTTTCTTGATGTTTCTTACCTTTGTTTTTCAGCTGTTGCTTTGCTTTTCTTCAAATCTTTTTTTCAAGCTTGAAATGCATTCTTTGACTTTGATTTGAACTCTGAAGATGAAAACTTCATTTTGCTGTTCATGGATGTGTGTGTTTTTGGCGAAAACAGCAGCTGTCAAAAGTTTTGCGTGGTTCCTCTCGTTGAGTCCATTGCCAACTGCTGCTTCGATTCATGAATCACCCACAAGAAAAAAGGGGGCGCGTAACTTGCATCAACCAAGTAACGCTTGCGCGTTTGACATTCCTTTAGCAGAAAACTCTTTATGGGCATCATGATCTCTTTTGCAGATATGCTCTTGTAACCTTTTTAACTCGTTTCATTTTTCTCACAGTCCTTAGAAAATTTTCATCTTTCTTCATCATCCACGAGCTAAGCGATCTAAAAATCTAAAAATTTAACATGAAAAATTTATGGATGGAAATCAAACATTCATTCTGTTATTTCTACTGTGTGATTATTCAATCTTGTGACGCGGCAACTTTTCTTGTTTAGAGTTGAAGAAAGAGGAGGAGAATTCAGAGAGTTTAGTGCAGCAAGCGTTGACATGTGAAAACAATTTTCGCCAAGAGAAGACATTTATAGCAGTGTAGAATTTCCTTTTTGGAGAAATACGTTGGCTGTTCAAGAGTAAACATTGACCCCAATTCATTCAAGATGTGCAACATCTTTTCTAAACACAACATGGCAAAATTTCGATGACATTTGAATTGTATCAACTCTATGCAAATTATGCATCGATAGGAATGCAACGTCCCATGCCTGATGGGGACCCCGTCCGCGTGCCAACGAGGATGACGTCGGTGCCCACTCATGACTTGAGCAGCGAAGGCAGCAGCAGAGCTACGAAAAAGTGACTGAGAACCCCCCAGAGCTAACTACGAGGAGTCAGAGGAGCCCCAGAGATGACCATCAACGAGATGCCCCTACTCATGGCATCATCACATATCAGCGTTCTTCGCATCGCACAGCAGCAGCAGCATCGAATCTTTTTAAATAGTATTTATCAAAGCAAGGAGTGTTTCAATCCCCCCTCCAATTATGGCTGGTCACGTTTACGGCTTTACTACAAGGCATGGCATCATCACTGTAGCGCATCAGCATGGCACCTACTAAACCAATAGAAAAGTTAAGCTCATTTGGGATGCAGGTTTCAGACCTTAGCACTGCCAAGCCCATATCTCTCTTGGAGATTTTAAGAGTGTCATCGAGGTAGGGACCCGACTATGGAGTCTTTATCGTTGCTCCTATGCTCTTCTAAATAAGGCAATGAATGATTTGAAAAACTCAAAGTTGAAGTCCTAATGGAATTTTCAGTCACTAGAGTAGAAAACTAGAATTGAGTGCTGGAAGGCATAGCAGCTACTCTCGGATTAATGAATTCAGTAAAGTTCTTATCTATCTCATGCATAAAAATGCCGAAGCCAAATTTGGAGAGTTGAAAAAACGGACAAGAGCATCAGACTACTCACTTTTGCAGGAGGAGGCAAGGGACTAATTGAAGTCTGGACAAGCCTTCATAAGCATTAACGTTAACGACCACCTGTTCAGACCTTTCTTAATTGAAATACAACATGAAATTAATGAGCTCACTTTTATGACTACGTTCCTCACGACTGACGAGACGCTGAGGATGCATCCGCCTCCATTGAAAATTCAATCTTTATTTTTTGGGCAAGCGAGAATTATAATGAAAAGATTTTCTTTAAGCATTGACAAGTTACTCGCGTTGGTCTTGACAGGTCCATTTTGTTTTTCCATCTCCTTCTCTTCTAAAGAGAGAGTCACCTACTATTTCTACTCCCTCTCGTCGGCCAGAGAACCGTGTTCAAGTCTCTTGCAGTTTCTCTGATTCAACTTGTTAACGGTACTCCGAATGAGTTAGGCAGCTCTAAATGTGTGTATAGATCTCAAGAATGCTCAAGGGTAAACAATCCAAACCATATATTACTTCTGTTCTAAACTCTAAAGAAGGTGAAATCAGAAAACTTTACAGTTTTATTATCCAAACGATTTCGACTTGTTTTATTTTCACGAATAATTTTACATCAAATCATCATCTTCTTCTGCCATTTCTTTAGCCAACTCCAAATCTTGAGCTTCGCGTTCTCGCCGATCTTCGGCGGATTCCAAGTCTTGATTGTAATTCTTGGGAGGAAATCTCATAGCTTTGACCGAATGATTGTGCAAATCCAAGCAGAACTGAATTCTTTGATGAAAAGCCAGTTGAGGCTCACGAGTACAGTAAATGTCACTGATTTCTTTGCTTTGCATCCATCCGTTTTCATGGTCCAACACGGCCTCAATAACACCATCCCGAATAGCCTGAAAAGTAAAAAATAAATATTTTTGAAGCACAACAATAAGAATGGAGGAAGATACTACGTGACTTACTACTTAAACGCGAGCATTACTCAACGGTCATCTGAGAAACATTTTACAAAAGTCGTGCTCGCTGCTTTGAAAAATATCTTTAGAGTGTCTTGCAAGTCATAAAGCAAATTTCTAAGTAGTATGACTTGAGCTCAGGTCTCTACTCAATTTCAAACCTCTAAGATGAGATCTTTGGTATTTGAATGAGTTTCGAAAATAGGAAATGTTGCCTCCAGCATCATGGGCGGAGGACCAAAAACTCATAAAATGTCATTTGTGTCTAAGTTGGAAAGTTATCGGGTTTCTCAATCCAATGCAAATGATCACCCGCATGCACTTAATAATGGGGTTTGAGTGTATCCGGGGCCTATCGCAAAAAGCATCGCTTTAGAGGTGGTTTTTCTGCATTTCTCGGATGTTTGGCACGCGATGAACGTCGCTGCTGCCTTAGGAGCAGCCGCATCATTGAACCAAACTCGTAGCTACGAAATGGACATCACGGAGAAAATAACGGCGAACGAATTCTTCACGAATTGCCCACAGGCGGGAAAACAGCTTTTTCGTCTACCCAGTCCTTTTCTAACGCCAACCAGAAAATTGATTCTTTTCAAAGAAAAAAAGAGAGACTTGAGGGGCATTTAAAAAACAATCTACCGATCCGTCATCATTCCAGATGCTGGACCAAAGTCCAAAATTGAATTCAAATGAAGTTTTGATGATGATGCGACTCACTTTGCATTGATGCAAAAGTTTTTACATAAAAGAAGTACTTGTCAGAACCCTCCCTATCCTCAGGCTTCAAAGTCCTCCTACGTGTAAAGAAAAACTCCTTGAATAATGAAGGCCTTGGCTATCTCGGTGCGGCTTATCGTGTGCCACAATCAATTAGGCTGTCAGTCAGGCGAGAGGAGAAGGAGCAGCAATCCCTGCCCCTCTTTTTTTATAAAAAGAGGTTTGACGAGATTTTTGCTCTGCTATTCTACTCTACCTTATTACATACTAAATTGTTCTTTTGTGTAAAAGAATGCATTTTGCAATCAGCCATGCCTCCTCCTCGGCTGCTAATAATTGTTAAAGAACTATACAAAAGCGAGAGTGAAAGTATCATGGATAATTTTCTTTTAAGGTTTTGAACTCTACACAAAAATGAAGACATTTTCTCTTTGGGAAGAAACCTACAAATTAGATCGATGATCCATTAGGATGTCTGGCTTGGAATGAAGGGAAAAAAGATTACCTTGGCAATGATGTATTCGGCATCTTTAGGCGACTCCAATTTGAGTTTGGCTGCGACTTCGGCCAAAGAAATCCTGGAGTAGGCCAGAGAAATCCGACGAATAGCCGTCTTGATGACATTGTGATGAAGTCTCAAAATCAAGGTAAATGTACGATCGCTTTTGAATTGATCGAGATATTTGCTTCGCACAACTTCAAACTTGCCAACATCGCCAGAACGAACAGCTGCAAAGAGATTGAAAATCTTATCTTTTGCAAAAAAGAATTTCATGGTCAATAAAAAGAGGAAAGGGGGACTTTAACGAGGAGGTGGTTGGCATTGCATCACTTGGCCATCTAGCAGAGAAGCCGATGCACTGATTTCCTTAAAAGGAGTGAAAAGTAGTTTTGATTTTTTCATACCTTTGGTTAATTCGAAATAGGGAGCCAAAGCTTCCTTGTTGGCCGGTTGCAAAAAGAGTTGCCTCTCGGGAATATTGCCCAAAAGTAGTTGGACCGTGATGCTCAACTTGTGCACGGTATGGCGAAATCCTAGGGCCGAAGAAGGAGCTTTGCGGATACTTTGAAGCAAATGTTTATGAGCCTCGGAGTAGTCCAATTGAATAGCTTTGATACGGCCCAAGTAGTAAAGATAGCGAGCCCATTCACTGTTGCTCACTTGCTCAGGGAAAGTCTCTTTGAGGACCAATTTATTAGCCTATCAAAAAGGAGAAAACCGGTTGATGTCTTTATCATTGCAAAGATATGCAAAACTTACGTGATCGTACAAGTTGTAGTGGAGATAATTTCTCAAAAGACAATTGATCAACACTCCTTGGCCTTCAAAGTCGTTATGCAGGGTAGCGTGTTTGAGCCTTGCATGAAGAAATCCTCTGATTTGGGCAAGTTGTCCAACAGCTTCATGACTCAAAGTATGGTAAAAGTAACAACGACCAGCGACATGGTCCAAGGAACGACGATTTTGACTGGCCAACTTGTCTACCAGAGCGTCGGAAATCTTGACTGAATCTTCCTTCTTGCCAGCGTCCATTAAAAACAGAAGAATCAAGAGTTGAAGATAGCAATCGACTTCGGGCAGCAATGGGGTATTGGCTGATTTGGCTCCACGTAGACGTACATTGACGACTGGTACATCTGCATCTGTTTCCATACTCTAACAAAAGGATTGAAAAATCAGACGAAAATCTACAAATCATTTTTGAAAACAAAGACTTACATCATCAGGAATGTAGGCTAAAAGGGCTTCTCTTTCAGCGGCTGAATGAGTATAGAATCCCGTGATAAGTCTTTTCATAATATTTCCAGTCAACTTCTTTCTTGTGGCTGGAAGGCCTCGGAGGACACGAACGGCGAATCTAGATTCTTTGCTAACCACCGAACGCTCCAAAAGTCGACAGTGCTCACGTACATCTTCGAGCGTCAAAGTTGCGGGATCTTTCTTTTCTTCTTTCACTTCTTTAGTTTCCTCTGCTTTAACGTCCTCTTTTTCCTTCTTGTCTGTAGTACCCATCTTGCTAGAATGAATTTTACTTTTTCTTTTCGAGTTCTGCAGTTTTGAAATGACTCGTCACTTTTGTTTTGATTTTTCCGGCTTGCGTGTTATCAAGAAAAGTGTTATATTGTTAATAAAGGTTCCGTTTACGATAACGCGACCTAGTCAATACACTTTTAAAAAAGGGCGGGAAATTTCAAATTACTTTCCTGGACAAAATGGACATGGACAAAGTCACGACGAAGCCCTCATAAATCAGATTTGATTTTATACGAATTTATTTTGCAAATCCGGGAAAATGAATTTATCTATTCAAACAAATTGTCTAAATTGATGAAATTTTTGATAAAATCCTCTTCTTCTAGCAAATGAACTAGGTCCATGTTGCATATGTACGACCCAAAGTCATCATAGTTTGCTTCCCAAACGCTATATCCTTTACTTGGATGGGTCCAATGTTTTGATTTTGGGATAGCTTTTGCAACATCCAATGGAATTTGACCAACATCATTTACTGCATGGGAATCAATATCATCTCTTTGAAGCAACGACATTGCGATTTTAGAGCTATTTTCCGCAACTCTCTCGCAACATAAATGCAAAGGTGTCATCAATCCCCAAGTCATTGTTGTTGGAAGAAATCCGTTTGTGTAAGTCATTGTAGCATTAACGTTGATATTTGGTTGCTTGAGTAAGATTTCTAGCATATTTCCAGAATAATTTACTCCATGCAGGCAATAATAGTGAAGTGGAGTTCCACCATAATCGTCAGTAATGTTTACATCAATCTTTGTTAACAGGAATTCTAGAACTTCTTCACATTCTTTTGGTCTCGAATATTTTCTTCCAGATTGAATAACAGTGTGAAGAAGAGTTTCACCTTGATTTTGACAATACAAATTTCCGGTGGGTTGAAGTCGTGAGTGAATAAGAGTGGCATCCATTCCAAGTAACATTTTGACAACATTGAGCCTTCCTTCGCGACATGCACAATGGATAGCAGTATCGCCACGGTGTGTAATCAAATGGATGTCAATGTCTTCTCTATCAAGCAAAGCTTGAATCCATTCGTCACTACTGTACATAATTGCGATGAAAAGGGGACTTCTACCCACAATAGGTCCCTCTATCCAATTTAGATAAAAAGTTGGATAATTTTCGCAATTGTCTGTTGCATTGATGTCCAATATTTCTTGAGAGACTAAGAAATCGGACAACTTTTCCTCAATTCTGGATGACTGAGAAAGCCAATGAAGAAAAGTGTAACCATAATGATCTTTGACATTGATATCGAGACCAAGATCAAGAAAGTATTTTAGCATTTCTAGAATATGCTCCATTTTAAAAGAACGGGCTAAAAGTATCATTATTGGCCCATTATACTCGTTCCTTATAGCTAAGTGAGCTTGTAAATCGTTCTGGTAATTTCTTGTTGCTGTTGGTGTATTGAGGGTATACCTGCTCTTTTTGATGCCTCCAAGGTTTGGTAGAGAATTGTTCAGGTCGATTCCTACATTGGTCAACTCAGGAACTAATAGGTGTACCAAATTATGAAGTCCCATTGGAACTGCCCTAACCAAAGGTCTGGTGTAGTCAGACACCACCTTGTAATGAGACAAAAGTATCTTTTTGGCCAATGTATGGTCTCCATCTCCACAAAGTTTGTCAATCAATGTTAAGGATTCTTCCTCATAGCCCCACTGGTCTTTGGGTTCAACATTGCCCTCGGTCTGGTCTTTGACAAAGGGAACTTCTTGTACAAGAAAAAAGAAAAACCTTTTCAAGTGCTCCACCTTTTCGTTATCAATAAAATGCTTGATTGATTCCTTCCAGTACTTCCATCTCTTGTGGTTCCTTGGCATAAGGACATAGTAACCATTTTTGCCTTCAATTCTTTGTGTCGTTTTCGTTTTTAGCTCGAATCGTGAAAGCTGGCTTGTCCACAAAATACGACTTCTTGATACAAACAAGTTCCAAGATTTGCAAACCAGACAGCAACGAGCAATGCTGACTGGATCGAGATTGTTGAAGATATTCAAAGCAACATGGGACAAGCCCTCAATCTCGACAAAAAGTTCCATTTTTTCAATTCTTCTCAAATTGCAAATGCTGGTCAAGATGACGCCGTCCAGGTAGACTATTTTGAATTGCACGCTCCAGAGGTTGGATTGGGTCAACCTGTCACGATGCAAGATATCGTCGCTATCAAAAGAAGAAATTCCGACAGTTTATAAAATTCATAATTTCGTATTTATTTTCAGAAATGTAAAAGAATTATTGTAGGGATTTCCCTGCATTGCATCAGGCATTTTGTTCAGTCGCATAATTTGCTTGGCATTCTAACTGCACTTCTTGGACAAAGCAGTGGTGACAGTTTTAACCTCAGTGTAAGCTTCAAGTCCATATTCTCCAAGTTCTCTTCCAGATCCGGATTCCTTGTATCCACCGAAAGGCGCAGCCATGGAGAAAATATTGTAGCAATTAGTCCTAGAATAAAAGTCAAAATTGAAATTATCTCATCAAGGACACTTCATAATTAGATAATTACCAAACGGTTCCAGCTTGAAGAGCATGAGCCAAGTAAGTAGCACGATCATTGTCCTTGCTGAAGATCGCAGCAGCAAGTCCATAATTGGATGAGTTGGCACGTTCAGCAACTTCTTCCAATGTCTTGAACTTTTGAATAGCTTGGACAGGTCCAAAGATCTCTTCACGGCAAATCACCATGTCATCGCTAACATCTCCAAAAACAGTAGGTTCGATAAAGTATCCACGGTCTCCATGACGTTTACCACCAGTAAGAAGATTGGCACCTTCTTGTTGTCCCTTTTCAATGTATCCCAAAATCTTTTCGAATTGTTCTTGGTCGACTTGAGGTCCTTGCTCATTGTTGGCATCAAAGGGATCGCCAACGGTACGTTTCATTGCTCTGGCAACTGACTTTTCAACGAATTCGTCATAAATGCTTTCTTCGACCATCAAACGACTTGCAGCACAACAGCATTGACCCATGTTGAAAAACAATCCTTGATGAGCAATCTCCACAGCTTTGTCGATGTCAGCATCTGCCAAAACGATGGTTGGACTTTTGCCTCCAAGTTCCAAAGTGACTTTTTTGATTGTTGCTGCAGCTTGTTGTTGAATCAATTTTCCAACTTCAGTTGATCCGGTGAATGCGATCTTGGACACATTGGGATGGTTGACAATTGCTGCTCCAGCAGTGGGTCCATATCCTGGGATCATATTGACGACACCTGCAGGGAAACCGGCTTCCTTGGCAAGTTCAGCCACATACAATCCGGTCAAAGGGGTTTGTTCAGCCAATTTCATGACAACCGTATTACCCATGGCAAGAGCAGGTCCTAATTTCCAAGCTTGCATGAGCAAAGGAAAGTTCCAAGGAATGATTTGTCCGCAAACACCAACGGGTTCATGTCTAGTGTAAATGAAGAAGTTACCGTCACCGGGAATGGTTTTGCCATGGTTCTTATCGGCCCAACCGGCGTAGTAACGATAGCATTTGATACTCAATGCCAAATCAGCATGAAAGGAAGCGGTGTAAGGTTTGCCATTATCCAACGTTTCCAAAGATGCCAAGTATCCAGCATCTCGCTCAATCAAATCTGCCAATCGATTAAGAAGACGTCCGCGGTCAGATGCATCCATTGTCCTCCATGGGGCATTCAATTTGAAAGCATTGTTGGCTGCTTTCACTGCTCTGTCAACATCAGCTTTGTCACCTTCTTGAACATCAGCGATTTTCTGTTCAGTGGCAGGATTGATGGTGGGAAAGGTGTTTCCGGAAGCGGATTCTTGCCACTCATTATTGATGAAAATCTGTAAATATTGGAAATGTCATCTGTTTCTTGGTTTGCCAGTAATGCAATAAGTCAAGGAAAACGTCATTGGTCCTACTTCGGTCCGACAACAATTATTTTGTAACGCTTGAAACTTACTCCAGTATGCTTGATGTCAGGATTTTGAATCGGCTTAGGCCTGGCAGCGGTTGACATGGCTGCCAATTGCCTGCCAAGGCTCGGTTTTGCGAATCTGGCCAACATTTTGAAGAGTCCAAACTTCAAAACTCCCTTATTTGAAGAATATCAAGGATAAGAGAAACTTGTCAAGTGAGTTTAGTGCGTAGCAACCGATTTGAGGCCCAAAGCACCCTACTGAGAAGCTAAAGTGCTGCATGTGCATCGAAAGCATTATGCACTTTTTTCTGGAAAGATTCTGATTAACTTTAGTGTCATTTTTAAAGAAGTTGTCTAGAAACACTTTTTTGAGAATACATGGGTGCGTTATTGAAAATAGATTAAAGTAAAATTAGTTGCTTCGTTTTTGAGGTAACGTTCCAACCGGACGAAATAGTGCCGAGAAGCTGAGACAAACATAAACAAAAGCTACAAATCAATACTTTTGTGAATTTGTAAAAAAATTAACCAAAGAATCTTTTATTGTACAACAGAATGGCCATCGAAATTGAATCAGCCGAGTAAGTAAATGAAAACCTTTAGCATTCATGTTTTCAGTTTGGTTTTTGGTTTATTTGTTGCGTTTTTCTTTGCGATATTATGACGTTGGCCAGAAGCCAAAAAAATTTCAAATCGATAAAAACATTGCAGACTGCTGTAGAAATTTAAAGCCATGTTTGCCAGTCTCCTGACCAAAAGGTCACTCGCGACCTTAATCAAAGGCCAAGATGCCGCCAAGAAGATCATGTCACAAGTATCTCAAGACCTTGAGTTACTACAAAAAGCCGGAGTCAAACCTAAAGTTGTTCCAGTTGTCGTTGGCGACGTTGCCGAGTCCCGCATTTATTTGGACCGCAAAAGAGCGGCAGCTTTGAAGGCTGGCCTTGAATTTGAAGAAAAGATCATTCCTGACAATGTTGACATGCCAACCATGCTGAAAACCATTGAAGACCTCAATGCTGATCCAAGTGTCCATGGCATAATTGTGCAACTACCTATTCCTAAACACCTTGATGAACAGGTTGTATGCAACAGTGTTGACGTTACCAAGGATGTTGACGGCTTTACCTGTCGAAATCTTGGGAATTTAGTGCAGGGAGTTGGTCTTGGTGACTCCTTTGTTCCGTGCACTCCATTGGCTGCATTGAAGATTTTACAGCAAATCCAACAAACCGAAGGCATTGATTTTATGGGTAAAAATGCTGTGGTTGCTGGACGTAGTCACAATGTTGGGTTACCAATTGCCATGATTTTGCAAGCTGATCATATCAAAGGTGGATTGGATCTGACCACCACTATTTGCCATCGATACACTCCCAATGAACAGCTGGTGGAAGCTGTGAGCAAAGCTGATGTTGTCGTCTCTGCTGCTGGTGTGCCTGGACTGATCAAACCAGAATTTGTCAAGCCTGGAGCAATAGTTATTGATGTTGGAATCAATAGAATTAAAGTTGATGGCAAATCCAAAATCGTTGGAGATGTTCACCCAGACGTTGCCAAGGTTGCTGGATACATGACTCCAGTACCCGGAGGAGTTGGTCCTTGCACTGTAGCTTGTCTCCTTTACAACACTGTCATTGCCGCACGGCGTCAAAGCCAAATTTGAAATGTTTTCTAGTCATTCACTTTGTATAGTCAAATAAGTGTTCTTTTCAGTATTAAAAACCAAAGAAACCCAAACTTTTGTTCCTCTTTTTTTCGGTCGAAAAATTCGTCAAATCGAAGGGAGGTCTGCATAGATTAGCTTAAATGTAAACAAACTTTCACGAATTTTATGTTCTTTGCTTTTTTCAGTGTCGTTCGGCTAATACAACAGTATTTAAAAGAAAATAATCTGCAAGGTACTTTAAAAACCTTGCAAGAAGAAACTTCAGTCACCTTAAACACCGTGGATTCTCAGGATCAATTCATCGCGGACATCAATAATGGACACTGGGATGTGGTCCTCCGTGCAATTCAAACTTTAAAGCTTCCAGACAAAAAGTTGATTGATTTGTACGAGCAAATCGTCATTGAACTTATTGAGCTACGCGAACTTGGAGCTGCTCGATCCACCTTGAGGCAAACGGATCCAATGATTGTCATGAAACAAAATGAACCAGAACGTTACGTACATTTAGAAAATCTACTTGCAAGATCCTATTTTGACCCCCGAGAGGCATACCCTGATGGCAGCACAAAAGAACGTCGAAGAGCAGCTATAGCTCAATCCCTATCCGGAGAAGTCTCGGTCGTGCCACCATCCAGACTTTTGGCTCTTTTGGGTCAAGCTTTGAAATGGCAACAACATCAAGGACTTTTGCCCCCAGGTAATTAAGATTTTATTTTCGACCAACATAGCATCGACATTTTTGCTTGAACCATTTGGGACATTCCTTGGTGATTTCTTTGTGTTCAGCTAAAAGAGCTTGGGTTTGGCGATAAGTAGTGAAGTGTTGAAGTTCATGATAGTGACCGCAACATTTTGACATCATTTGCGGGTCACATTCTCGTGTGTTGATCAAACTCAAATATAGGATCAGAATCAAAGTCACAACCTAAAAATATTGACAAAATTATAGCAAGTGAAAACGTGAGGGAAACTTACTTTGAAATCCATGTTTCTTTGAGGGCTGAAATCTATGAACTAAAGAGTGAAATGCGCATAATATTGTTGTCCGCATTTTTACATTTTTTAGAGGTCAAGTCAAAGTGGGAAAATGGGAAAAAAATGCAAAAATTTTGTCCTCTTTTTTAGGCACCCAAATTGATTTGTTTCGTGGCAAAGCAGCAATGCGAGAACAAGAAGATGAAAAATATCCGACGATGATGAGTAAGCAAATCAAATTCGGGGCCAAATCACATATTGAGTGTGCGACCTTTTCACCCGACGGCCAATATTTAGTGTCCGGATCGGTTGACGGATTTATCGAAGTCTGGAATTTTACCACCGGTAAAATCCGTAAAGATTTGAAATATCAAGCTCAGGAAAATTTTATGATGATGGACGAGGCCGTTTTGTGCTTAACCTTTTCTCGTGACTCAGAAATGTTGGCCTCCGGCTCGGAATCTGGACAGGTACGCGTATGGAAGATCACTACCGGTCAATGTTTGCGTAAATTTGAAAAGGCTCACTCAAAAGGCATCACTTGCCTCCTGTTTTCCAAAGACAATTCTCAAATCATTTCGGCCTCGTTCGATACCACTGTGCGAACGCATGGCCTCAAATCCGGCAAAACCTTGAAGGAATTTCGAGGTCACACCTCTTACGTCAACAATGTTATCACTTCTTTGGATGGCCACCAACTAATTTCTGCCAGTTCAGATGGCACTGTCAAAGTCTGGAATAGCAAGACAACCGAATGTTTGAACACTTTCAAATCCATTGGAGCTTCAGCCGGCGGAAGTGTCAATGTCAATTCTGTGCATTTGTTGCCGAAAAATCCGGATAACATCGTTGTATGCAACAGAACCAACACCGTTGTCATCATGAACATGCAAGGACAGGTAAAGAAAACCATTTTCAATCCCAACCCCATTTTTTCCTTCCTGAAGAACAAGTTTTGGATAGGAAGAATACGAAAAATTCGTGAAAGTTTGTTTTCATTCTGACAAAGCATTTTGACGAATTTTTTGACAAATTCTAATTTCGCGAATTTGACAATTTTTTCAAAACAGTTTCCATTCAGAATTTGTTGGGACACCCTGTAAAATAGGTGTACTTGTTTGGAGTCCTTGGAAAGTAATGCGGTCTGGTTTCTTCCGGGACTTTTTCAATGTATCTCTTGTAGGCTTCGGTAACCTTGCCATAATCAATTTGTTTCTGACGTCGATGAAGAACTAAAACATCAGTTTCAACGTTTCCAGGATCTCCGGAACGTCCAAGAGTCCTTCTTGATCGAATAGGACCTGAGCGGCCTTTGGACCATGGCCGAGCTTGAGCAGTACCTGTCAAGGTTCCGACAGGAGTTGGCAAAGGATTGAAATCTTGTAAGCCAACTTTGGGATCGTAAGGTGCCAAAGGTAGAGGATCGAAATCCTTGAAACCTTCATTGGGATCATGACTGGTTCCAGCTTTAGCATATTGGTGACTCCGGATTGAATTCGGAATTTGAGACATTTTTCTGGAATTGAAAAAAAAAGTAGTTTTAAAAATTTTGAGTTGTCGGAATTTTCCCATTTTATTCATTGTCATCGGACACATCGGACACTCCGGATTCAACATTTTCGTCTTTTGCTTCTTCTTTCAAGTTGCGGATCTTGACCGAGTAATTGAAACGGAAGTTTTCATCGATGAATTGGAGCTTGAAGACTTTGTAATTCATTCCGAAACAGTTTCCGATCTTGATGATTGATTGACTAGGTTCATCAATTGGTACGACTTGACCAGTGTATGTACAAGTACTTTTGGATGTTCCGAAGTACTCCAGAGTGTAAGAATAATTCTTTGCTTCAAATTGAGATCCGATCATGTAAACCCAATGATAAAAGGTTTCGCCTTCGACTTGGCCAATGCTGAAGAATACTTTGCCGTCCATTTCAAATCTGATTGGAATCATTTTGAATTTCCCCGTCAAAAATTCTTGGTCGGTTAATTGACATTGTTGGATACCAATTTTGGCGACTAAAAACTCGTTCTTCTTTTCCATAATAGCGAGTAATTTGTAAAATTGTACTTTGGCTGAACAATCAAGGTTGGGACATTCGACAACTCGGTAAATACATTCGCTTTCGTGGAAAATCATTGCTTCTTCTCCAAGGTATTCTTGACATCCTTTGCCGTCATTTTTGCACTTAAATCGCATTATTTCTGAAGTGAGTAAATCCTTCAGACTTTCGGAAAATCTTGGTAATTTTCCTCTACAACCGTCACATAAGTAACAGTCTTTTTTCCCGTGACATCTGTACCATTCATGAGATTGTCCAGCCCTTGGCCCAGTTTTACACTTCTGACATTTCAATTCTTCGTTCAAAGTTTGACTCTCGTCTTTGTCGGCATTTAGTCCATTTAAAATCCACCCCATAACCAAACCTTGTGTACGTACTTCGCCCATTTCTTCTGAACTTAGATCAGCGTTTGGATCCGAAAGTTTTTCCAATATAAACTTGCCCTGAATCCATATTTCGTATGCCTTGTGTGCCTTGTCTTCTTTGCTCGCCACCATTTTGCTCTTACTCAAACTGAAACTGAAATTACTGAAACTATTGGAGTGTCCGCAAAAGTCAAAACTCAGCAAATCGAAATGGTACTTAACGCAAGGTTCTACTTTGAGTCACGCAACCTTCCTATGTAAAATAAGAGACAAAGGATTTGTAAACTACAAATTCTGTCTCCATCCTGTCTCTAAAGCCAGATATGGATTTTGAACGACAATTTTTCTGTTTAGATTACAACACGAATTATCAAAAATTCACAGAAAATTCGGAAATTACAATTTTGTATCAATTTTTGAAAAACAAGGAAAATTCGAAAATTCCGAAAATTCTGTGAAAAAACAAATCTCCCTAAATTGGTTGGTAAGAAGGTAAATGGATTTTCGGACCATTCATTTGTTTGACGTCTTGCAGCATATTGAGTGCGGAAAGTTTTGCATGTAGGAAAGCGGTGAAGTACAGTCCGCGCGTACCCTGCGAAAACGGCGAAAGTGACAGTTTGGGCCCGGAAAGCAACTAAGCTTTCCAAGAAGCTTTCTTTTACAGCGTTGCTTTCCTACCATTGAATGACTACTGCCATTCATCCACATTCTTTCAACGCAATAAATGTTTCTTTTCCTAATCAAAATCACGATTTTAAACGTCATTTTGACGTCAAAAAAAGTTCACAATTTTTTCCGTCAAATCGTAACGGTTTCCAGCAATCTTTGTTCTGATTGTGTTAATTTGACGAAAACATTGCCAATTTTTGGAACTTTGAAAAAATCGAAAAAATGTATTAAAAATCACCAAAATCAAAACATTTTCACGACGCGAATTTGATATTTTCTTTCAAAAAGTTTTCATTCCAAATCCCTTAAAACTACCCTTTGCAGATTGTACGATCGTTTGCGTCTGGTAAACGAGAAGGAGGCGAATTCGTGGCTTGCATCGTTTCTCCCCGCGGCGAATGGCTTTATTGTGTCGCTGAAGATTTCATCTTGTACTGCTTCTCCACGGCCACTGGGAAATTGGAGCGAACACTCACGGTAAAATTCAAAAATACGAAAACGCTAGAAACGCTAGAGTAGGTTGCCGTAGCAAGCAGAAACCACCATTTTTCACCCAAAACCGCACTATGTAGCGGTGACTAACGCTCTCTCGTCGCTTTGTAACACAAAACGCATCCATCAAAATCTTTTTTCCAAATTCTAGGCAAGAAGGCGGAGGAGTAGGAAGCAAGGAGCATAGAACACAAGAGCATTTCCTAAGGCCTCGTGTAATTGCTAAGTAGAGCAGGGGAAAGAAACTTTAAAAGTTAACATGTGCTTGAGAAAACTTTTTGGCATTTCCATTTGTCGTCGTCCTTTTTTTCAATTTTGGTCTTATCTATTAATTTTAGTTCTAGTTAGTTTCATGTGGTAATTTGACGGAAACGTCATTATCACGAATGTTACTGATTAGAGTCGTAAGACAACTACGACACCATGTCGACATCTACAATACGACGCTACATAAATCCAGATGGCAAGGAAATGTTTATCAGAAAAAAAATCCCCAACTCAACCTCACGAAATACGACGTAAATTCCGTTGTAAAAACTGAAGCATTGATTAAGGATTTTTGGGATTTTTTTCAATTATTTTAATCTTTGCTGATTAGGTATCAAATGCAGGAATTTGCTAATAGAGATAAAAGTCACGCTATCCTAAAAACAAAATCCAAATCCCGTAAAGTAGAACAAATTATCTGCTAAAGCAAGCACTGTCGCAACAAACAACTACTACCCCTCGTAATCACAATTGCATTGCAGTTCACGAAATCACGACGAAGCGATGATGCGGTTTTTCATTATTACCGACTTTGAAAATTGCCCTCTGCTAATCAACTGATTTTGAAAATTGTTGAATCATTTCAGGTACACGATAAAGACGTTATTGGCATGAGCCACCACCCTCATCAAAATCTGCTCTGCACATATTCTGAAGACGGTTTATTGAGGCTCTGGAGGCCCTAAAATCGGGGTGGAAACATCGCCATTTCAACCTTGGATTTTTTGTATTTCCGCAACTGATTTTTTTGAGAAATAAAAATGAATGAATGAAAAGGGAGAATGACTGACTGACTGGGTGTGTGTACTTTTTATCAATCACAAAATTAAGCTGGAACATACATTTTCTACCCCTCCCTTATTTGACTTCATTGACGTGACTTTTGATAAAAGAGCGATTAAATGAATGCTGCTATTGCGGTGTCCCCCCTCCACTTTTAATTCGCGAAATTAGAATTTGTCAAAAATTTCGTCAAAATGAAAGGACATCTGCACTGCTTTGCCAAAATGTAAACAAACTTTAACGATTTTTTTCGTGTTTTTTGTTTTCATATATTTTTGCTAGATTCCTATCCAAAACTTGTTGGGACACCATGTAGGAAAACTTACATTGGAGAGGGTCAAGTAATACAGTGTGCGTTTAGTCACAGAACGGATCTATCCCATCAATGCACAATTTGCATTCCGATCTCACTTTCACTTGCAATACATTCATGTCAAGATGACAACTGAAATACTTTTTTTCCCGCTTATCCCACAACTTTCATTATGAACTTCATTTTTTTTCGTGGTTCATAGCTCAATTTTTCCTTCAGATTTATGTGTCAAATCTCGATAAAAAAGCTCGTGAAAATGAAGATGATTCTTCAGTTGCCCTTGAGCATAGTTTGCACATAAGCATCGCACGTCGTTTTCACGAGAAAAATGTGAAAATCTCATCATTCAATACTGATTAAAATATTCTTTCACATTTCACGTGTCCTTGAAAGAATTTTGAGTTTCTTTGGCCAAGGAAAACCACAAAATATAGGATCGAGGCTGGAAGGCTTTTATACATCAGCAACACTTTCTTATTTCGCGCTAAGAGATTTTCAGTGCTCCAGGACACTAGGACAGATAGGCGTGCCTCCAAATCCTTATAGGATTTATCTCTTCAACTGAACTTCCTGCGTTTATTCCTCCTCCTTCTTCTATGTGTGTGTGACTGTGTCACATCACAAGAGAAGAGCTTCAAGATGACGACGTACAATTTTCGACCATAATTAGTGATCCTCTTGACATCAGGATGCAAAAAATTGCTTCCTCATATCATTTTGCGAATCGCATCTGAAATAAAAATGGAAGTTCATTTCCCATATTTTTCTGTGTTTTTTCCAGCGTAGTTTATTATGCATATCTAGCTATGGTCAGCATAGGGATAGCGCAGTACATTTTGTTAGGTCAGGATTTGGATCTCCATGGCCTTATGGATTCGAGACTACAACTTTTACGTAGGAGTAAACCCACGAGACTTGTGATTTTTCTCTAAATCATTAGACCTCCTATGGTATCTAAAAGCGATCAAGAGCCTCCTCTGGTGTCATGATCACGATTTTTGCTCCGCGGCGGCGCCACTAAGAAAATGATGTCGCGCATTATATTCTTAGATTTTCCATTTTCGTTCTAAGGGGGAGGACAGGATGTTCGGGAGTTATCATTAGTTCAACTTGATTAGCACACACTCGTAACTTAGCCTTAGAACGAATCTTCGAGAATCTAAAAATGATGATGATGACAAAAATGCTAGCTTTGCGGATTTTATTTCTTTAAATGGGGTCATGTTACACATTTTTCCAATCAAGGACACCACCTTTTTCCACACTTGTTATTTCAAGTCTAGGCTAATCCATGATGAATCATTGAGGCCAATCTTTGTGAACGAAAAATCCGCAACACTTTTTGGCTTATTTTCCAGAAAATAATGTTGATGAGCACACGCACTAATCTACTTGAGCAAATAATTCATATATCCTTGATTTGAATTCAAATACAAAAGTCCATGAAAGTGATGAACACTCACAGCTTAAAAACTTCTAAGGTTTCTCTCTCCAAATCCTCATGAAAATCAATCTACTCTGGCAACTAAGTACATACAGAAAATTATCATCGATATATTTTCATGCCCTTATTTAGTAATGCAAACAGAGTTATCGAAGCCGTATTAGAAGAGATGCTGATGAATCATAGCAGCAGCAGCTTCGCAGCCTTGTTCCAAGGTCACTTTTGTCACATAGTTACGAGGACCCAAAACGAGAGAACAGTGCTTGAAGCCACACTGTTGCCAACCTCCATTTTCTTGTTCAGATACTCTGATCTGTAACTTTTTTAGCAGCAGGCCATGGCAGGTTGTTTCAGTGTGATTAGGCCGTACAAAAACGTGCAACGAGCAGCACAGGACACACTGACTACGAAAGAGGGCAATCAGGAAGCACACAGCATAGGGATTCATGCATGCACTTTGCGCACTAAACCCACTAGGGTGGCCAACCCTCTGATTTGGCACTAAATTAATGCTTAAATGATGAATTCATCATGTTTAGACTATTTTCAAGGAGGATCAATACATTCCTCAATTCTCATGACGATGACGCAAATATTTGCACTGATGACATACATTATGATGGGTGTTCAAGTTGTTTTACAATATTTTGACACTCTAGCTGTACATCCTGGGTCAGAACGGAGGGAATGAGGTGGTGGAAGAAGGGCTACAGCAAGCTGCAAGGGTGGGTGGTAAATGCCTCTAAGGCACATTTTTTCATCTTGCATAAAATGAAATGATAGCTTGGAATTCTTGACATATTTGTCAAGGTGCTAAGATGATTACATCAAAGATTGCATAGCACATCACCTCAACAATTTGGAAAAGAACGAGAAGAACGTTAAACTTAGAAAGGAAATGATTCATATGACACTTCTCTTGAACAACCTTATCACAGCCTTCTTGATTTTTACGTTACGACGACGTGGAGCCAAAACTGTGATAGTACAAAATCTAAGGGAATTTTGAAGAAATCAAAGCTTGTAATCTAATTCTACTGTAATTTCATGCTTTAGATGATTTGAAACGAGCCATAAAAGTGTTTCTTCGTAGTCGTTCACATTGAAGCCTTTTTTCTGAGCCGGTCGCCCTTGCGCAGTCTATAAGTTTCGATGTCTTCCTATATTGCCGCTAGCAATTAAAGTAGCGATGTCTTTTGGTAGTTTTTTTTTGCGCTTTGTGATTAGAGGTCGCGGGGATTGATTGCCTCCATCTTCCTAAGCTTCCTATGATCCAACCAATCACTGCCGACGATCCGATTTTAAGTACGAGACTACCATCGAACGAAGCCATCATCAAACGATGACAACCAACGTTCTTGAATTTCTCGATCTCTGTCGAAGCATATGGACTTTATGGAGCCATCCCAGTCATCATCATCTTAAAGCTCACTTTCTCTGGCGCATGACACATGTGCCAAAGTGAGAAAGTTTTTCCAAGGCAGCAGTAGAGGCATTGGCATCTCACACAGGCAGCAGCGAAACCAAAAATTCTTGACGCGCGTATATTTAAATCGTAATGGTAACGCAACGTTCCACCTGAGGCCATCATGTTGGACGTTGTTCCATATTTGGTCCCAACGGAAAAAACCGACCGTTTTTGGTGTGTGCAGCGCTGGAACTACCTGTGACTCATCCTTGGCTGGAAAAACGTTAAAACTACTCAAAACGGTATCATCTCCTCAATGGACTATGAGAATAGAAAATGGTAGAATGCTGTTTCTTCTTTTTTTTCAGACTCGGACATGTTGGAAGACTTGGAAATCTGGCAAAAACGGCTTTTTTCTGTGTTGGCAGCACACACTCGCTGCTGCAGTACAGAGATCTGGCAGTTATCGCAGCAGCTCTTTTGCCGGTTCATTTCGGTGATTTTATTTTAGCGACAATCGATTAGAAACTCCTTAATTTGCTCATATTCTATCTTCTGATTTCGAAACAAATGTCCGTGGAAAAATTTGTAAAGCTTCACTTTTGTTTACGTTGCGTTTATTTTGATTTTAGCGATTTGACAAGTTTTTTCGGCGCTAAAATAAAAATCTGTGAAAAAGGACTCCTCATGCCCATATATGGTCATGTTTCTCAGCTTCTCCCTCATTGGTTGGTTTGCCGGTAAACGCGTGCGCGCACCACCGTCTGCACCAATGACGTTGCGCGCTCGTCACTCTCACTCCCATTTTGATTCTCAGGACTGACATTAACGAACTTCGGTCTCCCAATTCCGAATCGGACGTCCCGCCGAACTTATCATCCCAACTCTTATCAAACTTCGTAAGTGTTTATATTTCGTAGAAAATCTACAGCGAGCTTGACTTGACTGTCATCCTCATAGGAGTAAACATCTAATACACCACCACCGTAAGTAGGAATAAAAGATAAGAAGGCTTCTTCCGCGAGAGAGAAAACATGGCGGCTTTTACTACTGTAAATGGGTGTGGCACTGAATCTTTGAAAATCGCCAACATCCAGCTTTGAATTTTGTCAGCTTTGTATTGCATTGATACAGAGATAGTAATTCGCTACTTTTTGAATTATTTTATTGGTCTCGTTTCGCTCTAGCACTTTGCGAAAATATCATTTTTCGCACTCTGATCGTATCACTTTTACTTTCGTCGAAACAATTCTTATTGAGAAGGATAGAAATTAGAATGCAGACCAATGAATTGAAACTTTTAAAATATTTCATGAAAGGAACATGCCGGTTTTCTAGAAATTGCCACTTGGCTGATAAGAACCGGTTAGCGGTAGTCGTCAAGTAAAAGTTTTCAGAATTTTGAAAATGTTTCCGTTGAGAAACAGTCGTATTTGCACCTTGTGGTTTTTGCTCGCTTTCAAAATTGTAAAATTAGCCGTTGGCAAAAAACGTTGACAAATCTCATAACGTATCCTGCGAAGCGATGAGTCATACGCCACGCCCATTTCATTTTCATAGGACATTAGCAACCAGATTTATTGAGGGTTTCTAAGCCAAGTAGGCTTTGACCCGACGTCTGAGACAAGTACTTGAAACTTAGTTAATCTGATAGGTGGGAGTTTTTTAGCATCACGTGCAGGTATGAGTCATCGGTGGGTTTGAACCTGAGCGGTGCACGGTGGTGCTGCTGCTGCTGCTTGAGCTGCTACGCGGCTTAGCTCGACTTCCTTGAGTGAAAGGTTTTGAGCGGGTAGGAGGACTTGCCGACTAGGGCTACCTATGCGAAGGGCTGTATGCATGCCATACGACACCGCCGCCGCCGGTGCCCAACTAGAGGTTCACCTTCATACTCTTACTTAGTCTGTTCCTTCTACTTTGCAGAATAACCCACTACTTCAACAACCAAAATGTGTGACGACGAAGTTGCCGCTCTTGTTGTCGACAATGGCTCCGGTATGTGTAAGGCCGGTTTCGCCGGAGATGACGCCCCCAGGGCTGTCTTCCCCTCCATCGTTGGACGTCCCCGCCATCAAGGTGTCATGGTTGGAATGGGCCAAAAGGACTCCTATGTGGGTGATGAGGCTCAATCCAAGAGAGGTATCCTCACCTTGAAATACCCCATTGAGCACGGAATTGTCACCAACTGGGATGACATGGAAAAGATCTGGCATCATACCTTCTACAATGAGCTCCGTGTGGCTCCTGAAGAGCACCCCGTTCTCTTGACTGAAGCCCCCTTGAATCCTAAGGCCAACAGGGAAAAGATGACCCAAATCATGTTTGAGACCTTCAACACACCCGCCATGTATGTGGCCATCCAGGCTGTCCTCTCCCTTTATGCCTCTGGTAGGACCACCGGTATTGTCTTGGACAGTGGAGATGGTGTCTCCCACACTGTCCCCATCTATGAAGGTTATGCCTTACCCCATGCCATCCTCAGGTTGGATTTGGCCGGCCGTGACTTGACTGACTACTTGATGAAGATCCTCACCGAGAGAGGCTACAGCTTCACCACCACTGCTGAGAGGGAAATTGTCAGGGACATCAAGGAGAAGTTGTGCTATGTTGCTCTTGACTTTGAGCAAGAGATGGCCACTGCTGCCTCCAGCTCCTCTTTGGAAAAGAGCTACGAATTGCCTGATGGACAAGTTATCACCATTGGCAATGAGAGGTTCAGGTGCCCAGAAGCCCTCTTCCAACCCTCTTTCTTGGGTATGGAGTCTTGTGGTATCCATGAGACCACTTACAACTCCATCATGAAGTGTGATGTTGACATCAGGAAGGACTTGTATGCCAACACTGTCATGTCTGGTGGCACCACCATGTACCCTGGTATTGCTGATCGTATGCAAAAGGAGATCACTGCCTTGGCTCCCTCCACCATCAAGATCAAGATTATTGCTCCCCCAGAAAGGAAATACTCTGTCTGGATCGGAGGATCCATCTTGGCTTCCCTCTCCACCTTCCAACAGATGTGGATCACCAAGCAAGAGTACGACGAGTGCGGCCCATCCATTGTCCACAGGAAGTGCTTCTAATTCTTCTAGCAAATATGTTGATCTTTGTACAATCTTCACTGTTGAAAAAAAATACATCGATCGCTTCATACATTCCATTTTTTCATAGCATTCTCATGGCCATATAGCAACGGAGAAGACATCATCTGCTGCGCTGCGTGTTTCTTGAGCAATACACAAAGACCGGTTTCGCGTTTTGAAACGTGGGTCCATGATCGCTAGGGGGTCACTCTTAAATGCAGGCGGTGAAAGGGCATCTAGACATCTCTTTGGTTTACCAATGAAAGTATTTGATACTTGGTGTATTGACCCTTCCTGGGGTCCATGCAAACATGCCCAGCTCAAAGTTTGTAAAAATCCCACCGTTAAGCACCAATGGGTATTTAGTCCCTGAACCATAGCGTACTAGTGCTCACAGACATACTGGCGCCTTACAATATTGCGCAGCCTTAAAAGGAGTATATATAAGGGGAGGCAAAAATGCTAAGGAAGCATTCGAACTCGAGATTTTCATCTGTACTTGATAATTGTAAGTATCTTTTAAACTTATTAAACTTTTAGCTTGAAAGCGCTCGTCTGGTCGAGTGAGATCAACGCTAGCATAGATATGAACGTACTACACGCCACTCTTGCTTGTAAGATTTTGAAATAGGTTTTTCCAAATTGATTTTTTAAAATCTTAATCTTTGCTGTATTATCAACATTAAAAAGCAAATTTAGAACTTTGTATCCAGTGTATTCAGTATTCACTCTTTTGTACAATCAAACTTTTATGCTGCGAGTATTATCGCTTTATGGTCATGCGACATAGATGTTAGATAATCCTTTGATAATTTTTCACTACCCATCTAACACGCAATTTATCCATTAATTGTAGAATCTATTATTTGTTGTTGGTGCGATACAAATATTAGAATAATTTTCACTCGTTTTGCTCGTTTTACACTCTTTTTATCAATTTGTCGAATGTACGTACGGTACGTAAATCACCAGAATGGAGTCTTTTTAAATGTCGGTTTGATCCTACCGCTAGACAAAATATAAGTCATATAAGTAACCCAAATTTTTCATCTTCATTTGGTGAGATTTTTCGATTTGTGTAGCGATAGGATGAAACCTCTTACCGCTAATTGTAATTTTAAGCGCAGAAATTCAAACTTTCAGTAAATATAGCCGCAGCCTAAATAATTCCATCCACTCGCGAAATTGTAAAATATATTATTTATGTGGGCCGTGTTAGAATTCAGTGTTCGTTTCGATGGAAGATCCAATTTGCAACATTTTCAAAAAGATAATGATTTAGAATTACATAACTTGTATTTTGTGTATATTAAAGGATTTGTTGAAAAACATTTTTGAACGGCCTTGTCAAACAGGATTTAACCTAAAATCATCATTTTTGCTCATTTGCTGCTTTTTTTTTGGCCAATTCTGAAAAATGGGGGTGTGAAACCTGTTTTGTCTCATAACGCGACTTTTATTTAGTTCAAGTTATTGCGTACATTGGCGTCAACTGGATTTTTCTAGATACACTGTGTAAAGATGTCAAACATTTATTATTTGAATGTCCGCGCCAAAAAATCACTAATATTCAACACCTAACGTTTCAACTTTATGATGTTTTTTCAGGAACTGAAAAATTCGCTAAAATGAGGTGGTCTGTTGCACGTAGTCTTTTACGCGAAAATGTGGTCCAAAAAGAAGCTTTGTCTAAAGCCTTTTCTACAACTTCTGAAGCTAATAGCGCAACTCAACCTCCTTCAAGAACTCTGAGTTCCATTCCGTTGCCTCAAGAGAAGCATGAAAGAGAGTCGAAAATCAGTATCAAAACGGAAATACCAGGTATTTACCATTTCAGAATTGCGCATTTTCGATCGACCCATTTTACATTACGCCAATTGCACATCCATATTGTATCGCAATTTTTTTGCATTGCGCAACCTAATCGTTAGAAATATGATTATTTCAGGTCCAAAATCCACCAAACTTCGAAACGAGTTGCTTGATTTGCAACAAATGTCTTCAGTGACTTTAGTCACGGACCTTGATAATTCCTTTGGAAATTACCTTAATGATGTGGATGGAAACACATATTTGGACTGTTTCATGCAAATTGCATCTTTACCTCTAGGTAAATCAGTTGGTTATTATGAACCTATAGATTATAATTTTAATCACTTAATTATCATCATAGGTTATAATCACCCTGCTTTACAAGCCGTAATGACTGATCCACGCAACCTTTCCGCACTTATTAATAGACCTGCATTAGGTAATTATCGTAATCATAATTTAGCTGATTTTAATCATTCAATTGATTAATCATATAATTATTCTAGGCTGGTTTCCTAATGACAGATGGGTCAACTTGCTTCAAGAAACGTTCATGTCCATTGCACCAAAGGGCCTCGACCAAGTACGCATACCTAATACCTAAAATTGATGATGATTCACTCAATTAATAAAATCTTAACTTTAGATTTACCCTATGATGTGTGGTACATGCTCAAACGAGAATGCAATTAAGCTCATGTTCATGGCTTATATGCAAAAGCAACGAGGAGACAGGGTCGATTTCACGCAAGAAGAAATTGATTCAACCATGAAAAACCAGGCACCCGGTGCTCCCAAATTGTCCATTTTGGCCTTTAAAGGTGGTTTTCATGGTCGTACTGTTGGTTTACTCTCCTGTTCCAACTCCAGGCCGATCCATGGAGTTGACATTCCCGTTCTACCGTGGCCCAAAGCAGACTTTCCCAGGTACAAGTACCCATTGGAAGAAAATGTTAGAGAGAATGCAGCTGAAGATCAAAGATGTTTGGCTACCGTGGAGGAACAGATTGAAAGGCAGAACAAATTGGGTATACCGGTCGCTGGAATGATTATTGAACCCATCCAGGCTGAAGGGGGCGATAATCATGCTTCTAAGGAATTTTTCCAGGTAAATTCTTAGTTTTTGGAAATGTTGCAAATCAATCAATTGAAAATAATTCTTCAGGGGTTAGACAAAATCGCACATGAAACCGGAATCTCCTTGTTGATCGATGAAGTACAAACCGGAGGTGGATCAACTGGTAAAATGTGGTGTCATGAACACTTTGACCTCCAACATGGCCCAGATGCTGTCACATTCTCCAAAAAGATGTTGAGCGGAGGCATTTATCACAAATCGACATTGAGACCTCCACAAGCTGGACGATTGGTCAATACTTGGGTTGGGGATCCTCATAAGGTTTTGATGTTGGAAGCGGTGCTAAAAGAGATCCAAAATCAAAACCTCCTCAAAGTCAGTAAAGATGCAGGAGACACTATGCTCAAAGGTTTGAAAGATTTGGAAAGTCGATTCCCTGGATTATGGAACGCCGCTAGAGGAATTGGAACGTTTGGAGCTGTGGATTGTCCTACACCTGCCATCCGCGATGAAATGGTTGGACGGATGCGATCTTCAGGAGTACTCATTGGCGGTTGTGGAGAAAGTACAATCCGTATTCGCCCCGCCTTGATTTTTGAACCCCATCATGCTGATATTATGCTTGAGAAATTCGAAGACGTTTTGACTCACATGAACAAATGAGATACACTTTTTTACAGGTTCACATTGTTGTACAAAAATAATTCTTATGGTCCCTTTTATGTACTCTTTCATGCAATATTAATATCACCAACGGCATTCAGGAATAAAGTAAATCATCTCTGTGTAAAGAAAATTTTTTTTTGCAGGGTAGAACAAAAGTAATATTACAGTCAAATGAAGCAAATTGCTACATTAGACTGGCCCAATATTTTTGTTACACCCTGTATCTAATCATCGGTTCAATTTGAAAGAGGCTTGTAAATCCAAGGTAAAAATGAATAGTCTTATCTTTGAACATGAGTCACAAGTTGATCATCGAGCTGAATAAGGCCGTTGTAAGTTAGTCAATACATGCTAAGCTCTTATCTATGCCAAGCCCCAACTGATAAGAGCATTTTCAAACGCGCCATTTTAAAAGATACTTGAGCAAGATAAGTGAGCATGGATTTCAAACTCTTCCTTATTTTGACTATCTCCTTTGCTTGGGTTCAATCTTTGACTGTCAACCCTTCAATACAGAATGGAAACTTTGATGAAAAGACACCATTAGAGGAAGGTATGTACTGTTTGGATTAGGACTTTTCCAGCTTAGTAAAACTATTATTTCATAGATGAGGATGTAACGTTGGTTTGTATGACTGATGAAGAATTTTCTACTTGTATGTGGACTCATGCAATTGAAGATCAATATGTAAGTACACAATTGACATTTTTCTAGGACTTATTTTATTAAGTAAGAAATTTAGGATTCAAGTGGGCAACAAATGACTTTTGCATGCACAACCGGTGGTGGACAACATAGCAGTCAATGTGAGAACAATGGTGGTTCAGAAGAACTAGATTCTGAGGCTTCAAGGTAACATTGATCAAAACTGTACTAACAATTGTTATTGTTACTAAATATTTGAGCATATTTTTAGAATGCAAATCTCGTCCACTACGTCTGCCTGTTCGTTGAGAATTTCATCAGCTGCCATTGATGATGGGAAATGGAAATGTCACATTACAAAACTTAGTCAAACAGTTATTGGGTAAGCTTTTGAACTTAATCTTTGCAAAAGAGAAATATTTACATATTTAATAAACATTTTCAGTGAATTGGATTTGCATGTGGCAAACAAATCTTATGTAGTGATCACTGAGCCTGATTTATGGCAAGATCCTCATGCTGTAGTTGAGTAC
The DNA here is from genome assembly GCA_900157175.1 of Oithona nana. NCBI lineage: Eukaryota > Metazoa > Arthropoda > Copepoda > Cyclopoida > Oithonidae > Oithona > Oithona nana. The sequence continues at coordinate 44,897 of LT727897.1, forward strand.
CAAATTGATGACACCAGAGCTGAGATTGAAGCCACTTGTACAGCTTATGGAGGCAAACCAGTACCTGAATTCCACTGGTAAGTTTTCTTCATAAATCACTACATGTAGACAATTTCCTTAAGATTTCTTGAAATAATTTGTGCTTTTTACCATGTGTAACAGCAATCACTTTTTTGGCATCTTCCAATAAAGTAGTCATTTTTTGCTCATTTTCTAACCTTTCATAAACTATGGCAAGTTTGTAGCTGATTGGTCCTAAATTGCCCCAAATCTGTAAAAGACGTGAAATGATGTCAGATATTTGAATTTTCGCGCCAAAAATGTGTTTATGTGTACTTACTTGGTCTCCAAAGGAAAAAGCCTTGTATGAATTCAAACATAGATTTCCATAATCTAAAGCCTCAATCCAATTTTTGGCATAGAAGCAATCTTCAAATGCTAATTCAGATGCCTTGACGTACAAAATATGTTGAGGATAAAATAATCCAGTCATCAATCTGAAAATTAGGTACATTGAGGATGGCGATGACCGCAATGAGATCACCAACCCTGACAGTGTGCGTAATATGGAATCAAGTGACGATTTGGGTGACTACATTCAACAAAGGATGACTTGGAGTCCTACCCGAGCTGACTTGTGTGATTTCAATGAAATTGAAAACATTTGCGATGATTATGACTTTTCATTCAACTTGGTCTGTAAAGTGGTCCAAAGCAGTGGTTCGAAAGTCTACTATGAGCGAGAAAATGACCAAGAAAATGCTGAACAAATTGTTTTAGTCGATGTCAAAGGGGGTCAATCTGCTCTTTTGGCTTCTATTGGTATGCTCCTCATTTCTTTTGTACTCACAAGACTTTAAAAAGTAATAAAAGTGAAATAAAGTACAACTCTAAACAATACAGACGTAGAAAACACTTTTGAGAAAAATATTAGATTAAACTTACGAAACACATTTTTGTGGTATGCCAAATGGTATCTTTCCTTTATCCAAATAGTCTTCTACTTCCTTTTTGATACCAAGGTAGTTTTGCAAAACTTCTTCTGTTGGTTTCTGTGAACATTTCTTGCAATGATCGACACTTTCCATGGTGGGTCCAATTACAATAGGAAAACCTTCTGAGCATATTTGACACCTTATAGAATACATCATGTCTTCAATCACTGGATTTTGTTTATTCGGTAATTCTGTTTTAGTAGGTATCCAATTAGGTCTACTATTAGTAGGTCTCCAAGTCAATTGGAGACCTAAACACCTTTGACACTGACATGTAAAGTAATATGTTTCTAACAGTTTCTTCTTTCTAATCAATGTATGCTCCATCACATCAATATAAGATATTTTAACATCTGTACCCATATCCAAGTGAGTTTGAAACTTACACTCAAGTTGAGTACACTTATGATTTTCAACGTCTTGTAAGGCTCTGACATAAATGTGTCTACCTTCAAAGACAACATGGGCATTTGGACAGCAGGAATGGTCAATCACTGATGCTCCCAAGTAGATACCCCAAGCTCTATTGTTGCCAAATTCGTCACATATTTCAAATCCATTGATGGCCAACCTTCCAAAAATTTCCCCAAAAGCATCCAAATCAGGTACTTGATCCACACCAATATAACTTTGAGTGATTCTGTGTATAACCTGTAAGGCATGTACCATTTTGTCATCAGAAAACATTTCTTCTTTGTGACTCAACAAATCTTGAAAATACCTCTTTTGTAGTCTACATCCTTTGGTATCTGACTTGAAAACTAGATCAAAATCTTCATGACCTTTTTGGTGATTAAGCTTATGTAGTAAACGGATCATCATTCTGACATCATCTTGCATGGGTAAACATTTACCATACAGTTTACATTCAAGACTATGAAATTCTTGTAAGTCTGCATCTTGGCAAGGAAGACTGCAATATCTTACAAGTTGGCATCCTTCACAGACTAGAAAAAGATATAAAGAATACAAAATGTATCACGTTTCTTCAAAGACAAGTGTAGTGACACCAGATAAAAATCTTGATCTTTAAAACTTACCTCTCACCCAAAAATTCCTTGAAGGAAACTCCTTAAAGCAGTAACTGCAATGACTAGTAATATGATCCTTAGTCAACATGGATATAAAAGGAGTACTTTTGTGCAAAATGTCGCCTTTTCTCTTCATCTTTAGTCTTGAACACGAAATAATAAAGATTTCACACTATTTTGGCAAGCTGCCATAGTTTAGCATTGAAAATTCAATTTGAAAGTCAAAACTCCGTGAAACTTGAAACAAGGCAAATCGATATAAATGAATCAATGAAACATGCTTCATACTTACCTTGAAAAACGTCGATTCTGTTCATTCTGTTAGTTATTTCCCGCATTTGGGTTTCCCGGGTTTTTCCTAGGTGACATTCCAAAATAGCAACGTCCTGGCTGCTGAGGTGCTGAGGTGAAACGAGTGTGCCTACGCAAGCTAGCGCGTAGCCGCACCAGTCTCAGTCTGCAGTGCCAGAGCAATGTAAACAGTTATTTTGGTAGATCTTGAAAGTCTTGAAAGTTGAAACTTTGGAAGAAAAACCATGAGTTTGAAAGAAAATCCTAAATTCTTGTTGCTGTGTTTGTGCTTAGCTGCCATTGTACAAGGAATGATATTTACAAATGTTGTGTTGTCCACCATAGGTAAGCCAACCATTTTGTTTTTTAATTCATAGTATTTGACTTTTATTCATTCAATTCTAGAGAGAAGATTTGGTTGGGATTCAACGCAGAGCGGAATCATTGCTGGGTCCTATGACATTGGATCCTTACTAAGTGTCATTCCAGTCACATATTTTGGAGGTCGAAAAGGAGCTTCGAAGCCTCGATGGATATCGGCAGGCCTTTTTATAATGGGCACTGGCTCCTTCATTTTTGCCTCCCCTCACTTTTTCAGCTCAAGGTAATTTTGATTTGACAATGCAAAGTAATCTTTGCTCCTCTCTATTTATTCTCATTTTCTAGCTATACAAGTACATTGAATGGCTTTAGTAATGGTACAAAAGCAGATACTGAACTGTGTCCTTCATCAGGTACGGAAGAAAAATGTGATACAGAAAATTCCGGATCTTCAATACATAACTATAAATATGTATTCATTTTGGGTCAAATCTTACATGGGATTGGAGCAGCATCTCTCGTTACATTAGGTAAGTAATTTACTAAATCAATTGCTTTTGAGGTCATGTACCTAGTATCAATTGAATGCTTTCTAGGGACAACATTAATGGACGAAAGTGTCTCAGAAAAAATGGCTCCAGTATTTATAAGTATTTTTGAGGCCTCATTTGTTTTGGGACCAGCCTTTGGATACATCATTGGTGGCAGACTCCTAGATGTATACACTGATTTTCATTCAAAACTGGAAATCACACTTCAAGTCGAAGATACAAAGTGGATAGGAGCATGGTGGCTAGGTTTCATATTTATCTTTGTACTGAGTTACATTTTAGCTATTATCATGAGTATTTTTCCTGCCAAGATGAGAAAAGAAAGTACAGAAAATCATGAAATGCAAGTAGAAGATACTAAAGATCCCAATGAAAATGTATTGGCTACAAAATTGAGTTATGGGAGACTTCAGGACATTCCCCAAACTCTTTTAGGTCTTATCACAAATATGACATTTATGGGAATTACTTTGGGTGCCACTATGGATGGTTTTCTACTGACTGGCCAAGCTGCCTTTCTACCTAAATATTTAGAAGCCCAATTTGGTTTGGCTGCAAGCACTGCAGCCATGATTGTTGGTGGCATTGTTGTACCTGCTGGAGGCATAGGCACCATATTAGGTGGATTTTCATTGAAGAAATTCCAGTTGGACAGAGTTGGTGCAATCAAACTCTACATTGCCTGTCAATGTGTCATCCTACCTCTTTACATGGGATTCCTACTAAATTGCCCTTCTACAGGAATTGTGGGATCAAACAAGTCTTATCTGAATGAAGATGCTATAGAATTGACTGCAACATGCAATGCAAACTGTAATTGTGATTTCAACCTGGGTGAATTTGTTTGTGATACAGAAAGAAGCCTTTCATACTTAAGCCCATGCCATGCTGGATGCCAAGAATCTATCAATCAAACTACATATACTAATTGTGATTGTTTAGCCAATTTTGAAGTTACAGTGCAAAAGGGAATCTGTAAGAACCAAGACTGCAACTATCTATATTTATCTGTGATGTTATTCTTTCAAGTGTTGTTTACTTTTATGGGAACCATGCCTGGATTAGTAGCAGGGTTGAGGTAAGAAAATGAAGAAAGGCCAAAGTCTAAAAGGATTACCACTAATTTTCTTTTCTTTTTAGGTCTGTGGATCCAGAGCAAAGATCCATTGCATTAGGCCTTCAGACTCTAATTGCAAGAAGTCTGGGAACTGTTCCTGGTCCAATCTTTTTTGGATACATCATTGACCAAAGCTGTGATATATGGAAAACTGCAACATGCACCTCTGCAGCCAGGTGTATTTTATATGACAATGAAAATATGAGTCAGTATATTTTAGCTATTTTACTAACCTGGAGAACCATGGCAATGTCGTTTTTCTTGTTTGCTTTATTTTTTGCTTTGAGAAATCATTGATTTAGAGGATACAAATAAATGCCACTTTGCTATTTCTTCTAATGCTTCCTGAGGAAGTTGGGTTTCTTTTTCATTTGCTTCTATAGATGTCTGAAATGCAAGTCTAATGAACTAATCATTTACTGTAGGAATATTGATTTGATTACCGGATCTTCTTGGGTTTCCATAGGTATGACTTCAATTTTGGTTTCTCTGGTCAAGTTTGAAACTCTAGTTGAAATGTGACCTTTGTCACGAATTGAATGGCAAAATAGGCGACGAAATTCACGACCAGCAAAACAATAGTAAACAAAGTTAGCGGAAGAGTTGAGTATCAGGAGTATCTTTTCTATGCATGTCAGAACAATGGTCCAACCGGGACGAATGTATTTTCCAGTTCCAGCCACTTTCAAACAAGCTTCTCTATCAATTTCCATTTTGAATTCATAAACGTTGAGTATCATTCTTGGTGTATGGCAAATGATAAATGTGAATGAAATACAGATGAAAATAATAAGTAAACTTCTTTCTTGTTTAGCTGCACTTTGTAAGCTACAATGAAGGATACGATCCATTACGTTCATTCAAACATTTTACTTCCTCTTTGAAACTTACTTATTTTGTTTATAATACATAAAGACTCTAAAATTGCAATACATCATTGTAAGGAACGGTATTGCTACTGTCGTAATCAATCTGTACCACATGAAGTAAGCTAATATGTAATTTCGATTTTTGCGTAATGATGTGTATTGGAATCTCTTGAATGTACCATTATCATCATGAATAGACTAAAGCAATAAAAGAAATTGATTAAATTCTTAGTTTAGTTATGACTTAGGAGTCTTACCTCAATTTCTAGAAATCTGGGGAAATCAATGAGGAAACATGCCAAGGCTAATATAATCAAGTAATATCTCAAGTTGCGAAATCTGGAACCTGTGTTTGGATGACAGATACCAAGATATCGCTCAAAAGCAATCAAAACGCAGGAGTAAGTTGATCCAGTCATGGCAAATCCACTGATTGGGTAAATGCATTTGGGAAACAGATAATTGTACCAGGCAACTTGAAAACTAAATGCCTGTTGAATCATAAATAACCCACCATTGGAAATGAACAGAAAATCAAAAATTGCCAATGTGAGTAAAAGCTAGAAAAAAATGGATATTAAATTATCTCTGGAATTAAAATTGTCCTGCTCCTGATTTTACTTACCTTATAGAATAAACTGAGTCGAATTTTAGGTAAAGTCACAATAGCAACAATTGACAGAATGTTTCCAACTAAACCAATCCCACCAATGATTGACACAGCCACTCCAGGACCCCAAAACTTCAAGTTTCTCAAAAAGTCATCTTCTGAAGGTAAACGATGACCGCAGACTTCAGGGAAGCTATGGTTGTTCATTCCTTCATGAAAGCTGCAGCATCACTGATGCCAACATGAATGCGCCTTACAAGGTGGAGAAGGAGAAGCTTACCTTCATTCATTTTAAGTACCAAATTGATTTGTGTCATCAAAGGTTGGGTGAGTTCTAAATCAAAAGTTACGCCGTGAAGTGATGAATGAAATCTTCACCAGGATTTCCTACCTTTACTACAACTGTAGTATATTCTACAAGGTCACCGCAAAGATTCTCATAAAGCATGAAAAAAACACAGAAGGAAAAATTTTTTTAATGACGACGCTGTCTATATTTCCTTTGACGTCGTTTTTGTATCTTTTGTACGCATTCAGGTAATTCAGGATGGATTTGGCAATGTTCAATGAATTGTTGTCTTCTTTCTTGAAGAGTTTGGGATCTTCTGAAAGGTGCATTTCCCGATTGTGACACAAATGTAAGACCCAACACAGCCACCAACATTCCGGCTAAGACTGTGTAACCAGTATTGGTCAAACCATAGCCAATGACTGAAACAAATGAAAGTAGACTTTTAGGACACCTCGCACATGCTGTAATCAAAATGCAAAATGCAATCTGCTTTAAAGAAACAAGATAGAAAAGTGAAAATATTCCTTTAATTTTTAATCTTGCAAAAATCTACCACTACCACCAGCTAGCTACCAAAAGAATAGCGTTGTGAAATGATCTCAATTTCACACCTCGGCTATTTTTGTTTAGATTGTAAATGTACAAGTACATCTGGTACATCTGCAATTTTTCTTGGTAAAAAGTGTATAAAACGAAGTAGTTTCGACTCAAGGTTGTGGTAACACAGACATTTTTAAAATCATCTGGTTTTGCACTTTATTTCGGACCAAAAGTGTCCTTTTTGTAGAAAAGAAACATGTGCTGTATGTGCTACGTGATTACTTTTGCCATTTCCTCAAATACAAAAGCATTTAAAGTTTATCAATTTTTAAAATCTCTTTACAGAAATAGGTTAGAAAATTAGAAATCGTATCCATCAAAAACCGGTATTCAATCTTGGCATTTTCTGTCATTATTTCTATCTTCTGAGTTTTCTGACAGAAATAGTTAATTAATTGCCAACTTCGGTCGAAAAACTTACTCCGTTCCTCAGCCTTTTCTTCTAAAGGTGCAGCCAATGTGTAGGCAAAATGAGTCAAACAAACCAAAGCCAACTTCAGAGACATGGTTTTTACTTCTTCGTAGTCCAGCTACTTCCGTGTTTCCCATGTGACTAAGGAGATGTTCCTGAGCCACGGGCTCAAGGCATTTAGGACTAAAGCACGCGCGTGGCACTGCCGCACCAAACCAGGATTTTCTCAAGGTCTCGTCGTCGTTTTCGCAACAAAACTTTGAGACTTGGGACACACACGGCACAGGCATCTTGTTGTCGTTGCTTTGGTGTCGTCCTGAAGGTCAATGGCCCCCTTTGATATGAAACGCTGTTGCTGCTGATGACATGAAATGGGCACCTACCGCACCTAACCCTGAATGAATGTTTGTTGTACCGAGTCTTGGATTTTCTCTTTTGTTTTATTTCCATTTAGTTGACCATGTCGAATCGCATTTTACTTTGCGTAATCAATGACCGTGGATGCATACAAGTTGATTTTTATCAAAATATTTAGGACCAAATGGTGTTCTTGTTGGGAAATTCTTTAGTTTTATATCATTTATTTTCGTCTTCTTCTGAGGGCAAATCAAAGGTAACAAATGTTTCTGAGCGTCTCAATTTTGATGCTTCTTCTTCTTCCATTGAACATAGATTTGAAACTAATTGAGTGAAATTATTAAAGTCCAAGTTTTTATAGAGTTGATGCAAAAGAAACCAATCACCGAAATGTTTGTTAAGGAACTTCAATCTGTTGCCTTTGACCTGGCCTTTCAAGTGTTTTTCGATATGTTTCAATCTGTATTTGGGTGACATCATGTGATACAACCAGTACAATACAGAAATGGACGATAGAATCAGTAGTACGAAATACCAGTACCATAAAACCAGAAATATTTTGTCATTTAGAATGTTCATGGGTAGGACGCAAAATCCATCCCATCTCTGACGAGTTCCAGAAGGGCCAAAAAGATGTAAGTTACATTTCGACATCTTGGGGAAAACTTGGTCTTGTATACGAATTCGGTTGATTTTGGAACTAAAAGTGTAATTCCAACCATATGTCAGAAAATTGCGGTTCAAAATGTAATGTGTGACGATGATATCGACTAAAACGTGACATGCATTGAATACAACGACGTAAAAGTATCGCAAACCATATAAATGATGCCGCCCACGATATTTCACAAAATAGTCTGTCAATTTGTTCAACTGTTCAACCTTCTTTTCGCCATCTAACGATGGATCAAAAAGGTCCATTCTCAAATGTTTGATGGTATGATTTTCCATTTGGGTCCACCAAAGATGTGACAAGTAATAAAAGAGCCCTGAAAATTCATTTCTTGAAATGTTCACACTTTCAATTTTTCGCTTACCTTGAACAAAGAGGAGTAGACTTATCCATTGGTAATACGAATGAAATACAATGTCTCCTTTGTCACCTTGACTGTAAGGTCCGATGCCTTCGTATCTATACATTGAATCATCTAAATACTAAAATCAGAAAATTGATTTTTAAAAAACCGATTTAGAATTCAATGATTTTACCAATTCAGTGTTGGGTACCACATAGGTGGAATGGATGTAACAGTAACTATTGAGCATTTCTTTAGAAATGATTTTTTCAAATTCATACATTGATAAAGTACAGTAAATCTGTCCACTGATGACAACGTTTCCCACCAACAGAAAAGTCATGGTAAGCAGTAGGTAAGTAGTAAATCCGTAATGCAACTTGAACACAACATCGTCTATCACCAAGCCATTATAAAAGAGACCTTTCAAATGTCCTACCATAGACAAAAACGACATGATTTCGATTTTCAAAAAGTTGTAATTTATTTCAAAATTGTTGCGGTTTTACATTGCACAGATACCACATCAATTGATAAAAATGAATGTTTAGAGCTTAGAGAGATTTCAAAATGGGGAGGAGCAAAGTGAGAGGCAACATGTTGCTCCATATGGATGGGGCCGCTGATGGACTGAACTTTTTCATGCTGGTTTCCACATCTTGGATTTTGCGTGTTCCGAGGCTTTTGGTAGTTCGGTAGTTGTTGGACACGGACGTAACCGCATTGAATTTATTCAATTGTGCCAAAGAAATGTAAATGGGATCCTTGAAGATAGTCCAAATGACGGATTCAGTGCAGTTGGGGAAAGTCATGGATCCTTCGTATCTGTAAAATCCGTCGGTATTCCTGGGTAAGATATCAGTCAGCTTGACTCCGGAAAAGGTCTGGTTTTGATCTTGAGCCTTGACATTATCGACGGCATCAATCAGCTTGGACAACTTGGCATTGTCAGACTTTTTCAGTTCTACCAAAACCGACAAAATGGCCAAAGTGTCTTGAGCACCTGAGGATTTCATGACGGCTTTGGTGTAATTAGTTTCATAGTCGTCCTTGACATGAATCAATTGAATCTCCATTCTTTTAGCTCTCTGCTCTGTAGTCGATGATCCGACTTGATGTTCAGCTCCGTCGCTTACACCCCAATGAAAATGGATTCGATCCAGTTTGTATTCGTCCTTCAATCCACCACCCTTTATCTATAATTACAATCTCTGATTAAAAATGGCCACGAATGTCAATGTTTTTGTACTAACCATAACAGTCTTGTCAAATGAAAAATCCGCTTCGATGATTTGTCCAATATTGGTCAATCTGGAGGATTTGGCCGTTTGATCATAATTTTCAAAGGTAAAGGGTTCCATAGTACCCATCTCAAAATCCATTGTAACAGGATTGATTTCAATGGGCGATTGGTTGGTACCCGTTTTACACTTGTCATCCGGCCAACCATTTTGGTTACCATAAGTCCAAGAGGTTTGGGCTTTGGCACCTAGCACCAGTGCATAGGCGAGAAATAAGCGAAAGTTGAACATGTTGAACATTGAGGAGCCGAATAAAGACTGAGTCATTATGGCCTTCATATACGGGGTGTTTTTGGTGGGTCATCGTCATAGCAATGTCCTATTTCAAAGGAAGAGTACTACCAAGCGCCCCGGAACAAAATGCGTAGTAGAAAGCCACCCTGACAATTTACCGAGTGACGCAACAAGTTTGGCGCAAATGTGAGGAAAATATTTCCCACTACATACTTTATCGAAATTCGATGAAGACCTCCTTTGACAGCAGCACTATGTAATCTTTATTACTGACACTTTGTTTGTTTAGTGCTAACTGCTATTCACTGCCCGTCCCAAGCCCGTCCCACCACTATGCACACACAAATCCATTGTACTATGTATTCTAGTTCAAATATGAAAATGTCCTTTAAGCTACAAGCTTTCACTTTCAGGTTCTTTAGACCTTACTCATGAGTCATGACTCATTAATGATTCAAAAGTATATTGTGGTCATTGTGGTTGTTACAGCTTGAACAGAACGAACGAGCAAACAAATTAACTCCAATCATCGTCCTCATCATCGTCCTGGACATCATCAGGGTCTTCCGGAAGAGTTGGAATCATCATTGACATCTTGTCCATCGTTGAGCCTTCAGGCTTGCCCGAGATGCCTTTGCGACGCATAGCCAATTTACTAGCTAAATCAGACATCAAATCACCTCCACCGCCCCCCGATGCAATGCTTGAGGATCCAGGGTTTTCCAACACCTCTTGCTTGGCCTTCTTCTCTTCCATTTTCAATTCCATGACGGATTTCAGGCCTGCCTTGCCCGATCCACCAGCATTACGAATAGCTTCCATAAGACCAGCTCGACCACCTCCTTCATTAGGTGTGGGAGCCTCTTTTCGAGCCGAAGCGTCGGGAAGATCTTCTAAAGTCGGAGGTGCTACTGGTGGTGGGGGTGCTGGTGGAAGCTCTAATTTGGGTATTGTTGTCAGTTCTGCAAAGAAGTGATTTGTCATGTGCGTCCCATTGAAATCAACTTGATTTATGAAGTCGGTTTATGCGCGGCGGCGCAACATAGTACATTTAGGTCATAGACGAATATCGATTTGAACACGACAGGGGGTGACTAAAATTAATAGCCGTTGGAGGACGGACAGCCAAGGTCGTATGTAAATTGATAATGAGCTTACCTGGAACTAGTGCAGGCATTGTTGGAGCAACCTGAACGGGAGCTGAAGTAGGTTGAGGAGGTGGGGGTATTAAAGAGGGAGGAGGTGGAGGTGGTGGGGCAGATAAAAGAGCTTCGGCATCTTCAGGTATTCCATCATCTTCCGGGAAGTCAGGGATCTGCTGAACGGAAGGTGCAATCCCAGGTCCTAAATCCGTCATATAGCTCAAATCTGTAGGAAGATTGGGCAAATCCAGGATGTCGGGTAGGTCCAAATCTGGTAGATCTCCAAGAGCAGGAGCAAAGAATAAATCTGCCGTTCCATCAACATCATCTAATCCTATGCCTAGGCTGACAGGTGCTTCTCCCAATGTTGTCTTATCGGCACCTTCGTCTTCTTCCTTCTTCGTTTTGTTAGCCTTTTGATTGTTCAGAGGATTGCTAAAGTCTTTTCTCTTTGCATAGGGATTATCAGCTGTGTTGAAAATCAAGTAAGACAATGCTGATTTGGCATTATCTGAAGGTAATCTTAGATCTGGACTCTCTTCCAGAAGTTGAATTGTAGTGGGTTTCTTCTTAACAGGTAAATGAAAGTATCGTCTCTTTTCATTGATATCCCTTGCTTCAAGTCCTTTCAAATTGACATCAGGTTTCTTGACCTTAATGCTCGTATTCTTGGTATACTGGATCCGCTGATCAATGCCCTTAAATGCTGAAACGTAGTCTTGTTCTTCCTTATCTGGATATTTGGCACTTGAGTAAATACATGTTGCTTTCTGGCTCATTTGAGATAAAGCTTTGACTTTTTGATCCGCCACGTCAACCCTTGAATCCAAGTTGGCCAATTTTGTTGCATTTTGGTCAATCTTGGCCTGAATGTTAGCAAAGACTTCATCAGTGACTTTGTCCAGATGGTCTAATGCATCTACAATTTGAAGTATAGTTTCTTGATGAGTTAAATCTGGAGTCACCAGTTGAATGGTTGCTGCAACTGACATTTTTAAAAAAAGTCTTTTCTATTTTCAAAGCTTATCATGCTTTAGTAACACCATAATCTGCGGTTTCTGAAATATCACAGGCATCAATGAAGTAATCTGACAATTTTGACAGATTTTCATTTTTCTGTCAAATGAAAGTAGGAGTTTTGTTTTGATTCTAATCATTTCGCAACATTTTTTCCGAAAACTCGCGAAACTTTTGGCTAGAAAATAATAACGCTGAAATGGCGCCTTTGCCAACGATTCGTCTATTTCTAAACAGAAAATAACTCTGTCAGCCTGGTGCATTCTTGAATGAAAGTCCAAAAGGATGCGCAAACGCAAAAGAAAAGATGTTAGCTTTTGACGAAGAACTGCCAACCGTCCTCATGGAGGACGACAATGAAAATGAACTTGCCATTGTACAGCCCATTGTGCAAGATTTATTGAATGATGTCATTCAACAAAGTAGTCTCAAAAATCTCCAGGAACTTGTTGATCTTACTTTGGAACAAGTGGCTGAGGAAACACACGAAAAATTTTTTGAAACTCTTCTCGCCAAATGTATCAATGATGCTGTCAATATCGTGGAAAAATCGAAAGAAGGTTAGGACAAAAGTTGCTGTATTTTTGGTCAGTGTTTTAAACGGACATGTTTTGTCTTTTACAGGTGCCTCACTTGAAATGGTATCTAATAATGCGAACGCCTTTACTGTTACCCTAACAACACCACAGAAGAAACGTCAAGTTGCCAAAGTCACACCATTTGAAAAAGCCGAGGAACAAGTCGAAAATGAGGGGAGTGACAACCTCGCACAAGAAGTGTTCATGTTGGAGACCAGAGACTCATTGGATTCACCTCCTCTCAACGAAATTGAAGATGATCCTTTGGCCGGATTTGAATCCAATGAAGGCATTAACGATGCTGTGCAACCGCAGCCTTCCACCTCCTCGGGTTTTGGTATGTTGCGTTTGGCCAACTTTGCCATTGATCCAGCAAATGTGTCTTCGTCATCGAATCAAGACAACAGCCTTTCCATTGAGCAAAGTTCAAGCTGGCATATTGCTCAAGGTGTTGCGCCTCCTGAAGAACCTGATCCTTCAATTCAAATGTTGATGTCTCCACCATCTTACATATCTTCCTTGCCTGTCGAACCATTGCCACCCGACCAAGCTTTTTCAAGCAATTTTTCTACATTTGTCGTTCAGCCGCCGCCAAGCCAAGTCGTTCAACCCAGTCAGACCAACCTAACTGTTCAGTTCCCATTACAACTTTTGTCCAAAGAGCTTAATATTTGTTACCCTTTACTTTGTAACACAGAAGCTCATCGAAGTGATTATGTCATACTCACCATGCACATGAACAATAGTATTAACTACTTTGCCAAATTATTCATACCTTTAAGGAAGGCTTCAATGATATTCTCACCAAGATCACTGCCTAAAGGAGGTAATTTAGAGTACTTCAGATATATCAAGCATTCAATGTTCAAGCATCATGTACTTTTTTTATTTTTCAGGGACAAGTATTATTACTGCATCAATGACCCAATTTATGACGCAAGGTCAGAGCCACTTTAGGTTGTCTTTTGTCGCACGAGGATTGCCAGACGTAGAATCAAGGATTTACCATGACATGCATAACGTTTTGGATTCTATCCGTCAGCAATTACTATTTATGGTCTACGCCAATGATATCAGACAATTGCAAGCGCAGTGTTGGAGTGGCATGAAAAAATTGTTTATACACTATGCTGTGGACGTTAGTGGCCGGCGAAATCAATTATTAGCCGTTGATGTGAGCAAAGCTTCAATTGTTGATCAACCTTTTGCCGAACCTTTTTTCGACTTTTTGGATCATGGAAACATCATAACGAATCATGAACGTTCCAAAGCAACAAATCGGTTAAGAATCCTTTTTGAATTGTTCAAGATCACGCTGAACGCCAGGGACGCGGAGAACATGATTTTCGGCCGACACCAAAGCAAAGCCCAATACAAAAAAACGTTGGTTCGGTTGGTGAGTCAGAGGGAAGCTGAAAATCGAAGCAAAGGCCAAAACTTTCCTTACCGTTTTTCTGAAGATATGTTCAGTTGTGAATTTTGTGATTACAATGCCGAAACTTCTGTCCTTGCTTATGAACATACCACACTGTTGCATTACTGTGCCCGGATTGGCAAACTAGCAACTGTCGATACTTGTCCTTTTAGAGGATGTAATCAATCTTGGCCTTCGCTCTTGAAAGACCGAATGCTACATTTAGGAGTGTACCACCAAATAGTTGCCAATGCTCAAGAAGAGCTACTAACAGAGCTAAGAAAGAAGACTGGCAACACTGTGCCCAACATCTCTCCTAAATCACCATTGTTCAAGTGTCCAATAGCTGGTTGTCAACATCATGTCTTTAGCTTTTACCAATTAATGGATCACTTCCACCAACAGCACGATCGCAATAATTACGTCCAAAGTCTGGTGAAGAACTTACAGGCCTGCTTGAACCTCAAAGAAAATACTTGTCCCATAGAAAACTGCAAAATGGTTTCCAATGACCCAAAAGTACTGAGCAATCATGTGGCCTTACAACACTTTGCCATGCTTCGTGAAATGTTGAGCGTCTTTGAAGCCACCAAAAACAACACTGCAGCCAACTTGTTGATGGTTTTCATCAAGAATCTGTCTGTGCCAAATGGTCAAAATGTGCCAGACAGCCACGAAAGATTCATCCATCATGCATGCAACTTCTGCAAGAAGCTTTTTGGAAGTCAAAACGAACTGAATTATCACAAGGCTAAAGAACACATCACCAATGAACTCCTTCAAGCCTTCTCAAAACTGAGCAGAGATGTGTCAGGAAAGAAAATGTGTAGTTTATGCTCAACACCTTTTGCTAACGTCTATAGTGGATCCTTTCATTTGGGAGTCGCCCATTCGCCTCAAGAAAGGAATTTGGCATTGAAAGCTCAGACCACCATTGAACAGACAAGGATTGAAGTTGTCCAACCTCAACGGCGGCCTGACAATAACGTGGTAGTTCTCAACTTTACAACTAGTGATGAGATACTTCCTGAAAGACAAGTTGCATCGTCAAGTGCTACTGTCAACGTTGCCAATGTTGTTGCCAATTGGTACTACCAGTGTCCAATCTGCGCAAGTAAGATCAATTTACAAAATGATCAGCTAAAGTCTTCCAATGCTTTGATCGTACATGTTGTGACAGCCCATCAAGATTCTGCCTTCACGGAGATCTTGAACAAAATGAATTTGCACTGTCCAGTGCGTGGCTGTTCAGCGTCTTTCAAAAATATGAGCGATCAAAAGAATCACGTCATCAATTCCCACACAAGTTATCTCACTGACTTCTTGAAAAAGTTTCTCAAGGGCCTTTGCATCAAGGATTGTCTGATACAAGCCAACCCATCTAGCCAAAGAAATAATGATGATGACGAAGATATTATTATCTTGGATGATGAGACACAACCTACGTCATCCTTGTTGGAAAAGTACTTGAAGTACAGTCAAGAGCAAAAGTTCGACCCGTTCAATTGTCCCGTGTACAAAATCAATGGATTCATCAATCACGCTTTTTCCACGCTCAAATTAAGTGGTGATAATATCAAACAAGTGTTGAGAGAAATTCAAGCCAAACATTCTAACAAAAATCTCAAAGAAGAAAAGATGATCAAGTTCACATTGAGCAGAATTTTGCCTTCGAATTCCAATGATGCAACAACAACCAACAAAAGAATTTCCGTATCAACAGCATCGAGAATTGAAGTGAAGACGAAAAAACAATCCCCTAATATTAACCTAAGTAAAAACTGTCCGTTTTCATGCAAAACTTGTGGTGGACAATATGAAAGAGTGCGAGAATTGATGGACCATTTTGATGACCAGAACCATTCTGAAATATCCATTGGATGCCAATATTGTGACTTCAAAAAAGTGTTTCCCAACATCGATGTTGCAAATACCTTTTTGACGCTCCATACCTTCAGCAAAACTCACTTGTTCAACCGATGGAGAGTCTCGAAAAATTCAGATTCCAAGGTACCTGTACGTAAGCTAACGGAATTACAACTGAACCAAGCCAAATGTGACATTTGTTCAGAAGAAGTCGTGGATTTAGGTGAACACTGTCTGTCAAAAAATCACCGAGACAAAGCTACCATTGTCAACTTGTACGTTGCCAATTGTGATAGAAAAATGGTTTGCCCTACCAATTGCTCCATCGAAGATTTGACTTTTTTGATTGAACGAATTGCTTACAAATGCTTAGCTCCAGATCCTGACAAGCGCCTTTTGAATGTCAACATTTTGATCATATTAGGTGTACTGGACAAGATGCATGATTCGGATGTGTTTGCCAACCCAGTGTTGAATGGAAAAGTTCAAGAATTGTTCACCATTCGACAAGCGCCTTTATTCACTTGCTATTCTTGTGGATTCTTTGCCAAAGACTTGAAAACTTTGAGTCATCACGTCATGGGAACCGAACATCGGACACGAAAACTCAAGTTCAAAGACAAAGATGTCAAAATCTTCGAATGTTTGGCGTGTTACGCAGGTGACAAAACTGCTTTCGGCGAATATTTCCATGTCGAATTGCACGCTTATACCAAGGAGCACATCCAAAACAGCAAAGCCGAATACGCCGGAATGGTCAAACCCTTGGTCAAAAATGACGCCTCGGAAACTAAATGTGTTTTATGTTCGCATGATCAGGTTTTAAATCAAAACCATCTTCATGGTCATAATCACATAATCAGAAAAGCAGTCCTTGATGATTACTTGGAATATTGTACGGAAAAGAATATTCATCCATTAAATGAATATTCAATCCTTCATTCAAAACAACAAATTGAAGGATTTCAAGCCAGTGACAAAGCCAAGAAGTACTCTTATCAAGAATTAAGACAAGCCTTGAAAGTATGGAATTTAGAAAAGAGTCTCAAAGCACCGGCGCCTAAGCCTATGGTTGTCAAAACTGAAACTTCCGAAAAAACGGAAACCAAGAAACTTGACTTTGAAAATTACGGTTTAGATCGTGAAGAATGCGATCTGGTAACGCGATGTCCGGAATGCAATTTTAAGTTCAATCATGCCACTTATTTGCTATATCATCTGATGCATGTGCATCGTAAAAAACCGTCAAAATTCATCGGTGAAGTTATGAAAAACCACAATAGATTATTCACTTGCAAACGATGTATGAAAAAGTGCAAAAGTCCAATCATTTTGGCCATTCATCATGATCGGCATCAAATTCAAGGAAGACTACTGACTTGTCCTTTCTCTTGTAAGAAAAACTACCCATCGCCTGCCGCATATTACAGTGCGGATAATTGCAAAAAGAACTCATTGCCTGAATCGGTGAAGAAAGAAGTGGACAAGATTATTTTGAAAGCTGTGGAACGAAGTCCATTTGATGCCACCATTGGATGCAGAGAAACATTTTTGAATGCCTTCAAAGATTTGCCAACCAAGAATGAAAAGAAACGACAAAGGTCGAGATCATCATCAAGTGAAGATGAATCACATCAAGCCATGGCTACAAAAAAGGCCAAAGTGGATGATAGTGACCAGTCTGAAGATAACTTTGAGGAGGAGCCCATGGATTTTGATGACTTCGATGTGGATATGCATGATAACGATTCAGACACTGATTCTTACCGATCGCGTTCTGTCACTCCTGATTACAATTTGAAACAGGCCAAAATTGAGATTAGCCAAAAAGATCAAGACAGAGCAAAGAAGGCCATTAAATTGGAGGAATTGAAGGCCAAATATACCAGACCTTGCTCTGTAGTGATCAAGAAGAATACGAGGTCAGTGTCATCGAAAACAGATGACAATGCCTCTAGAGCACCTGTCATTGACAAACCCGGTCCTAAAAGGAATAAGCCCGGCCCTAAAAGGTCAAAGCCTGGACCTAAACGACGAAATCCAGGGCCAAAAAGCCTCAGCAGACCGGGACCTAAAAGGTTCAAAGAAGAACCTAAGGCTAAAGAGATTTACAAGCCTCGAGAAGCCCTACCAGTATCTAAGGCAGGACCAAAAAGCAAAAGATTGAAGCCAGAATCGGCCAAAATGATCAGAATTTCATTGACGCCAAGAAAAAATCCTCATTTTTGCCTTGATTGTGAGCTATGTTTCAAGAAATGCTCTCATTTAGATCATCCAAGAAGAATTGTCGATCGATGTGATGAGCATATCCAACAATTTGCTCACGGAAGATTCCAAAAGATTGAAGACTTTGTCATGCAACCCAAGCTTCAATTGGCAGATATGGCCTTTAGCGAAGACCATGGTGCTGATATAAGAAAACAGTATAAGAAATACGTTGAGAAAAGTAAAGAAGATTCTCCTGTTAACCTTTATGAATACCCCATTGAGAAGAAGTGTTTAAAATGCGATGTTACAACCAAAAGCATTGTATACATGTTTAGGCATATTAGACAGGAACATTTGAGGAAAGAACAAGGAGAATAATAAATCATTTGGCTGTTTTGGAAAAAAAATCTCATGAAAACGCTTTTTTTTCGGTAACGCTGTCTTACGCCATATTTTTCTCGTCAAAACAAAAACATTATATTTTGACGCATAATAATCATGGCGGATTCTTTGTCACTATTGCGTCAATTCACCATTGATGGCAAACCTATTGAAGAAAGAGATGATCGCATCATCTTTGGAGAATTCAGCTGGAAATTTGACTCTTTAACGAACTTTGTCATTTATTCGTAAGTTTTAAAAAAGGACAGTAATTCATTCTTGAGACTAAACTCATTTTATCATTCCTGCATAGTGCTGAAAAAAAGGAAAAGGAATATTACACATTGGGTTGTCTCCTATATTTCATGAAAAATGAGCACTTGGTACATCCAAAATATGTTCAACAAGCAGCCGGTGACAAAGTTCCAGTGGTGCGTCGTCCCGATCGTCGACACCTTTTGGAATACATTCATGGCACGAATACTCAAATTCCCAAATCTATTGACAAGACTGCTCGTCTTGAAATGCCCACACATGTCAAGAGAACAGCAGAAGACAATATTACTGGACCATCGGCGAAAAAGCAAAAGTTGGACAGTAGCAAAGCATCTGAACAACAAATCAAAGAAAGGTTGGCCGCAAAGTTGGATGCTCCACAAGATGGAATGCTTTCCATCAATAGAGCCAATTTGAAGAACCTCTCTGAAGACTTGACCAGAGACAAGATTGCTGAAATTAGAGCCAAAGTTATCTCCATCAGGCGGACAAGAATCAAGCCTGAGGATCATGAAGATACCAAAGCGATGCCCAGTCTTGGTACTTTCATGGAAAGATCGGGCGAAGAAACCATTTTTAATCGCGAAAAACAGTATCGTACAAGAACTACAATTTTGCAAAGCACAGGCAAAACTTTTTCCAAAACTGTCATGGCCATTTTGCAATCAGTCAAGGCCAGAGAAGAAGGCAAAACTTTGAAACCTCATGTCAACCCTAAACCTCGCCCCGGAGCTCCACCAATGATGCAACCACCAACATCATCTCAACCAAAGCAATTGCCAAATTACAACCGTTATGACCAGGAACAGTTTCATGGCAAAGATCATACCCATGGTTTCAACATCGAGACAACCGGAACCTTTTCTGGCATGACATTGAGGAGTGTGACGGAAGGCAGCTCAGATCACCGAAGACACAACAAGAATCATCAAAGCAATCCAAACGCAATCAAAAGCAGTATTCCACCCTCTGTGGCAAACAACGCTCCAGGATCTGGAGGCAAGAGGCCTTCGCGTACACCGATTATCGTTATACCAGCCGCACCTAAATCTCTCATCACCATGTTTAATGCCAAGGAAGCTTTACAGGATCTCAGATTTGTATCTACTGAAGAAATCAAGGCCCAGGCTGGCTTAAAACGAGACAATGATCTACTGATTCAAAGACGCAAAGAACAAGGATTGACCGTGCCTTACAGAGTCATTGACAACCCAAGCAAACTATCTCCACAGGATTGGGATCGTGTTGTGGCTGTATTCGTTATGGGACAGGTATAAAAAAAAGCGATGCAAATCGATACGAAAACTAATATTGAAAAATTCATTATAGGCTTGGCAATTTAAAGGTTGGCCTTGGGATGGTAATCCTACTGTTATTTTCTCCAAAATTTGTGGATTCCATTTGAAATGGGACGAAGCAACATTGGAAAAGAACATTGCCAACTGGGCAGTCCATACAATTCCATTGTCGAGGAACAAGCGTCATTTGGATCGAGCCAAGCTCATGGTCTTTTGGGAAGTTTTGGACAAGTACATGCAAAATAACAAACCTCATCTTAGATTCTAAAATTATATGTATATATAAAATATCTAATTTATTATATGCTGAATTCATGCCCAATTATTTGCGAATTAAAGGCTTGCTTGACTTGAAATTCGAGCTGTTGTCAAACTGAGAAAAACAGAGTATACAAAAATCAAAACAAAAATTTAAAATTTCCCCAAGTTTTCGTGATTTTAGCAAAAGTTAAAAACTCTGGAAGATGCGCAACAACTGACAATACTTATAATGGAACCCCAAGCCAAAAGAGCTAAAATGGTGCCGCCGCCACCTCCTAACATGACGTTAAAGACTCTTAGTATTTGCAGGGATTGCAATTTAGTCTTTCTCAACGCTCATGCCTTACGTTGCCATTACGAAACCGAACATCACAAATTGGCCAGCAACGGACTTAGGCCACCTCAAGGCAACTTCTTTTGTTTTCTCTGTTGGCAAGGTTTTCGTCATATGGATGATCTCCGGACACATTACAATAGAGAAACACACGAAGAAAACGCTACGTCTCATCGTGTCAAGGCAATCTGGATGTCAAGGAATAGTGATTCAATTGAGGAAGCAGTTGAAGAGTGTTACAAGTCAGCTTCAACGTCTCCTTTGAGCTTGAGTAGTACAGAAGACGAGGAGGCTGAGGCTCCACCTGTACCCAAGCCTAATCAATGCATGCCATGCAATTTAGTATTTTCTTCAGCGTTATTTCTTCAAAGGCATTTAAGCACCAAAACCCACGAAACAGTCTTGAGTAAAGTGGTCGATAAAAGTTCCTTTAATTGTCTATTGTGTTGCCAAGCTTTTCAATTCAACGAAGAATTACGTAAACATCTTGAATCTAATTTGCACAAGTCCTTCATGAGGAGCAATGGTGTGATTGGTTACGTCCAAGACATGACTGCAAGAAAAGTCAATGATCTTGACGAGGATGTTTTAGAAGAGATTTCTTCTGACGATGACGACGACAAAGAAGATGTTCATAGTCCAATTAAACCGGCTGATTTAGAGGAAGTTAGCAGTCCTGAACATGATTTTAATGATGATGATGACGAAGAAGCTACTGATTCGCCTAAGTCTTTGCATCAGTCTGAACCTGTTACTCAGGTTTCCAATAATGACAAAGAATTAGAAGACATACATTCAGAAGAAGATGAAGTTTCTTTATCAGAATCCGAACCTGAAGTAGAATTACCGGAATTACCAATTCCAATGGCGCCCTCTAAATCTATACAAAACACTAGCCAAGAATTTGAGGAAATTCACTCAGAAGAAGAAATCGAAGACACTGCACCTAACATTGGAAAAGTTGATCTGGAGACAAGAATACAATTACCAAAACCTGTGATGAATAACCAAGAGGCTTTGGAAGCCGTCAGTAGTCCAGAGTCTAAATCAAGTGCAAGTGACGTCGATTTAGCATTTGTGGAAAGGGTAGAGCTTATTTATGATTAAACAAGAATATGTCAATTGAGTAATATTGCATTTTTATTTTGTGCTTCAAATGAGAAGAAAAGTTGAAAAGTGACTCATTGTTCATGCGGGCCTTGAATAACGACCAGATTGAATTCACGATCTAGAAAAACAAGTAAGATTAGTTAGCAAAGTTAAAAGCTAATTTTGTTACCTGGTGCAATCAAAACTTCATTTTTCTTAGAACGCAATCGAAGAAAGGTTATGTCATTGGTAGGATCCAAGTCTCTTATTGTAGACCTGGCTTGATCGGCCAGTCTGGAAATGACGGCACAATACTGATTAGTAATCGTTGCATCCATGTTCGACCTCACGGCAATGCCTAAATAAAGAAAAAACAGAAAAATCTATTTCCGGATTTAACGTTACTACATTGCAAAAGTTCAAACGAAATCCATTCTTGTCTGGTGTCTTTGCAAAAGGCCAAACTTTTTCGACGACTTGGGATTACACTTACCATCGTTATTGACAATCATCATTCCTACCACACCTTTATGCCCTTGAATCCGTTTGATTGTCTCTTCCAGGTCATTAGCCTGCAATAGAAGTTCAAAATTAGCTTTGCTACTACTAAAACCAAACCATAATTTCATGACTGACATGTTTGGTCATAGCGTTGCAGTCAGTGTGAAAAGTTGGTCTTACACCTTCAAATACTTGTGGTTTACTGCAGTGACTACTCAAATTCACAAAGTACTACCTTAGCTTTTACTGCTCACTACTACCTTGGTGGTACAACAAAGCCATTGTTTTATTTCTACCTGCTCTGGGTCGTCGTGGTTTTCAAGACACATGGTTTCTCCCTTCTTTCGTCCCCACTTTCTTTTAGGGTACTAACATGTGATATAATCAAGTAGAAAGCTTACATTGTTGCAATATGACATTTTTATATTCCGGAACGCCGAGCGGGGGACAACAAAAACTTGTCTCGTACAATGTGGACATATACCATATGAGTAGTGCCTTTGAAGATAATATGCATGCTAGCATAAGTATACATGTACTGGGTGTCCCAACAAATTTTAGATAATGAGAGTTTAATGTCAAACCCGCGAGAAAGGTCGTCAAATTGAAGGGAGATCTGCATTCTATAGTTAGATTGTAAACACATTTGCAGGAATTTTTCACTTTTGTGACATTTTTGCTAAATTACTGTCCAAAACTTGTTGGGACACTTGGTAGATAGGTTTTTGGTATAGTTTCAGAATTTTTGATGATAGGAATCCATTCCGCTGCGAAGAAGACTCTATTTCATTCCAGGAAAATGTCCAACTTTATGTGAACATTTTTTTGAAGGACTTGCCTTGGAGTTCTCTACTAGCCCAGATAAAATATCTGGATTGACATTTCCCAAATTGGATCTGCCATCAGTAATACGTCCAAAACCCGGTGGCACTTTTGGCAAGTTCATTCTTTTGTGTGGGTGTGATGAAGAAGAAAGTTAATCTTACTGTGACCACTTCAAAGAGACGACTAAAGATTCTTGGACTCTTGGTAGGTCTGTAGGATGATTTCCCTATTGAGTCATTTCAAGCCATGTCAATTCGGCAACATGCATGCATTCAATGTAGTGACGTGCATGTATTCTTTGTGTATCGTGAAGTTAACTAATCCTAAAACCTATAAAAATAAGTTTCATATTTGCTGCTTACTTACGTAGGGGCAATTCTTCCATCAAATTAAAGGGTGAAAAAGGTTGATTCTTATATAAAAGTACAGGGTGAACCAAAACTTTTTTCAATCAACTTTATCTTTCGCTAATCACTATTGATTGATTGAAATTACCGGCTAAAACTGTTTCAAACCATTCAGTTGAATGTTTTGAACAAATTTTGGTAAAAAATCATGACGAAAATTTGCATGGCAAAAATGCAGAGAGCCCGTCGGCAAAGAGCGGTGGATTTACTTTCCGCCCAAGTAGGAAAGATCAAAATCAATTTTATTAATAACAATTTTTCATTTGTAGCTGGATTCCAAGGCTAATGCCATGTTTGAACCCCCAGATACTCATTTGGATAATATAATTTTAATCTTAAGTCAGTTTGACAACATTGAAAAATCGGCCTCCATTGCAATTGAGGCTGAAACACTAAAAGTGTGGCCTCCAGCAGCCCCATACAACAACTGGACTTTGCTTTTTGGGGCGTTTTGGATGTGAAGGTGTGAACTATATGTCATTAAAGTAAAAATCACCTGAAGGCCAACATAACCTCAGAATGGCTGCTGCTGACAGCGGCCTTTATTTGAAAAAGCTACAAGAGTAGCAGCAGCCTTCACAAGGCTGTAATTGAGGCCGTGGGTTGACAATTTGAAAAAAAAACCTAGTCAATTACATTTAATATAAAATTATGCCATCTGCAAAACAGCAGCACGTATTTTTAGTCTTCCTCCTTTTTGTAGCTGAAATTGACAAGGCAATATATCCAAAGTGGAAACTATACTGCAATAAAATCTTGTTTGATATTCATGAATCCAAAAGAAATAAACCCTTTGTGATTGTAAAAGTAATGAAAAGTGGTGGTAATTTAGATCTTTTCAAAAAAACGGGACCAAAAAGTGCATGACCGTGAGATTCAATACATTTTTGGGCTTTTTGAGACTCTCGCGGTCAAAGACCAACCGTTGGCAATTGGCATGTACACAACATTGTCTGAATTGAATCTGCATTTTCGTGTCCAGGTGCTTGTTCATTTTATGACCATCAAAAGTAGGGAGACCATAAAACTGAACAAGTTTAATCAATAATTAAAAAGAGGTGAAGAGCTTACTTTATTTCTAGGAAGAGGCATAATTATTGAAGACTTTTTAAAAAAGGACTTGTGAGCGGGTTTGAAGTAGAATTATGACTGTTGCTTCTTCTTCCCTTGCATGACTAGCTACAGGAGCAAACAAAGTAAAGGCTGTTCCCGATGAAAAAAAAAGCCAAGCGAGCTGTTGGTAAAAGGGGTAAAAGCTCTTAACACGCCATCAAGGGCCACAACAATGCAACAAATCGACTTTCATTAAGTATGCAAGAAATGTAACAGGAACTGCGGTGGACACCATCTTTTTTTGTTTTATTCGCTCAAATATCGTTGCAACAATGACATTGGGGAATACCCAAAGTTTATTGTTTAAAAATCCAGTAGAGTAGTACAGTATGCATGATTTTGTACTAAACGCCATCTACGCTTTGAAAATATGCAACACAATTAATGTAGATTAAAAGCATGGTTAAGGTCGAGCATAATGGCCTCAAATTCGAGTGCAAAAGTTGCTCGTGATCAAGCTGATGATCAAATGATCCATGAAGCTATAATTGTACATCATGATTTTCGTGATTTATCACTAACGAGGTCTCAAAGTAAATATACCGAATGACGACCAATACTAGTCTTCTTGATTTCTCGTAGTGTAACTAAAAGTTTTAATTGCAAACTAAGATTTGCAATGGTTGCAATTGTGAATGGGCACACCGAAAGGGCCAAATGAAGGCTACTACAAAGGAACATGCGAAATGAAATGCAGTGGTGTTCAACGCTATCATAAAATCGATCCAACATTGTGAAAGCAACCCCCTTCTACACTCTACAGGGTGGAACAAAAGTAATGAAGCATTACTTTTGTTCCACCCTGTACTTGTTCGGCTAATGATGTTATTTCTCTCAGTAAACTTTGTCTTTTATTATTGTTTTTTTCTAACTCAAAAAATTGGATTTTGCGAGATGACATATCTTTGTTGTTGTAGTTTTTGTACTGAAAAGCATTTAGATGAGAACGCTGCTGGATACGATTTTTTAGTAGATTTTCACCATTCGGAAGGGACGAAATCGTCTCACGTTGACGATTTGACCACGATTGTCCAAGTTGTAGCATACTGTGTAAGGAACGTGCTTACATTTCCAAGAACCATTGTCGTCCTAAGAGAAGAAAAAGAAGAAGTCGTAATGAGTTTCTGGAGCCTTGGCACATTCAATGTCATACAGACTAAATTGCTTACATTTGGCAGATCAAGCTTGGTTCTCCTCATAGAACGTTTAGTAGGCTTCATGATTTCCTGAAAGATATTTATGAGTGATCTTATTCATCAACCATGATGGCCTCACTTACCTTGAACGGTTCCAGATCAAGAGGCTTTTTGGTCGGCATAAATAATTCATCATCACCCATTTCTTCTTGATGCAAACGCTAAGAAAAAATTGGTTAATATTTGATGAGCACACTGTCCCAAAAAACATATTTGTCCAAAAATTCATTTAGATGACCACACAGTTCGAAATTTTCATTTTTTGTCCAAAAATACAACTCTGATTTCCTGAGAAAATTGTCACTTTTTTAGGTGAAAAACTCGTGAAAATGTTGTGGTTTTTGACTTTTTAGCCGTTGACAACTTTGATTTCACGAGAAAAATTGTCAAAAAAGTTGGGTGAAAAACTCGTTAAAATGTTGGGGATTTGCACT
This sequence comes from Oithona nana, assembly GCA_900157175.1. Classification (NCBI taxonomy): domain Eukaryota; kingdom Metazoa; phylum Arthropoda; class Copepoda; order Cyclopoida; family Oithonidae; genus Oithona; species Oithona nana. Next base: position 71,234 of record LT727897.1, read on the forward strand.
TTTTAGTTGTTGACAACTTTGATTTCCCGAGAAAATTGTAAAGTTTTGTCAAAATTGAATTTTTGGACAAAAATTTGACTTTTCTAGTGTTCTAGTGTTTCATACATTCTTTGTGCTTTAGGATTTCGAGTTGGTCACCTGGGGAAAAGATTCCATGCTGACCTTATGGAAAATCGGTGGACAATTAAAAGGAATGTGCGGAGGCTTCGAAGATGAAGAGGTTGTTGACAATCAAAGTCAAAGTGTGACTGACGCCCAATCTCAGACCAATAAGACTCCAGACTTTGACCAAGCTGCTACCAATGTACCAAATGCCCAAGCCAATGACGACAATGTTGCCGCCGTAGTAGATGTCAAGGCAGCCGCTTCTTCTTCGGCGATGGAAGTGCATAATGACAGGTCAGAGGTTGCCGAATCATCTTTGACCGGTGCATCATCAAGCGGTCAAGCTTCATCAATACTGATGAACTCTAGACCGGCGGCATCAGTAACGGCCGTATTGAAAAAAGAATTGTCCTTAATTGAGTATGGCAGATTGATCTTTATTCAAAAGATTGACTTAAAAAATCGAATATTTCAATTTCAAACTGAAACGCTGAACCATTTGGTGTACCTAGAGGTCCGCTTTCCCGACACCTATCCCAATGAACCGCCAGAATTTGAGCTTTTACACCGGACAACGTTGTCACAAAAAAGAGGCTTTGCCATCATCAAACGTTTACGAAATGTAGCATTGGGGTATACCGGTAATCGGTCAAGTCCTAGTCCATGTTTGGAACCATGCCTGAAAATGTTTCAGCAAGAAATGGAAGCCATCACCAATGAAGAAAAGAATGAACAGCAAATGCCGATCAAAAAGCCGCGATTCTATCGGGACTCCAATGTACCTTTTCCTCGGATTTCCGGGGCCCGATTTTGCGGAAAGGGACAATTGGTCACTTTCAATTGGATCTCGATCGAGTCATCCGACAAGCATTTGCCCAGAGGAGGACGAAAGACGCCAAGAGCACTGTCGGCATTGTCAGGCAACGCTGCAGCTTCTGGAGCATCAAGACCCGCAATCTCAAGCAATTCCACTTCACTAACCTCATTGCTGGAGAATACCATCACGGAGTCATCCTCCTGGTCTTCCTCCTCAAATTCGTTGCAAAAGACCTCCTCCAAGACTTCGTTGCTATCATCACCCGGAGCCAATGTTGGAAGAAAGACTCCAGCCTCTTTGCATCGTCACAAGATGGTAAGGCTATCAAGCGTTCCGGCAGGCCAATTATTGATGAACTCCAATAGGTAATTACTACATAATTCACACTGTTCGAAATCTTCATTTTTTGTCCAAAAATTCAACTTTGATTTCCCGAGAGGTTTTGTCAAAATTGAATTTTTGGACCAAAATTTGACTTTTCTAAATGTGTGAAAAAGTATCATTTTTGGTGAATGAAGTAATGAACAAACTTACATTTTCTACAGGTAAAAGTTCATTTAGAACAAAGTCGAAGGAGCTCGACACACTGTGAATGGGAGAAGAAGGTGGTGCCGAAGCAGCCTCAGCGGCGGCATCAAAAACAACGACGGGCAATTCATTTTCCTAAAAGTAGATGAATGCAACTATAGAAGTTTGGGTTACACCCTTATTTGGACAAGCCACCAATTGAAATTGAAACTTACTTTGTCATTGTAAATTAGAGGAGAAGCTTGAGTAATGAGAGTTGAAACAGCCAAAGTTGCCAGAAGGACTAATTTGGCCAGAAATAAGTTCATAATTAGTCACCTGGAATGATAAAGGATTTTTTGCTAAAATTGCATTTCCGTTGAAACTAGACTTACTACTCATCAATGTACAGGGTGTCCCAGCAAGTTTTGGATGGGATAGCTGTCCAAAAGGAAGCTGGAACACCCTTTAAGTGCGCGCGTATTCTACGTACTTGAGGAAAAACTTCATTAAAAAAGTTAAAACTCAGCAAATATTGGAGACTCCTTGATTTTTAATTGATCAATAAAATTATCAGTACACTTTTTCAAAATCAAGGACAAGGACAAGTCGAGGACACTATCTGTTCCAAATTCATTTAGTGAGGGAAATTTGAAAAATGTTAAGCTTACCTCTGTCGTCCGAAACAGGCCCAAAACGGGCGGGGTAGACCTCAAAAAACCTCCGAAACTTTAATGTAAGTTTGTCCCTCCTACAGCTAAAGAAGTCCGAGAATTGAGTGACTTCGATACTCTCGACAGCGCTCTTTTAAACGTTTCCGTTCTCTGCTCCCTCTCAACTTCCCAAGAGAGCAGCAGCCGCAAGAAACGAAGGACGAGAGTCGTGGATCTTTTGGAGAAATGGAGAGAGAGGAGTCGAAACGGATGATGCCTATGATGCCTCTAGTATTAAATAGCCGCTTTGGAAGCAATTTTCTAAAAAGCTTGTGCGCCTTGGAAGTTGGAAACCGACAAGTTTGTTATTTTGAAATGTCTCTTGAATAATTTCATATCTCAATCCATTGGCTTTCCCATATCAATAACAATTTTTTTTTCTAGCCAAAATTACTATTCATCTATCAAAAATCGTGGGTACAAAATGGCATTTTCACGACCACTAACAACCCCTTTAGCACATTGTTTGAAAATGACTCAAAATGTCCCATTTGAATTTTGCATTTTGGCATTTTCCACCAATTTTTGTCCTATTAAAAGTGACCTGTCTGGTAACATTGTTTGACCGCAAGCTTCAGATTGTCAAAAACTCGCCAAAATGGACAATTTTTGGCATTTTTANNTCTGGTAACTCTGTTTGACCACAAGCTTTAGGTTTTCAAAACTCGCAAAATTGGACCATTTCGACACTTTTAATTAACTTTTGTTCACTCAAAATGTAAACGTAGCTCGCTTCGCTCGCAATTTTGAATGATACTTTTTCTGTGATTTTCAAACACCGTGAGTCATTGCTTGCATTGCCTTGTTTGTTTTTCGACAACTCGTTTCTTTTTCATCTGATAAGCATTCTTTTCTTGCTTCACATCAAATGATAAGTGGCAACTCCACTGCGCAGCTCGTGTCTCATTTCACTAAAGCCGCCGCCGCTGTAGTAGTAGTGATGATGGCAGCAGTAGCAGTAGCTGTCATTTAACCAGTTTGGAAAACGTTTGCCTTTTCTGATGACTGAGGAGCTGGCAAGGTCTAATGCTCATGTAGGTCAACCCTTATTTTTTGTCCGAATTTCTTTTTTCAAACAAATGAGAGCCGACATTGTCGTTGACAACTTTGACTAACATCTACTAATGAGAAGAGAATTTTTTTCGCAAGCAGTAGCACCGGCGCAGTAAACGCATGCATGCATGCGTGAGGCTGCATGCTACCACTGCCATTTTCTAGCTAGGCAGTTAGCTGGTTCAATGCCCTATGCAACTCTGCCAGAGCTGGATGGGTTGGGCCCAACAGACAATGATATATGGGCTGGACATCAGGTTTCCCCTAACATCTTGATTCTATCAATCAACAGTGGTACGAGGCTATACTGGGCACACATTGGTGGATTGACTACAAGAATGTGGCAAAACTACACATTAAAAGTTTGAAACATTTCAAAGTAAAAGCGCGAGCAATTTCTAAAAGCTCGAGAATCTAAGGGTTGAAAGAATCGAAAGGCTCGAAAAGCTCGAAAGGCTTAAAACAATATAAAGAATAAATATTGTACAAAAGGTTGTGCCAAAGGCATAGAGCAAGAACAACAAGAACAAGAATACCAAGATGTAGAAGCGCGGGAAGCGCGAGCAGTTTAAGGAGCTCGCGCATAAAAATCATCCTCGTTGGGGTCATATTTCCACCCTATCACCAGCTATTTCTTAATTTTTGACTGGGTTCAAATTTACATACTTTCGCTTGCGCGGTCTTAGATCTGAAAAGTTACAACAGAAGTCACAGACGTCACAACATTTTTTGTCGCGTATGCAATTCCCGTATTAGAAAGCTTTCGAAATAACTTAGTAACAAGTCCCGCCAATTTATCAATATTTCAATCAGTACTACATTAGAAAAGGTTAAAGAAAAGATTGGCCTTTCCTTGAGATTTATTCTAAGCTCTAAAAATAACAATGATGCCTCAAGTGGCTTCTTTTTGAGCCTGCACTTCTTTTATTGATAAGGTATTCCAAACATGCACCTTCTTCTTCTTTTCTCCTCCCCCTTCACAGCAGCAGCAGGAGCAGATTTGCAAACCGGCAGCAGCAGCGGATTATCTCCTCAATTCATCTGGCTGCTGCTGCCATCGTTGCTTGCAGTAAAATTTGTTGCCCCATACTTTCATCACACACGCAACATAACTTACAGTTACGACCACCTATAGGCATCGTCCACTAGCTCCAGCAGAGATGCGAGAGCAGAAACAAACATTTTCTAATTGAATAAACGTGACTTTTGCAAAGGTGAGTCAGAGCTAAGTTGGAAATATGGCCTATTTAGTAAAGATGATTGAGTAGTAGTTCATTAGGATTTTATGTCAGCAACAAAGGGGTTTCAATCAAGATGGGTGACCTCAAATTGAACCGGATCCGCCAACGACATCATAGACGAGCGACAATTGATCTACGGAGTCAGCATACTAATCTGAATCTTTCCAACGAAGGCAAATAACAATTCCAACGTAGAAGGTTGATGATGAAGAGGCTAATTGACGGTGTCTTATACAATATTGTCTGATGACGGCAACAATGAAGAAGATGCCAAGCTAATTATCAGAAACGCTTAGGATTTTGAGGCTCTTGGCATCATTCATGCCTCCTTCAGCTACTTTCTCTCCTCTCCCCATCATGATCCAGTTCTTTATAAATCGACTGTCTATCCGCGATATGACTGAGTTTGACTAAGAATTATTAATTTGGTGATCCACGTAGTGCATTCTATAGTAGAAACAGGTTGCGCAGCAGGGTGGCCGCCGTGATCAAAAATGTTCCTACCACCAACTCATGTTATGTTAGTTGATGTTCATTCTGTTCAACGAGGCATAATTTGGGATAGCAGCCACATCACCAGCATCATCATTTCTCAGAAAATCTTGGGCCCATTTTTCAAATAAATGGTGTTTCTTCATCAACGCCAGAGAGAGAAAAAAAGTTGCCCATCGTCATATTTTATGCCATTCATCATTTTCTCGCCTCCTCTCTTTTATCAAAAAAAGATAAAGGAACTGTTTGACCATCGTGAGTGCCTGAGTATTCATGATTTCGTGCCACCGAAGGCCGAAAGAGAAAGCTTTCACCGCCTAATTAAAGCTTTCTGGTCACCATGAACCAAGCTGTGATGATGCCAAATAAGTGTTACTCCACTTATTGATTTGCCAAGAGACCAAGAAAACAAGATTGAAAGTTTCAATCTAGGTATACGCGCGAGAATAATTTGAACAAAATGGAAAAAATGGGCAAAATTGGACAAATGACAGACGAGAAAAATAAGGTCCAAAGTGATCAGGAAATCATCAAAAGAGGATAACGACATACAGAACAAGAAAATAAACACATAGAATCGCGATCGATTCCTCGCGCTTAAAAATCAATGCTTGGGAGATCAACTATTGAATGGGCCAAGCAAAAATTAATCAAAGGTGCGATGAGTGATAGTGTGGTTGTCTCCTCAACTCCCCGGTAGGTCTCAAGTGTCTATCCAGAGAGTCGAAGGCATAATTCATGCCTGTCAAAGCCTGAGATTTCTATCAAACCAGCAAGTGAGCACCTAACCTAACCGAGTTCTTCAGTTCTCTACGCCAAAAAAAGAATTTCAGTGTGAATGACCTCTAGGCGCTTGTTTATTTGGCTACTTCTTTCTGATTCCTATCTCTTCAATGCAACAATGAAAGGCCTCAAAAAAAGGAATTTTCACATTTCTGGGAGCCGATCAAACGAAAAAAGGAGAAAAATTTAGGTCAACAACGAGCAGCGCGGAGGAGCATGCATCTCACCTATTTTGGATACTTTCCATGCCATTCTTTGCAGAATGACCTAGAATTGATGAAAAATGATGGTGGGCTTGAAATCTTGATGCGATAAAAATCAAGAAGATCAATCCTTTGGTGGAAAAACTCGTGCATGAGTCGTTGCTGTTGTAAAAGCATAAAATTCGACTTGAGGGAAAATGGGATTTTATGATGCCGCATGGCACCTCAACACCACACTATGTTAAAAGGCCAATTTTTGTCCGGAAATCGCATCTGAAATATGATTTATCAGCTAATTTGATTTTTTATGTCAAATTGATACAGTCATTACATACCCAAAAAATGTTGACTTTATCAAAGTCTTTCTTTTCGTTTCTGAATTTTTGGACAAAAAAATGACTTTCAGTATAGCGTGCAACACCAGCTTCAAACTCCAATTTTTATTTCCATATTTGTACAAAATGCTCATTCCTTTGACAGCTTTGGATATGCCTGCAGTTACTACACACACTTACTTGTAAAGCTCAATGAAAAATGACCATTGATGGTCATTTAGATAACTCATCAGATGAAAGATTTTTTCTCTCTCTGAGAATTCGTCGACTCAGAATTGTACTTGAAGTACTTCTTCCTGCTTTCCTTGATTTAATATGTCTAGACTTTTATTTTACTTGGATGAATTTTTACCACACTTTTTTCGGGGGGATTTTTAGAATTATGACTACATCCTAAGGCGGTAAGTGAGCAAGAGGGTAGATTGAAAATTACTATTCTCGAGAGTATCAGTGTGTGGTCTGCTAAAGAATAGAATTCTCATTTACAATTAATTTATGGGGTGGCTCTAACCCTACTAGAGAACATCATCCCCCTTCTTCTTACCCATTCCTTTCCAACTTATGATTCTCAAGGTCCATAAATAAGGCGCAGAAAATCTATTTGTAATTCCTTTTGACCCTAAAGTCACTATACTTAATTCATTTAGTCAAAAATTGTCTGATTTCTAAAGTCTGAATTCATAATTTTTTAGGAATTATATTACATTTTATCCCAAATTCTTTGTCTAAAAAATCGTCAAATCGCATAGGTTCCCACTATTATTAGCAGCAATCACTTCAATTTGACGAATTTTTTCGCTTAAATTTTTCCAACTGGATCTTTATTGCCGATGATTTAGACCATACTTTCTTGGAAAAGGGGCTCTAAGATATGTCGGGGTTTCTGTCCGACAAACCGTCGGAGGCGTTGTCTGTTGCCGCTTCTTCGTCGTGTTCTTGGTGTTCCTTCTTCATGTGCTCGCGACCTGTAAGCTCTGTTGTGGCTCAGTATTGCCAGAGGATCTGCAGTGGCCATAACCATATAGTAATTTTGATAGAGATTGGTTGTGCAAACCACTTTTTTTTCTTTCTCTATTGTATGAGCCAGGCAGATATTTTTGGTCATATTCTCTTTCTTTCGTGAAACTTGGATCAAAGCCGAAAAAACATGCGGTGGCAACAGGTAATTTTTCGACCTTTATTTCCATTACCTAATTTCAAATCAAAGGTTGTGGATTCCAGAACCTAAGTTATGTAATGAGCAAAAAGTACATAAATCGAAATTCTCAGAAATCCTTTTAAAAGTCAACCATTCTCCCGGTCAACCAACAACTATTGCTACTTCTAAATGTCTGAAACTTTTTTTGTGCTAGTGTTTGGAAAAAACGTTGACAATGTGATATCAGCAGCATTGTCTTCTTCTTCTTCGTTGCACTACACAATATTTTAGTTTAAAAATTCATTTCCCATGTGAGGCTTCGATTTTGCATGGCGATGATACTTTTTCTTAAACGGTTTTATGTACACCCGGAAAATATACCAAAACTTCAAAGTTAGAATACAAAATACTCAAGTATTAATTCTTGAAAGGCTTTGAATTTTCTCACATGAGAAGCAAGCTCAATGTACTGCAATTGAATCATGCAAATTGTGTGTGATGAGAATTAATTATTTGAGTGATTTGAACGCACGAAGAAGGCGACGAGGATCGAGTCTCAGCAGCGGTAATTACGCTGCTCGCTGCTCCGTTCCAAACTATGTTCAATTAGGTTGCAAAAAACGTCTTTGTTAAGCGTTTCCTATGTCACGTCGCTCCATTTCTCATGATTCCAATCACATTGCGACAAAAGCGAGGCGAGCAGGCATCGTGTCACAGTGGGGAGTTTTACCCCAACTTCGGTGACAACGGATTGAATTTCGCTTCAGACACTTTTTTCCCCTTTAGAGATTCTGATCTCTCGTTGTAATAATGGTCGTGATAAAGAGTGTCTGAATACTTTTTCAAATACTTTTTTTTTCCTATTTGAGGTAACAAAAACTCGAGTCAAAACTGTTTGAATGATAGACCAAACGACGAAAGGGTTTCTAGGAATTTGGGTCAGAATCACCGAAATCATTAAGTTTTCGGGGTCACAACTTGCGAGTATTACAAATGAGTTGAGAACACATGGGAAATGCATCTTTATTGGAGGAGTGACCCTAATCTACTAGCAACAGTTTGACGATGACAACACTGACAAATCACCTGTGTCTTCAAGATAAACCCTTCTTCATGTAGTCAACGAAACAGTTGGAACTTAAAAGAAAGGGAAAAGTTGATTCTTCACGAGTGATAAACGAGACACACATTTTGCTACTACTACCACTGAAATAATGCAGAAATGCAACGCACATAATATCACTGTAACATATAGCAACGAAAAAGGACCCCAAATACCATTTCAATTCGAAAAATAGTTGCGAGTCATGATCATGACCATTGGATACAATCTGATTGATATTCTGTTCAAAGCACCAGTAGATTTCTCTTATGAATTCCGCAGTCTCTATAAATTGATAGGATAAAAAACCAACTTTTCCTGATTGGAATCCAATTTGCAAAGCATACTTAGATAGCTACTGTAGAGTCTTTTGTCAGAACAAAAAGATTAGAGGTTAATTTAGTTGCTGTGATTGTTCTTAAAAAGACTTGGAATCAAGGACACGAGTGAAGCACCTACCAAATTAGTAGTGCATTTAAAGCTACATTTCCGTTTACATGCCAGCACTGCAAAATGCATCCCAATAAGACTCGTCGATCGTGTCGTTAAGAAACATTGGCCGAAAATGATTTTACAATACTTAAAACAATTTCAAGCAACACTTGGCCTTGTCTTGTCTAGAAAGAAAAGAACCACCCCAATAAACTATAAAATCTTCCTCCTCGCTCTTACCTTTTTTTTGCTAGGCAACAAATCGGACAATGAACTTGGTGTTAGTGTCCAAAGTGGGCGGTATTTTTCGGCTAAGATATGAGATCAATCTTCACATACATCAAGAATGATTTTCTCTTAAGATCTCCTTTTGCAGACTTTTATTTAATGTTGGCACGCCATATTTTAGAAGCCAGCAACATATCAGTTTTCGACCTCGTTGCGTTTGTTTGGACTTTGGAAGCGGAATAGTACTTATACAGGGTCTCCTAACAAGTTCTGGATTAGTAATTTTTTTTCAAAGAAAATATTTTTTAAAGCCTTGCAAAATTGGGGAAAAACAAATTGAAGTGAGATCTGCACTGCTTAGCTAAAATGTAAACAAACTTTGACGAGTTTTTTCTTCTTTTATGATTTTCAGAGATATTTTGCTTGATCCCACCCAGAACTTGTTGGGACACCCTGTACTTATGGCATACCTGCTGCTCCTCTTCATTTTTGCATTTTCTGACCTAGTATTTTCACTCATTTGTCATCAGATATCTAACCTCATTAGCCTACTCTCAAGTATGCAAAACATTGCAAACAAGCTACTCATGTAATTTTCGTGTTTGGCTTCGTGTTTTGAAACCACTTTGTATTTCTAATGGGCTAGATAACATGTGTAATAATTTGTGTTGCAGGTCATCACTATCGGGTTTCTTCTAATCCAATTATCAATCGCGAGTTCTTATGAACAACGCTTTGGAAAATCACTGACGGCATCGGGTTCGTTTCCCTTTGCGGCGGCACATCACGGAGACCAAGGAGATCATCATGAGCATCACGTGCATAATTCTGAAAGTCACCATCAAGCTCACACAGGTATATAGAATGTAGCGAATTTACATCTAGTTATATATTTTTTAAAAATACTTTTACAAAAATACTATTTTTTGATCTCAAAAGCGGATTTTTAGTTAGGTAGACAATTAGACACGCTATGAATTTTCTAAATTACGTCTTTCTCAATTGATGAATGATCATATGTAGAATAAACAGTCGGTAGTCAAAATGTAAATAAACAGCTGTTTAAAATGTAAAGAAACAGCTGTCAAAAGTAAACAAAAACTGTCAAAATGTAAACAAACAGCTGTCAAAAGTAAACAAAAAGCTGTCAAAAATGTAAACAAACAGCTGTCAA
>LT727897.1:81639-198363 GCA_900157175.1 Oithona nana
TGATGAATGATTATAGAATAAACAGTAGTCAACATGTAAATTAACATCTGTCCAATGTAAACAAACCATTGTCAAAATGTAAATAAACAGCTGAAAAGTAAAAAAAAAAATCTTGTTTGCGTTTATAGATTTGGAGTCTCGCTTTAGTCGTCAAGGTGTGGAAGAAGGCAACGAAGTGCCGGATTTGGGCCAAGTCGCTCAAGCTGGTGAGCGATGCGTTGAAAAAGTCATGATGATTGAGGAAACCACATATGACGATCAAATTGTGTGCCATCACAGCTATTCTACCAAGTGTCATATCACTTACATCACAGACTACGAAGCAGTTCAGGTAGCCATTTTCCTTCTTTTCAGACAGATAAAAAAAGACAAAAGTCACGGATTTTTATGAAAAGCTTTCCTTGTTTTTCCTTTTAAAATGTTCTATAGATGGAAATGTGCGAGGACATTTTTGAGAAGCATTGCGTTATTGAGTACAAAAAACGGGCCGAAGATGAAGAAGTGGAGATTTGTAACGAAGTCTTTGATCGCAACTGCAACGAACCTGGACCCGAAGTGTGCGAACCTGTCTTTGAGTCCGAATGTCGCACTTCATACCATGTTCACGAAGTCGAAGAAGATAAGCCCAATTGCGTTATCATGCAAGTGGAAAAATGCAAGGATGTGACCATCGGCTACTCAACCGAACGTAAGTGTGACAAGTGGCCTAAACAAGTCTGTAACGTCACTACAGAGATCAGCAAACGTGTCACACCCGATACCAAGTGCGAGAAAAAGCAACGCCAAGTTTGCGGACCCGGTCCCTGTCCCATGCGTAAGTCCCCCGTCCCTCAATGTCGAACCACCATCGAAACCGTGATTTACGACGATCCCGTGGAAGATTGTAGCTTGAACCCCAAAAAAGATTGCAAATTTGTCACCAAAAGAATACCGCTGTAAGAATACCATGCATTTACTTAGCGCAACCTAAAACCTTTAATCACAAAACCTTTACATCATAGCTTGAAACCCCGAGAGGAATGCGTGGATATTCCCAAAGAAGTTTGCGTCCGGGCCAAAGTGAACCCACGCAAAACCAAACGTCCGATTATCAAGAAATGGTGCTACAGCCCTGAACGGTCAGATGAAATCGACTTAGACATTAATGACAACACGGACAAAGATGATGATGCCGAAGACGACACGACTTTAAACCCTCTTGAACAGAACAATGACGATGACGAAGATTCTGCTGAAGAAATCGCTGCCGCTCCTTCTAGGAGAGGCAGGCTAAATTACTAACTTTTTATTAATTTTAAATGCGATGCAAAAACTAACTTTGATGACTGATTTTTTTGTTCGGCATTAGGCAAAATCAGTTGGACAACTACTCATTTTTTTACTACATTCTTCTTTTTTTTCATATGTGACCTTCTTCCATTTTTCCTTTCATTCTATATTTTTTGGACTTGGTTTAGCGGCAATAAAAGCAATACTATAAGACACTTTGAATGAATACATGACTGTATTTTGCTGATTACCATGGACCATGCATTCCCTTTATATGGTAAAGTACTACAAATTACCTTCTTCCACCTATTCTATAATCTCTACCCCATTTTCGTGTTTTTACCCCCAACGAAGCCAATTTTTGCCCCACTTAGCATTGCATAATCTGAACACTTATCTTAGGTCAATCACCACCAAGGCCACAACAACAACAACAATAACCACAACTACCACCACCACGACGAGTACAGAAGTAAGCACAAGTACGGAGGAGCCAGGGTACTCCTACCTCCCACCTGAACCCGAATTGCCTCCAAGCCTTTACGGTGCCCCACCAGAGCCTCAACTGCCTCCCAGTCTATATGGAGCTCCACCGCCTATAGCAGAACTACCAACCAGTCTATACGGAGCTCCGCCCTTAACTTCAGTCCGTCGTTAAATTGGCTTAAAAAGCATGTTTTCTCCTAGATCCAATTCATGAAATAGTAAAGCACAACCATGTTTTAGTCCATCTCTTTCTTTCTTTGTTGTCATTCCTTGGCAGAGATCTAGAGTAGAGGAGCATGAAAAATGCACAGTTGGTATCATGGTTTATACTTGGTTCTGCTGGCATACAAGCAAAAGGCTACATGCATTTCGCAAATGGATGGATGTTTGTCATTCCTTTGTATTATGCAGCAATAACGTCTCTTTCTACTGGTGTATCATGATGTATTCAAGAGTAGAGTAGCAGGAAAAGAAGGTAACCCGATACATATTACAATGCTACTCTTAGAAATGTATCCTTGGATACTTCAGTCAGTGTGATTGCTCCTCAATAGGCCCTTTTCCCTATAGCTCGGCTATCCAATGAACGGCCCATTTATCAAAGTCTCATTTCTCCGTAAATCAAATGGTGGAAAACGTATTAGAAAGTCTCGAGCCTCGAGATATGTGCACCGCGGAGGCCTCTTTTTAAGCCAGCATGAAATCCGTTTCCGCTAGATTAAAAAGCCCCTGATCCCCTATCAATTGACAAAAAAAAATTCTGTTTTTATTTTTATTTCAAAAGAAAAATTGCTGTTTTTACAAGATTTCTCATCTCTAAAAGGGAAGCACAAAACTCTCTGTTTTTATCTAGTAAGTAGAGGAGGACAATTTTGAGAAAAGGGATTTAATCTGGGTTTTTTTCGGGTATTTTTAGCCTTTTTAGTATTCTGGTAGTTGGACTGTTGGGTGGGTGTAAAATACAGCATTTTGAAATGACATGAATGCTGACATAAGCATAATTTGCTAATGTTAGCAGCAGTAGCTCTAAACATTTTAGTAGATGATAAGAATAAACCCTTCAGTTCTAAAATGAATGGCTTGTCTTGCCAAAAATTAGATTTACAAGATTTGAAAGGAGAATAATAATGCCAAAAATGACTCTTTTTACTTTACCATAATATTCTTCGCCAATCAGGGTTATTTTTTTCTTTCTTCTTCATTCAAACACTTATACACAGTAGCATCAGCTAGCGAAAAAAAAGTTCTTCCTCACATTTATACACTTTCTTTAATCACTTGAGTCATTATCTGTTCAAATGGGGAGTCGTAAATCCTCTGCGGTTAGGTGCTGCTGGTCTTCTGGTAGGCTCGCACTGCTGCTGGACTTCTACTTTGTATAGTGGCTGAAAAAAAAAATTTAAAGAGACCTGGTTTAATACTCCACTGCAGAACATCACAGATAACGCTGCAATGTATTTTAAAGAACAGTATTTGCATATTACTATTTTTTAGTGAAGAAACTGCTACTATGAGGAGAGCTCAAGTCCATGAGAGGATTTTTTTCCCATTTATGTTGATTGAATGTCTCGAGGGAAGCAGTGTACGCAACTCTGGCTTATAAACACATTTTCTCCTGCTATGTTGATGATGTCTTCCGCGCAAAATATGTACTGCATACAGTCTTATTTATATCACTTCATGTCCATGCTTTTCTACAGCCTTACAACTAAAGGACTAATGTACTGATTGAATTTTTTGCCTTCTTTTGTGTCTGTCTCTTTGTCTGCTGAATTCTGTTTTTGAAAGGCTTTTTAGACGGTTTTTTTTTGCCAAAATGGATTCCTTAAAAGAATGTTGCCTGACTGGTTAGCTGATTTTAATTCAATCTAAAAAGCGACATCTGTCAAGTAGTAAAACGATATCTTATTAAAGTTCATCATCTCCTTTAGACAGTCGACATGTCTTTATTGGCCGAATTGATTCATTGTGATGGATAGTAGCAAACGGTTTCAACTGATGGGACACTTTTGCCGACTAGAATGGGACCTTTTCTCCCACCTTTTTTGTTCGGGCCAAAAAATCTGATTGAATAGATAGATTCTTGGTGCTCTTCGACATTCAGCAGCAGCAGCAAAAGCAGAGCCACAGAAAAGACAGAAAAGAAGAAAGAAAGAAAGGAGCAAAGCTTCTTTGTGTTTCTGACACACAGATGCTCTTTTGGACAACTTTTTGCACTCATTTGTAAGACTCCTCTCCTCACACGTTTGGCCTTTTTCTACGCAAAGGCAGTAGCAAAAATTCATCAAGTAATGCTACAATTTGCAACATTATCAACGTTTTGTCGGACTTTCTGAGAATTATTTTTCTTTTGCAATTGACAAAGATAAGATTTTTTTGTGTGAAATTGCATTTTTGCAATTGTTGTATTAGAAACTTTCTTTTCTTTGCTGTCTCAACATTTGGATATTTCTTATAGTCCCATGGGACTTACAAGTAGTGACACTTAGTGATAGTACTATACCAATGTTGTTTTTGCCAAGTCAACGATGATAGCCAAGAACTTACCTTAGTATTTCATGTTGGAATAAGAAGTCACCGTAGAATAAGTCGAAAAGGTTGCAGAAAGAAATGAAGCAGGCAGAAAAGACAAAGTTTGGTCGCCACACCACTGTTGGCCAATGAGAATTGGGAGAGCCCCAAGGCCCCACTGTGATCACTTAATGACAAAGTTTTGTCTCCTAGAATAACAGATGAAAAGGTAGGATAGACATCATCTCTGGGGAATGGAGGGACATGACACCTTTTTGTATTGAAGGAAAAAGAAGAAATTCAAAGAATACAACAAAGTTTGCTTGCTAAGCTTTATATGCAGGTTTTATTGGGGTTTTTGCTTTGCTATATACTGAGCTGCTTTCTACCTACCAAACTTTTTAATTCAAAAGTTTTCTCCTAAACAATAGATCTCCAAGCTTACCATACTGCTGCCTTACAATTGACTGGTAAAATCTGTAGTATAATATATGAAGCTGCCAAGAATAAAGTTGGCAAAAAAGTCCCCTAATTTTCACCAAAAAAAGAGTTGGAAATGCTTTTGAAAACAAATTGGGACTGACACCAATGATTGCAAAATACGTCAAATGCAAACCAATAATTTTTTTGTCATATTTGAAATGATCATTTTGATTCAAGTTTCTCACCTGGGGATACGAAAACGTCGATGGAGGAAGATACTGTATTTGGTGCTGAACAGGTGTAATTGCCCGAGTCTTCTTTGATGACATCACTGACAATTAGGCGACTATGAGTTTTCGGGCCTGCAAAATCCTAATTTCCTTACCAGCATTCAAATACATACGAATTACGATACATACCAGGATCTGTTTGTACTGAGACTCGGCTGACGCGTTCATAATTGATGATTTTTCCGTTATGGTACCAAAATACATACTGAGGTGGATCTAGGCTCTGAAAAATACATTTGATTAGTTTACTCTATGTATTTTCTGAAGGAGGAAAATCGCTTACATTTTCGATGATACAGACGAGTGAGATGGCATTTCCCGCTTGAGTATGGTATTCATCGCTGCCCAATATAAAAGCTGTGGGCACCATTACATGCAAATTGAAATAGTGCGACTTTACGCCAGTGGAAGTAGATACCTGCATGGACAAAAAAAAGTATCAAAAGCACTTGGAGAAAATGAAGATACATTTTTATAGTAAATACATAGTACGTTACGTACTCGCAAGCTTACTAGTAATACATATAGCAAAATCTGAAATATGTACCCTCCTGCCTTTTTGGCATGAAAGAAACGTATAAGGCAAAGAGTGGTGAATAATTTAACGACCATCCTTCCGCTCACAACTACGGTTCTCAAAAAGTTCTTTGGCCTTTTTTGTGTGTCATGAATATGCCTAGACTTGTAAGTTATAATCCACTGATTTCTTTTTAGAAGAATTTATTATTCAAAGCTAAAACCTGAGCCCTTTTTAGCAATATCAATCATTGAAGAGGAAGACATATTTGAACTATTATTCATTTCCCCTTTTTCATTTCATGAATATTCTAAAGAAGTGCATTTTTGAGAAAGCTTCTAAAGTCTATGATTTAGCAATGTGAATATCACCTACGAATAAATTGGGTTTAATGAAACACGCACAATTTTAATCTTGGTATATGCAACAAATGCATACCTCTGTTCTTATTGGAATCAGAAGATGTTTGCTGCAGTGTGATTTTTTTGAAAGTGTAATTAAAATGTAGATTGGACTGTTTTTGAAGGGGGAGAGAGATAGCAAAGCAGCACGAAATGAGTTGGCTTGGAGTTTCAGTGCAACTCTACAGTACAGTACCAGCAGCAGCAGCAACGTTCATCTATCAAAAGTGCAAAGAAGTGCATTCCATAATACTATCATCGTAGCCGCGTTTAAAGAATAAAAGTATCCAAAGAAAAAGCAATTTGGTCAGATTTACAGAAGGTTAGAAGTACTACCGAGTCATAAGAATACCTAGGTAACACTGAGTCTAAAAGGGTTAGTCATGACGTCACAAAAATGACGTCATTGATCTGATGGGTCAGCTGATCGACCTGATGAACTAATGGCAATTTAGCCAACTTGGCTGCTACGCCAAACCATTCTCGCCTAATACATTATCGCCACCTGCTGGATTAGTTCAGCGATGACTACCGCCTCTAGCGGCCATAGTATCCTGGAGATGAGGTATATTTGAAACCTGATGCCCCCCTTTGGCCTTTCTAAAACCATCAATTCTCTTTTTTACTAAAGAAATTCCCAATATTCCCCGAAAATACGACGATATATCTGCTTGCGAAGCGAAGAAGTGTTGAAAATGCACTTTCTTAAAGTATTTGCGTTAACTACCTCTTCGCTCTGCGAGTGCCATGCATGCGCCTAGTACCAAAAGAGCCTTTCTCGAATTTTCAATCAAATTATCCAATTTTGGGGTTAGGAGCAGCAGGCAGGCATGGCCTCCATTTTCACTGCCTTGAATTTATGCAAATTTGTCTAAAAGGCCTTAGAAAGGAATATGTAGAGGCTCGTCGAAGCGTGAAGTTCATGACTCACCTGGCATACATAAGTGCCCTCATCTCGTTGTTGGAGATACTTGATAATGAGGGTCCAGTCGGTATCTTCAGGTCGGTGAAGCAATGAAAATCTCGCATCTTTGGTAAAAGCAGAATTGCCTGAGGACAAAATGCTCCAATCCCGACGTCGGATCCAGGACACCTTTAATCAAAAACATAAAACTTTCATTTATACTTTCAAGCCTCATTTGAGCTCCAAATGCATGGGGAAAGTTGTGTCAACTTACCGGATTATCCTTGTCACGTATATTGAGAACTTTGCACTGTAAATGAGCGGTGCCTCCCAGTTGCGCTGTCACATTGGTTACCAAACTATTGTCGAAGACTGGACCTTCGGTTTCGGGAACGGTAGGACGAAATACTTCCGGTTGGTTCCAATTCCACGGATCTGAAATCATTGCAATCATCATTTTATGGCTCACTTTTCAACCCTCTCCTATCTTGGATTATTGAATGGCCGTTTCAGGCGCCGCCAAAAATGGTCTGACGTGAGCAGAATTCAGGCAACAGGAACGCAACTAATTGCCCTGCACCACCTACCTCGGAGGAATTGAGGCTCCGAGGGGAGATTTGGTGTAGTGCGAAATAAAGCCATTTTCCAAATTAGTGTAATGTGTGTACCGTCTAGACACACTTTCTATGGGTGTCCCTATTCAAATAAAAAGGATTTTTGAAATGACAATAATGTAAATGTATTTGCATCGCTTCTTTTGTATACTTGAGGGACAATCCCTTGGCTACTGGCAGCTCAAGTATATATGGTGCAATGCAATGAATGGTATGGCAGTAGCATCACTGCAGGCCATCTATCTTCAGTCTTCACCCCATAAGAATCAAATCCGCGTAAAAAATGGGGATTGACAGAGAAGAAACAGCGACAACAACAAAAAGAATGCGGGCGCGGCAAAAGCAGCACAACCCAACTTTTCTATTGAGAAAGTTTTCTAAGGAGCATCACTACGTTGCAGTTGACCTCAGAAACTTATTTTTTCAAGTGCCACCAGATACAGATATCAAATGTTCAACCTTTTTTTTTATCCCTTGGGCCAGACAATAAAGTCTTTCGAAATCTCATAATTTTTAGTACATTTTGAGCCCGCCTCCATTATCATGTTGTTGATTAATAGAGACAACTTCAAAAGCCAACCACAAATGGGGAGAATTCTTTTTAAAAACTTGATTTATAGTACAATAAAACATTCAGCATTAGAGGAAAAGAATGTACTCAACTATTTTCATTTCATTAATGCAACTGACCTCACTATCATATTTGGCCTGAAGGGCAGTAGGCCTAAAAGGCTGAGGGCTACATATTGCTTACACGTGGGTCAGATTAAAAAGTCACGAGGAGAAACATGTTTTTTGTTTCCTAAAAGCTTTGGATGGTGTGCAGAGGAGAAATGAAGGAAGTCGGTAATGTCTACAATTCATACTGTGTCGCATTAAGTCTGAAGAAGTCTCTTGACACAACAGTAGGAGTCGAATAGTAGTTTAGAGGTAGTAGGCCTTACATTATGCCTCCTTTCTTCGCTATCTTTTCTTTTCGCCGAAAAACTTTTTTGACAGAGAACAACTGCTACTGGAGGAGGAGGATCGGGAGAAGCCAGGTTTCATTGGCTAGAAGGCCAGGCAAAAAAGGTCAATCACGACTGATTGTCGGGCAGCAGATAACTAAAAAAACCGAGGGTTCATTATCCGATTACCTTGGAAGTAAGTAAGTGGGTTGATGATAGATCTACTTTAAAAAGAGGGACAAACTTTTTTTTCGTCTTTAAAAAGCCGGGAGAGTCTGTTACCGGGCGTCCCAACAAGTTTTGGACAGTAATTTAGCAAAACAAAATCACTAAATGTCGGAAAAGGCGAAAAAAATCGTGAAAGTTTGTTTATTTCTTAGCTAAACAGATCCCCTTTCAATTTGACGAATTTTTTGGACAAAAATTTACACAATTCTAATATGTAACTATTTTACGCAGCTTTGAGATTTTCCATAAAAAACTTGTTGGGCACCCTGTACCAATCTTCCTACTTTAATGGAGGGGAAGTGCTGTTGATGAAACAGAAAAATGACTACAGTAGTGAGTTTACTTTACTGCTTGGCTCTTTCTATTGTTAAAAACTTTAGGGTATAAACATCTTGAGTCTCTTAGAAGCAGAAAATGCACTAGAGCACACTACTAACTTCCTCCTTTTAACTTTAACGTACTCTGCAGAGCATAACTTTTTTTCGTTCCGGATTATTTTAGGCCCCCAAAACAACTGTAATGAGGCAGCGGAGGAGGACTGTTAAGACTTCTCAATCATCCAGAAGAGTCCACTGGAGCCCAGAAATTGGCTGCTATGTGATTAGAGTAGTGTGGTCGAATTGCGGCAAAATGTTGTCAAGACGACTCAAGAGGGTTTGAAGAGGTCGTCGGAAAGACAGCTAAGACGGAAAGTTAAGACCCTCTTTTGGCCACCACTGTTTTTCGCTTTCACGAACCGCGTTGCGATCTTACGCCTGCTCCTCCTTCTTTCTTTCTTCAACAACTTTGACATTGAGACCTTCAAGCGCCACTACTATTGCTACCAAAGGAACAACAATCGTGAATATGTCCTTCCTTGCAAACCATGGTGGAAAACAACTCTTTCTCAGAGCAGTACTACTGACACTGACTACCAGTAAGCAGTGATTATTTTTTGCTACTGCCTGCTTTGGCTTTCTAAGCCAGGTCAGAACCATGATGAACGTACAACTTTCAACTTTGGCCATGGCTGCCGCCGCCATGGTAGCGCGAGAAAAATATTCAAATTTCCTATTGTGTTCTATTCCCGGAAACGGCTATGAATTCAGCTAAGGCCAAGAAAAATGCGTGAATCATAAAAAAAGGTCAAGCATGGTCAGTTCAAGCTACTTACGCCTCCTACGAAAGTACTATTCCTGTGGCTTTTTCTTTATCGTTGAATTTTACGAGGGTCTAATGGTCAAAGGCGTGCTACAAACTCTGCAGCAGAGCTAGAAGCAGAATAGTAGCCTAAAAGGCTTCTATTTATCGATTTTACGTGCTATTTGGCAATTGTCTTTATAGCAACCATTCCTGAATTTGAATTAGCCTTTGACCATGGCAAAAGCTCGTTTAGCTACTACATATCTAGCATGGCTTATTTAAAAGTTTTCCAATACTTTTTTTCGTGAAAATTTGTCATGAATCTTTAGCCAAATTACTCCATGATTATTGCAAAATGTAAATTGGCCAATTTTTTCCACTATCAAAAAAGTGGACCTACATTTGAAGACCTTCTTTGAAGTTCTATTTGATAGGTAAAGAAAAATTTCGCCTTCGTCACAGGGGAGCTTTTTAAACAGGTGGTGTGAGGGTATCCTCTGACAGCTCAATTTATTACACTTTGGTCTTCTTCGTCAGCAGACCCCCTGCCTAACTGCCTCGCGCGCGGCTTCCGAAACTTGTCCACTTCTAATTGAATTGTGTATGCTACACTATGGATATGGTCTTCAGCCTTTAATATCTTACAGGTTATTAGCAAACTTTTTCCCCTTATGTCAGGAAGCTTTTTTAAAATTGAGTCTGACGGCGGCAGTCTCATCCACTCATGAAATGTGACAGACTTTGAGCCGGCTTTCTTTTGCCGCTTTTTGGAAAGCATCATTTTTCATATTCTTTATGTAGTGTGCTATCTCTGTGTGTATGCTGAATAAGAGATTTGTCAGCACAAAAAAAAGCCAGACGAGGAGGACGACGACTCACTGCTGTTTTGCATGACATTTTTCATACCAAATTCAATATCATCACAAGTAGTTTCACTGCTTTCTCTTTTTTGTTTGATGCATGAGTAGTGTCAAACGTTGGCCATCCATTTTGGCAGTATGGGTTTTTTGTGGCTAGACAAAAGGCTTTGAACATTAGGCCTGCTTTAGTGCATCTGAAGGTTTTTAGCTTTGTGAAGGGTGCTGTACATAGCAGTAGTAGCCAATCTGGCAAAAAGTTGTTTGAGACGTTTAGCCAGATTGGTTTCATTTGTCTTCCTCCCTTGGGAACGAGCTAAAGGAAGAAAAGTCGTGTTTAGTGGTTGAAGGAAACCATTTTTTCTGGCTTCCTTGTAATGGGAAGGAAAATGTCAGCACAATTCGCAGTAGTCGTATCTTATTAGTACATCTCTAACTGAAAGGACGACCTAAAATCAGGACTCCTTCCTAACGAGTAAAGAGCTTTCCAACACGTCTCACAAATGATGTAATGGTTGCAGAAGTAAAAGTCTTTTTGCTGTGCCATCCATTGCAATTTCTTGCCTCGCCAAATTGATATGACAAGCTTACTCAGAAAGAAAGCGAATCTACCACATACCGCTCCACTGCTTTTGCGGTCATGATATATGAGATAGACTGGTCATGAGACAGGGCGGACCCCGACCCAAAAAGGACGGCAGATGGACAAAAATGTACAATTTGAAAGAAAAAATACTTTGACAGCAGTTCTGAAATCTCTTTCTTACTTTTTTGGGCTGCTGTCACATTTTTAAAAGAGTGTCCTCAAAGGCCCTTCAGATACTCCCATGGGATGGTATATGAAAAAAGCTTTTGAAGAGACCTGCTATGCCAGCGTTTTCATATTCATCGAATTAGGTGAGCCCCTTTTGTACTGTTAGTAGTAGAAGGAGATTTTAAATTGCGCATGCACGGATGATCAGAAACATGTCAGATTCTGTATTTCTTGCATACTTTGGTTTGGTTGGAAAAGCCAGCTGCAAAGAAAGCAGCTACTATACTACATTGTACAGCAGTTGTTGGGAGGAGAATAAGATTAATGTTGTTGTATAGTAGTGCATAGGAAGTTGTTGAAATAGTATTTCCCGTCCCCATAATCTTATCATGCAACTGTTGCCTTTCGCCTGCTGCCAAATAAGACACAATTCAATGCGCGAAAATGCATTCTGCATCTTTTTATCATTTTATTAGGAGAGCCTTTAGGAGGGGACAGAGGGAAGTAAGATTTTTACCGTCTAGAATGTCACGTGAGGTTGATTTTCATTTTTTGGAGAAAATCCACGAAAAAGCTGAGGTTTTATATTAGCTTTTAGTGAGGTTGAAAAGGAAGTGTGGGAAGTTAGTTTTGTAGATAATTAGAGACATTTGTCGTTGGCAAAAAGCCTGTCCATGAAAGGAAGTATGGCTGCTGCTGCCTCTGTTGTGGAAACATGTGGTCTTTATAGGCCTCAAAAGAACCCAATCACCCTCTTAGGAATGCAAGACAAGGCTTGGAAAGGACACACTATGAACCATTTTTGTGAGTAGTAGGCAAAGGCCTCCTTCTCCTCCTGCTGCTATAAACACTTGACAACGCTTAATGGACCGGCCAAAACAGTACAAGAGGCAAGGCATTTTATGCAGGAAAAAACCTACTGTGTTGTACTGGCCCATAAATCCTTGTTTTTTTTTCAAGCAAGCTGCAAAGTAACATTTTCCACAATATTCACTACAATTCATTTCAAGCAAAAAAAGAATGATTCTTTCTTGAAAAGCTTAGGTCCTTAAGGGCTTTGCTGTGTAAGAAAGGATTTCATAAATCCTACTCTCTCACAGTTGGTTTTTTTTCTGCAATAACTTGACCTCTTCTATCACAAAATCTCAAAAGCCTTTAAACTTAGCTTTGCATTTGTGTGCAACACTTTTACTTTAAAGTCCAAAACCGCAAGCTCAGTTAGTTTTTGCTAGATGGCGTCTATTTCAAGACAATACCGATATAAAGGATGCTTGCCTTTTATTTTATACCTCTAAATGATCTCCCACTTGTCGATTTCTTTGCTGGTAGCCTTTACAATTCAAGTGGGCAACAAGGCCTAGACACACAATAAATTACGGAACACAACCTTGATCCTCTCTTGACCTTTTTTGCGCTCCTTTCTTCTATTAGAAAAAGAAAGTCGGCAACAGAGCAATAAAAAGGTTAAGTTAGTTTTGTAATTCATTTATTGGTTTTGCTCTTGTCCAAGCAGAAGCTTTCTTGAGTTAGCTAACAAGGCCTGAAGGAAGGTTATGGCCTGATCTGTATGCAGTTCCCTTTGGCACACCAAGATGGTATTTATCGAGGAAGGAGGAGGACAAGAAGATGGTTTATGTAATGTTTTTGTAAAACTCTTCTCAAAAGGGGACAAGAAGAAGAAAGCAGCTTCTGTTTCCCATCTTTTCCTTTGAAGTAAAAATTGTGAAAGCTTGACATTGAAATTCAATAAAAAAGCAGCAGCCTCTTGAGGCTTTCACAATTATTATCAACATTATCTTGTTGTACTATCATCTTGGCTAAGAGATTTTCATGGGTTGGATGAAGTCTCAAAAGGGGATATTGGGTTCTTTTCCTCTTTGGCCCAAGGAAGAAGAAGAAGAAGACAAAACCCTGGAAGTCCAATAATGATGGATGGCCAAATCAGTCCAAGAGGCCAGCCCATTACTCAAAACTAACTGATGCAGTAGCCAGCTAGTAAGTCAGTAAGGTGAAGACAAAGCAATCTCTAGATAGTGCCTTTGTAACCACAAACTAAACTGAACTTGACACTTCCATGCATTCCAGCACACCAAAACATCAAGAAGGGAAAAAAAGACCAGCTTTTGGTATCTTATTCCCAACAAATCATCCTTGCTTGTTTCTTTCCCCCCTTCAAGCAAAGCAAGGAAGGAATAATAAGTAACGTTATCTGCCAGTAATAAATCTTTGGTAAAAAGAAGCGTTGCTTCTGTACTTGTTTGCCTTTCTGTACCAGTTGGTATTGAATTGTCAATACAACTCAGGAAGGTTGCAAAAATCGACTTTTTTCCTTCTACCTGCTACTGAAGAACTGAAATGGACTCATAAAAGAAAGATTGGATATCTGATTTACTGCTACGGAAATAAGGCATAAGGCTAGGCATGCAGTGGCACAGTAAGTCTGGCTTTTTTTCTAACTTTTCAGTTCCACTTAACGTCAAAAACAGTATTATGCAGAAAACCTTGAAGCCTTTTTTTAAGGGCCAAATGTCAATGACACTTTTTGTCGAGAGGAGAGCCGCACGGTAGTAGCAAGTAAAAGGAGTAGTGGCAGTAGATAAATTACCTGAATTATTGCCCAATAGTCTTAGTGGTTGGGTCATCAATAAGACCCAAGAGCAGAAGAGTTTTAGGCTGCTGTCCATGTTCAAGACATTTGTCCAACTCCTTGACAAACCTGCAAAGCAAACAAAAAGTATCCGTTTAACTATGTATTTTTTGCCTGCCTGCCTCAGTACAAAGTATTTCCGCTATCCTCCATAGTACTAAATATAGAGGATACATAGTAGTACACTTCTCTTTGTAGTTTACACATGACTTTGCTGCGTTATGACCCATACCCAGCAGCAGTCGAGTCCATGAACAAGATGGTTTGTCATAAAACCATACACATTCTCATGCACACGCCAGAAAGTTGCAGTTTGCACAAAGTTTTACAACGCCATTTCAATTTTCTTACTACTTTCTAAAAGAAAGCAGCTCATTTCTTTCTAAAGCTTCTAAGGTGTTATAGTCGATTTGAGCCTGCTGGGAAAAGTGTTTTTTCACTACATGTAAGATGAGCTTTTTGCAAGTTGTATTTGGGCTACTTAGTATGTTAATTTTGTAAGGCTTTTGTTCAGATGATAAACAGCGAGAATTGTACTGGTTTTCCCCTTTGAAAAGGAGACCAAGGAAACGAGACACGGATTTTCCGCATGGATGAACTTGCGTGTGCAAAAAATCAGACCAAAAAGGAAGGGCAAATGAAGATCAAAGTTAATCGTGGTTTGGACAGGAAAAAGGTCTCGTTTTTACCTCACTTTGTCGCATTTCTGTTCAAGCAGCTGCTAGTAGAGGTTGTGGGAGCATGGGGGCTAATAGAGGCTAGGATAGTATCAACCTTTCTTATCTTGACAAGTCATTATACAAAGAACAAAAACTTGGGCTACCATAGTTCAGCAATTACAGCGCGCTGCGCGCGCTCATATAGGACAAAAACATGAAGAATGGCCATAAGGCTGCTACCTCTAATGATGTGTAGACTATCTGATTGAAGCTAGACCTTGACAAGTCAGTAGAAGTAATTTGAGTAGTACTAATGCTAAAAGAAAAGTCCCAAGGGAGGTAAATAAGATTTCTCATCTTCTTTTGCCATCATCATATTGCACATTCCACTCATCATATGACAAGGCAACGACAATGAAAAATGCTCAGCACATTTGCCTGCAGTCATTTTTTGACGGATAGCCTCTTGCCTTCCTTCTCCTTCCCTGCAGATGACACACAATTATTGATGAAAAGTTGACCCGAGGGGGGGCAACAACAGCAAAAGACCCCCCCAAAGGTGCCATTATTACAAATAGGGTGTGTCAGATTGGGGCTACTAGCAACTTGGTGGTGCTTTCTCGTGATTGCGCTTCTTTCTGCACTCATTTGTTTCATGTTTTCCTCAATTTGCGTAGATGATGTCAAGTCCCTTGGGAAATTCAGAGATCTTAGCTAATGATGAAGCAATATTTTCAGATATGAAAGAAAGGACGTAGAGCTCTAAAAACATTTGAAGGCCCCGGAAGAAATTCGAGTTTCAACACTAGGAAGTCTGCTAGTAGCGCAGCAATAATTTCTTCGTTCCCATATGCTTTTCTGAGACAGCAGAAAAAAGGGACTCCTACTACTTTCTCTGGCTTCAATAAAGGCCGTTTTGGAAAATTCATGTTCTATCGAAAAGTAGGGCTCATGCTGAAAGCTACTAGAGTACTTTTTCACTTGAGCTTTCTTCCTATTTTTCTCAGCTCCATAGCAATATAGACTTCTTTGAAATTGAAACTCTTCAAGTCTTCATTTATGTTTAAAGTTTGCCCATTACCACCAAAGCAAAGCTAGATGGAGTAGATTTATTTTTAGCTCAATTGTATACTGTGTATCTGGGCTTGGAAAAAAGGAGAAGAAAATAAGAAGCTGAGAGCCTGGCAGCCAGCAGGGGGGCTTAAAAGAGGAGCTGGAAACCTAATGAGATTATTCACGCATAACAGAGATGATAGTGTGAGGCCAAAAGATAAGCCTACAGGGGCAAGAAAAGTTAAGCTCCACAAAAGTAATTGTTACTATCCTATTTGGCCTCTAACTTTGTCTGTTTGTGTGGATTATTCAAGTCTGAAGAAACAAAGAAAGTCTACTATATCATTGATACTTCCTTTACTTATCGAGAAGTATGTAGTAATCGGATACATCCGCAGGATTTCTCTAAAAACTCTTGAGTGAACGTAATGCTGATTCAGATTCGGAGTCTTCATGTTGAAGTAGTAAAGAAAAAAGTGAAATTCCTCCCCCTACTTTGGCATCTTCTGATGCTTCCTAAGCAACTGCACATTTTACAGGCCAAACCACACTTGGGCAGGGCTGAGAAATTCATTATCCTGTCCCCTTTGCCTTAGACAAGAAAACTTCTTGCCTTTGATCTAGAGTGGTGGGAGGAGGAAGAACTGCATTCTTTAAGGATAAACTCTTGTCGTGACAGATCCAGGGCACAAAGTAGTTGAAGAAGGGGGGCAAAAAAGTGTAGCCTGCTAGCAAGGCAGGGCCTTCGGCTTGTCTCTTATTTTTGAAATTGGACCATTTGACTGTCTTTATGGGACTACTTGCATACGCTGTATCGGATACATATCGAGCACTAGTCTAATGTAGATTTTTTAAGGAAGAAGAGGTTTACTCCTCAATTGTGCAAACTGCAGAAGAGAGATCACGTAGAAAGTCTAAAAAGTTTAGTATCTGAGAAACTGCAATTTCCTTGCAAGCAAGTCTGACTGGCACCTTTAGCAAGTAATCCATCCATGCTTGATTCAATTAATCTATGTCCTACCCAAGAAAGAGAAGAACCTGGAAGGGGGAGGAAAAAGTTGCCAGTACAAAAAAAGAGCCATGGGCTAGCCAGGATTTAGAGAAAGGAAAATCTTGGACATCTGAATCTGCTTTCTAATTAAGCAAATCTTCAGTAGTATTTTACAAAGGAATGCTGTGTGGTTTTTTACTTAGGCTAGTTTTAGAAACCAGAATTCATATTTTATGGGCTATAATTGAGCACTGTGATCCTTCCTAGCAGCCATGTGTGTGTAGAAAATGACATAATCATCTCTGCAATGCGTCCCTCATAAAAATGGACACTCCTCTAGAGTCCTGTTTAGTGCATTTTGCCTCGTCTAGGGACCCATAAAAATTGTCGATCACTTTGGAAACAGTGGCAGCCAATGGCATACCAAACATTTTCATGTCTAGCATGACTAATCATCCAAAGCTGAAGGACTAGGAGTAGGTTTTCGGGTCAGATGACAAAAAGGCAGCAGGAGAGCAGGAGAAGGATGCATTAGTACAGATGAATAATAGCAAAGAACCACTGTAGCATGAAGAAAATAGAAGAAAGAGTCAAAAGAGAGGGAGGTTGCTCAGGTCTCTTTCCCAAGGGACTACACCAACAATGATTGCAATGGGAGCATAGCAGAATGGAGCAAAAAGACCCTAAAGAAGTCCATAAATGTGACTTTTATTTGTTGTTTGTTGACCCCAACAAAAGTCTGGTCACAAAAGAAGTAAAATATGTTGCTTTCTAAATTAATCTTTGAGGCAGTAACAACAAAAAGTTCCTGTAGAATTGCAACTTTGTTATCATCATTTCATGATGGTGTAAGCAGTGATGAATTGTTCCTAGTCTGGGCCCTGCTTCTGTGGACAGATGTTGCAAAATACCAACAGATGTTTGGATAGCCACCAAAACTTGAAAGACAGTAGTTGTTGTGGCTTTAAAGGCCACAACCGCACTGCTGCTGCCCTCAACTTTTGATTTGTTACTTGCAGAAAAGCAACACTTGAGTTGTCCAGACACACTATCCAATAAAGACTAAACTTACGTAAGATAAAGGCCAGTAGAGTGTCTTCTAGGATTTCACACCTGAAAGGAAAGAGAGGGAAAGGATGGTTATCAATCTATGGTTTCCACCGTCCGCAAATCCCATCTTACTGCGGCGTTGCGGCGGTTACTTTTACAGAACCTAATAGACGTACAGGATTTGCAATGATCTGCCTTTATGAGTATTACATGATTTGGCATGGTTGGAGATTCTGGAATTTTAACCAATTTACTATCTAACACTTATTGAAGTCTGTATGTGTCTTGACTACTCAAGAAAAGGCGAAAATGTTCATTTCTGCCTGGAAAAATGTAGAGTCTAGAGGGACTACAGTAGAAGGAAATGAAACACAGTCGTCCTCTCGTTATTGCTTCCCGAGCCTAAATGTAAATTGGCGCTATAAAAAGGCAACTCCGTACAGATGGTGTAGAAACATAGAAATACTGAGAAGAAGAAGAAGAAGGGGCAGCATGCACCCCCCCAACCAAGCGCTCTTTAATGGTTATGACGTCACACATCAGCTGACTAATGAGCTCATAAACCGCTAGGCCTGGATTTGAAATTGACCGGAATAATGGTACCTAATCAGAGTGCCGACAGTGGAAACTCACTCACCTGGATAATTTCCTCTCAATGGGGGAACCGTATACCGGTACCATTATAAGAAGAACAGATAAGGCTTTCACTTTCAAGACTAGAAATCAGATTTGGTGGTTGAGAAAGAAAAGTTTTGCAAAGGCTAGGTAACGATCTGGAAAGGTAGGTTGTATTGAAAAAATCTGAGGAGAAAGCATTGCTTTGGTACACCGATGGATGAGTCTAAGGAGACCGAGTGTCCCTTGGGAGGCAACTACACACGCATGCAGAAAAACCTCAATGTGCTTTTTTTCCTAGGCATGTCTCCTCCAAGAGTCACGTTACGGATGTTTTTCAATTAGGGCTTTTAGCCAAATAGGAATACATCTATCATATTTGCTCAAGATTTCATGTCCAAGTATTTGGGCCTCATGGGAATTAGTCTAAAAATACTTGGCTACATCTATATATTTATGGACAAAAAAGAAGTATGTATTCATTGCAGAGAATGACTAATGAAATGTTAGCTTCAGAGGCACATGACGAAAAATCCTGATGGATCACTTTTCTAAGTTGAGAACAACTTCAGTTCAGTTGACTTTTGCAAAAAAAAAAGAAAAAGCAGTTCTATGGTAAACATACTTTTCCCTTCTTGATGATGCTGTTAATGGTTTTTTGGCCCCTATGTGTGTGTGTGTTACGTGACCTCAGACGTGACCTGGGGCCTAAAAAGATTTTTGTGGACTAGGAAAAAGAAGAAGAAATAGTGGCAGCGAGAAGCGGATATATTACTAACATATGCGTTTGGTGCAGTGTTTGTCATGCATTACACGACAAGAAACAAAGCATTGGAAAGATGAGGAATGAGGTTGAGGAATACAGATTTCATTAGCTGAAAAGCCTAGGCCTATATGAATAATACAGAACAGAGTACAACCGGCGGATGATTAGGTTGTATTCAACACCTATCATTCTAATTCGTTAGACTTGTAGGAATGGATAGGATAGCGTTGTTGTATGATACTGTGTAAGGCATAAATAAAGTGCTTAGTTCACTTGAATACGTGTGTTCACCAGAGTATGATGAATGGATCCTCTTTTAAAGTCATGAGCTTCATTATTCGAGCGAAAGCCATTGTCTCATTCACAATTAACTTTAGGAGTTTAGAATGAGGCAGTTGATGAGGTTGTTATTTGAAGGCAGCCAAGCGCTAAACTTTATGATGCCGAAAGTGCGCTCCATACTTAAAATATGCTTTCGGATGTTCAGCCCCTGCCTGCCTGCAAAATCCATTTGTTACTCTTGACGAATTTTTTCCACATGGGTTCCTTCCAAATAGAGCTAAAGACTCGTGTAAAAGTAGCTACAAATCCGCCTTCAAAAAGTGTGATTTTGACCTACTTTCTGAAACTAGAATTTAGTATTCCCCAAGCAATGGGTAAAAATGTAATGTTGTAGTCCATTACATTGACCTGAAGGTCACTGCCTTTCCTTTTGTTAGGCCAACTTAATTTCCTTATTGGGCTTGTTTTCTTATTAGTCCTTGAGTCACCTTGCCATAAATCTATTTGGCTACTGTTCATTCCAATCCCCAGAGGCTTAGTTTTAAATACATAAGCAGAACTGTTCTATGTAAATTCTTATTCAAATTCACGAGACAATTTCATAACTCTCAGTGGAGATCTTTTGTTCATCCCTCTTGGCTGCTGGCTTGTTCTACTCTACGGAGAGGGAATGCAAATTCCGACAGACATACAAACTTCATCATAAAGGCCTTCGTATTAGTGGCGGGCCAAAGCTTTTACCGCATCACTATTCTAAGTAAGGCCGGAGAAGCATTTTTTAAGATAGGTTGTGTCCTTCTGGCATCTGATACTTTTGGCAACAGGATACATAATTTACGATACTTTCATCCTGGTATCCATGGTATAATCGATTGGTCCTATGCATCTGAGTACTACACAGAACAGATGTGTAATTGTATATTGACTCAGTTTACTTACATAGTTAGACGAAGTATCTAAGGTCTAGACATTTTCGAGACTCTTTTTTTGACCAGTATTCATGAGTAGTGGATGCATTTGGACTCTCCATTCATTTCTCTCCATTTGGGCTCAACGCATGTTTATTGCCATGCCATTCAAAAAATGCATCGGTATCATCGCCAAAAAAGCTGCATTTCTGTTTTTGCTCTCCTTCTCCTCTTCACTCAGGCCCTTTTTTCTGTTGCCGCAATCATAAGTTTGGAGTGTTTGCGTCATAAAAAATCAAGAGCTCCAGCTAACCAATAGGAAAAAGGCACTAATGACCTAGCACCTCTATGTACTTTGAGGTATTTGGGGTTAGAACACTGTTACGTTACATTTTTATGCACAAGTAAATGTAGTCCTGCGGTACATGTGTGTTTTTTATCACGCTAGTCAATCCCTGAGGTTATGAATGAGCAAGCAATGAGGCTTGATTTCCGAGACACTCCTCCTACTATGCAAGAGTACATACCAAAGCTCAGTAACGCTCTGGTAATGTGTCAATGCCAACCTAAGTAGTGCATGATGCCGTAATGAGCCTTGATTATCGGTTCTAATGCAATAAGCAAATACATTTGCCTCTGGTAAGAAAGCTTAACTTTGCATCTGGATACTATTTTGCCAATTGTTTCTTACGTATGGGTAGCATTATCTTGGATTACACCTACGCTTAGAATTGGCTGTCCTAATTTTGCTTATCCAGGATCTGGATGAATGCCTGTTTCAATTTCCATTTCTAAACAATTTTCTGATCTAGAGATACACTTTGTACAAACCTCAGAAATTAAATTTCTAACCGAGAGAGTCTAATCAGTGGGTTAAATCTCTCAATGCATTTTTGCTGAAAAATGGCTTTGGCTTTTTTTTCCCTTCTTGACCTGAATTTCCCTTGAGATCCTAAAGCTTTTCCTCCTTCCCCGGTGACTTTAGGAAGTGGGACGTTAGTATTTCAAAACCACGGATTTCCTATGCAAAAAGGCCACCGCCGGCCGCGCTGCTGCCATGCGTAGTGGGTTACTATTACTACCGTTCTGATAACTTTTACTGTAGATTGAACCCTACTTGGTTGGCAAGGTAGTACAAAATCAAACTTCAGTAGTACGCAGTAAGAAGAAGTATTTGCACTCTGCAATTCTTCTGGGCTGAAGAATTATTGGAAAAGAAGAACGAAGACCGGCCTTCTTCAGCTCCTATGTACACTTCCAATTTGGCGGTGTAGAACTATAGCGTGACTACTGTCAAATGGTGGTTAAAAGTGCAGACAGCCAAGGCAGAAGGAGGAGGAGGTAACATAGAACTTGACCCGCATATCAACTGAAGTTTAAAACTAGCATAGCATGTCATAGAACAAGGTTAATCAGGATGATATATGAAATACGCAAAGGGAACGTTCAATTCTCGATATTGGCATTGGTGAGTCGCTCGGTGACATAATTTGATGGAAAGTTCTAATTGAATTGCAAACATCATTAGTTTCTCTTTTGAGACCGACGATTTTCACTAATCGTGCTTGATAATGCCTTCCACTTAGCAAATATTGGACACTAATGCCTTGGTCGCAAAACCGCACAGATGCCAATGTTTGTTCTCATTTGGCACAATGTCATAGTGTCACCCACAACCCTTGAAAGAGCCCTTCTCGTATAAACTTGTACTATAAAATGCCTTTTTTTCAACCAGCAGAATATTTCAAAATGAAAAAGTACTGCTTCCGGTTTGAGGCTCAAATGCCCCATTAAAGCCGCAATGTATTATCTTCCCAGAAAGTTGAACATAGTAGTAAAATGTCCACACTATGCCCAATTCTAATTGAAAATCAAGGTTAAGCAAAACGCTTGCAAACATGGATGGATTCAAGTTGTTTTTAGTAACACATGCAAAAGATGACACTTTGTCAAATAGTAGTGAGGATAAAGCTTTTGAAAAATGCATCTTTTCATCCGCTGTTGTATGTATGCATCACCATCCCTTTTTGCTTGCCCCACTACTATGTAGGAATGCATCCGCCAAATATTAAGTTTAACCAATAAAATGCAGTGTTCTTGACTCCTCTCCTTGTCTTTAGATCCTCAAGCTCTTCACTTCAAAAGTGGCCTGAATGCAAAGTAGAGCATACTATTGGTGGTGTTTTTTTCAACCAAACTTTCCTCTTCTTCTTCTAAAGCTTTACTTTCTAAATAAGCCAAGAAAGTTTTCCGTCTGAAGAAGGAGCAGGAAAGTTTGTTTTAGATTCAGACAGAAACCACAATGAAAATGATCTCAGTCAAGGAGTTCCCCTACTTTTACTACTAAAAGGTAAAGTTGAGGGTTATTGGCCTCTTTCTTTCAAATCTGATATTAGATACACTCAAGCTCCTGTCATTTCAATTTGAAGACCTCATTTTGAAGTGTGTGACCCAATTTGCTGTCTAAAATGTCCTTCAAGTGAGTTTTTGGCACCCAAGCAATCCTTCAAAATTAGCTCAGCAGGAATGAAGTAGCTCCAGATGCCTCAATTTAGACAGCAGCAGCAGCAGGGTCAGTGAAAGCAGTTCTCCTGGTGCTTTCACTCCATTTCTCGCTCCTGAAGTGCTAAGTAGACTTTAATCCTCCCCCATTGGCTGCTTTTTTTGCCAAGTACCATAATATCCTTTAGTCCCAGACAAACATTTGCCAGACTTTATAGAGACTTATCTAGGAGGGCCTAGCTAGCCTCCTCTCCTTCTATACTTACTTAAAGTGACATTGAAAGTTCTTTGGCAGCTGTTGCTACTCTAACCTCTTCATATTGCCATTTAATTAATTTTTCAATTCAGCCTTAGGGGCTACTCAAGCCTTACAAAACTTAAGCTAAAAAGTCAGACACTTTGAGGAAAGGTTATATAATCTAAAATCTTTCAAAAGAAGCTTAGGTTTGGTGAACAAGCTGTCAAACAAGAACTTTTAACACAAAAATGCTTTGCTACTCATTTCATTACAAAAGTTTCTTGGTTCTATTTTTAGGACAATACTTTTATTGGTTATTTTGTCATGTAGCTATAGTGTGCCTTTAAAAGGAAGAAAAGTTTGGATGGTAGAAGAAGCAGCCTGGCATCACAAGGCTTTCTTCTTGCAAGAAATGTTGGGAGTCATTATTGAGAATTCTTTTTCATCTGTTCTGTGCAACCAAGGTAGCAGAGGCCCATTTTGAACGGTAGACATTAATCATTTGCCTGTTTGTATGGAAAGGTAAAAAAAAAGTTTGGCAATATTTGCGGCCATTTACGGTAGTAGTATTAGTCGGAAAAGAGTTTTGTAAAAAAGAAGAAGGTAGTAGTGTAGTAACTTTTTGCTCTTTGGTTTTCTTCTTCTTTTCTATATAAGAGTCTTTCCCCTTTTCGTATCAGGTCTGTCAGAAAGCTTGTCAGTAGTAGTGCTTTCAAATACAAAACATACTTTATGGTCATTTAGACAACGACTCCTTTTTTGCCCAAAGCCACATGAATGCTAACAATATCAATATTTCAAAAGTAGCTTTACTGAAAATTCAAAAGTTTGCCTTTCCTTTCAAAACCTCAATATTGATTAGCTATTGTTGCTTTCATGTTCATTTTAGCAGCCAAGTTGAAAGGAATCCTAATTTCGTCGAAAGAAATCGTCAAAAGCCTTCATTTCATTTTCTACAGGTCCCAAGGGAAGGCTGGTTATGGTTAGAAGGCTGCCTTTCATGACTTCATGAGCGTTCAAAATTGGACCCAATCTAATTTAGTTTCAGGGATCTTTATTATGTAACCAGAGCCTTCATTACTGCTTTCTTTGAAAAAGACTCTATTGTATGATTTTTTCACGGCTTATTTCCGATGTGAAAGACAGATGAAATACAAAGAAAGGCATGAACGTAAACATGTCTTTTTCTAGTAAAAAAATGTGTATTGAGGCTTCAAAATGGGAGGAAGCCAAATGCCTACAACAGATCTCAAATAAATATACGTTGAGCCTACCCCTAAACAAAGTAGACCACCACAGCAAGCTCAAATCTTCATTTCCTACACCCAAAAGTTGTACCGAACGAACATTCGCTATAAAAACCCAGAGACAAGGCCTACTACAAAGAGATATTTTTGGGACTGAAAGAAAAAAAAAACCCGAACATGGGAAGAGACATGAGTTACATGGTAGTAGTAAAATATGCCAATGTGAACTGTCATAAAGAAGTCTTCCCTTGGGACCTTCTTATCCGTTTTAAAATTGGCTCAAATAGATGAAATGGTAAAATTACTACAATGTACTACAGCAGCAGCAGAGCTGGCTCCTCGCGCTCGCGCACAATGAAACATGAATTTTAAAACCCCCTTTGCTCCCTTCCTTTTTTACATGGACCTCTATAAAAGTAATCTGTCGCATAAGATCCTCAATGCAAAGAATTTGGGTGCCTTTTTCTCACTGCATTTTATGCTTCTACTCCTCCAACTTTCTTACATTTTTCCTACGCCCAATTTTCCACCCCAATATTTTGTATTTTGTAGATTGGGCAGCGACGAAAAGCCATAAAATCCTCGTTTTTGTTCCCTCCTTTTAATTACATACTATCTGTGGTTTTAATGGCTTCATATGCGGCAGTAATTGCTTGTTTTCAAGGCGTTTTCTTACCTTTCTAAAAGCGTTTTGTGGGTCTAGTGGTAACACCACTCTCGGTCCTTTTCAATGTTTTATGGGTTAGAAAGGCAATGCTAGGAGCTGAGGACTAAATGATGTTTTGAAAGGTGTGTGTCTAACAGAGTCTAGCCTTTCTTTTTCCACTAATGGACCAAGAGTTTCGCTTTGGCTAAAAGTATATGATTTATCTTACTGACTTACGTGAAAGTCGTAGAATCCCATCAAATCCTTAGAAGTTTTGGTAGTCAACGCTCTTCACACTGTTTTTCACCTTTTTTCCAGCCACTTCTTCCACTCTATGTAGAGTAGTGAGGAGGCCCTCAAGTTGGCCAGGGTCGCGATAGGAGCACCAAAGGCCGCGCGAAAGCTCTGAAGCTTTCTTGGCTGACTTCAACGGCGTTTGGCGCCGCCAAATCCCGTTTGGAAAGTGACAACGCATACCGAATCGGAAACTAATTACACTTTTATGGCTACAGCAGGGTTAATTACACTGGACGGCCTTCAAAGCTGTAATGTATCTATTAACGTATTTCAACTGTATTTTCGAGTGGTTTGAAGTCCCTTGGGAAGGAATTAATTAATTGCATATATAGAGAAATTTGATTTCCCTGATATCTAATACAAATCTAAGTTTGCTAATGCATAATGCAAGAATATTGCAATTAGAGTAAAAGCCTCCAATTTGCATTACGATTTTCTATTTTTGTATCTGCTATTACTTCCAGCAGTGAAGCTCTTGTATTGGTGTTGCAAAGTGAAAGCACATAGCCTTATTCATTTTTTGCCACCTGACATGAGTATTAATTCCTTTGATGAATGATATATGGTCAGTTGGGCAAAAAGGAAAACTACTATCATAGTATTAGCGCTTGAAAGTCGTCGACTACTTTACATTTGCAGAAATGGATATACTACAGGTGTACAGGGTATAGTATCACTGCAATCCTAGAGACAATTGAGTGCAATGGCAGTAGGGAATGTAATAAAGGTAACATCCGTGAAATTGGATCAAATGTGAACACAAATAAAAAAGTTCTGGAATTTGGTAAAATTGAGGCTAACCCACTTCCAGCCCCCCACCTTATCTCCTACATTTTTCTTCAAGATTGTGAATTTCAAGTGACCTAAAAATCCATAAAAGTGGACACTCAACTCAAAGGTCTCAGACTCTGTTCTGATAACAATCATCAGCTCCAGTTTCACAAGTGTTTGTTAGTATTTTTTTCGAGCACAATACAGCAGTGTCAGAAGTACTTACAGATGTGTATTCAATTTGACACATCTTCTCCGTCGTTCAAAGGAAAAGCGCAAAAAACGTGGAAGCAATATGCAAAATTGCTTTTTGAACCTGCTTTCTCTCACTCTCTCTTTTTCTTTAGGTCTGTCACCAAAAAAGGCATGGTTCTATCGTGCATTTGCAAAATAAATCATCCACTTGGAAAGAAAATTACGTTAATTGCATTGGTATTATATCCCCTTTGTAAACACAGTAAATACAGTCAGCAGGAGGCCGCCGCTTTTCGCCCCCTATCATTAACTAAAGTATCATTTTTTACAGACTTCTTTTTGCTCATTATTATGTTGCAAAAATCCAAGAAGAAATTGTAAAGAAGAAACCAACAAGCGATTTTTATTTTCTTTATCGAATAGAAAAGAAATTCAATCTATTAGAAAGCCTTAGTGCTTCTGCTGCTACTATAGCTTTCACCATTCTATTTAGCCCTGAAATTATTGCTTTCACGCAGTGTATTTTTCAGTTTTTTACTTCTTCATTAGCTCTTTATTGCAATCCAATCAGATTAGAGAATGGCTTTTTCCTTGGGCCTTGGGATGACGTTTTTGTCATAATTGACAATGGCAGAATTGTACTAGATAGATAGGCGTCTATTCAAGGAAAACAGCTAATCTTTTGGCAGCTTTTAGGCCTTGACCAACTTCGTTTTTTTGGCACAGACAAGTCTAAGCAATTTTTTGGTCCCCTTTTTATCTGACTTGTGTCTGACTTGACTTAATGAGAATTTAGGGCCTAGTCAAGGAATGTACATATTCTTCTTCTCTGCTGCTCTATACTTACATAGAGTTCTTTTTTAAACCAGAGCTTACTTAGTTAGACATTTGTAAAACTCGCTCTCTTTTGGCCAAGGGCCTTGAATGCACTTTAAAGCGAGGGAAGGCCTCATTGAAATGATTGTGTAGATCTCATTTGGTATACACAGTATAGTTCTACCCACAATAATTTACCAGTCTAGACGAGAAGCCTTTAAAGAAGGCGACAGCGACACAAAATTGAACAAATATTCCATTATGAAATGGTCTTCGATTGATCTACGCTAGAGGGCGTAGAGTTGTTATTGTTTTGTCCCCCGAAATTAACAACAAACAGTAATAGCGACATCTACACAGTATAACAAGCATGTTTAGATTGCAATCCTATTAAAAAAGCGGCTGCTTCACTTTAAAAATGCATGTCTCCTCGTTTTGGAAGAGCTGAAAATGTGTTTTTGGAAAAGTCTCTGTATTATGTGTGTGTTAACGATAATGCGACATTTTCACAAATGCTAACCCGCTGTGCCAGAAGCGTGCTGGTGTGTTTGGCTCTCGCTCCAAGATTATTTTTGCTGCAAAGAAATCGGCTTGAATAGATGTCAATGGCAAGCATGAATGGCAGAAAAAGTAGCTTTCACCAATACTACTACTTCAGTGGCACTGTACATTTTTTTCCGCCATGCTCAATTGACTCCGTAAAGAAAATATTTCCCCATTGGAGAGGATATTGCTTGGAGGTCATATAAATCATGATAGCTTTTGCCAATGATTCATAATGAACAGGATGATTATTATATCTTTCTCATATGAAAGGAAAAGATAGAGAAAAGATAATCTTAAGAAAAACAGAAATGGTAGGGAAAAAGGCATGTACATAATTTCAAGCAAGGTAAGGACTTGAATACAGAGACTCTCTTCTACATGCTGGTTTTTACTAGACCAGAATATCAAATAGTTGGGATAATAAGAGTAACGTAGATTTGACAGATGCATTTACCAGATACTTATCGTTGTACTCATCTGGACTGACAGACGAAATACCTGCCGCAAAAATCCCTGAGACAGAAATCCCTGCAGAAAAAAATCAGTGCCAAAAAAATTCCTGTGAAAAATACACCTGCTAAAATCAGTGCCAAACTAAAATCGGTGCCAACAAAAATCCCTGCCGAAAAAAAATCCCTGCAGGAAGAAAATACCTGCGGATGGAAATCACTGCAGTAAAGTACCTTCTGAATTGATCAAAAATGTGTTCCAATGCAATGTGCTGTTTTTGGGTCCCAAATGAAGCCCAGGATGAAGGTTTATAGTTGTCTTTCAAAAAACATTTATCTACAAAGTTCACAGTACACACTCAATTACATCTCCAAGAGTAAATATAATGATCTGAGAAAAAATATAGCAATGTGAGGCTAACCAAAGATTGTCTTGACAGCTTTTACTCTGAAGGAATGTTTTCCGCAGGTATTTTTTTCGGATCCGCAGGTATTTTTTTCGGCAGTGATTTTTGTTTGCAGGTATTTTGTTTTGGCAGGGATTTTTTTGGCAGGGATTTTTTTCGGCACGTTTTGTCCGCAGGGATATTTTCTGCAGGGATTCTGTCTGTCAGTCCTCATCTGCTCTACAGAACTGTAATGTATTGAAACCCTATCCTTCACAGACTTTGAGG
Organism: Oithona nana; assembly: GCA_900157175.1. Lineage (NCBI taxonomy): Eukaryota > Metazoa > Arthropoda > Copepoda > Cyclopoida > Oithonidae > Oithona > Oithona nana. The sequence continues at coordinate 110,315 of LT727897.1, forward strand.
CTTTTTTAGAGAATGGATAGGCATAATGCACAACTGACTGAAATTACATTACAGTCGTTTAAAAAAACACTTTAGTTTTTTCATAAGGCTCTACTACGGCTCATCCCTTAGAGCTCTTTTCTGCAAAAGTGAAAGGAAAATGACTGCAGATAGAAAGACTTTAACAACACATGTGACACTTTCTAAAAGGACTATTCCCAAACCTTTAGCTTCATCTAAAGAAGAAACGCGCAAAAAATGGAAGATGGAAGGAGAGGGAGTAGAAGAAGGGGAAATTGAGTTTGCAAAAAAAGCATCAACGCTACCTTTCACTCTTGATCAAACAGCCTACTTAGTGCATCTTAGTGTCTGGTCTGGGATAGAGGGTGAAAGCCGGTGGCAGGTCAGCAAAAGGCTATCATTTTGCCCTTTCAGTCAGGAGGAAAAAGAGGAGAGGTGTGTCTGATGCCGATGCTCTTAGTTCAAAATAAAGTATAGTTGGGATGCCAAAAGGGACGTCTTCTGGCGGAAATTCTTCTGGATTGCGAGGGAAGGCCAGCCAGCCAAAACTCTTAAATTTTCTCTAAGGCAAAGGCCACCGGTCTTTGCGCCGAAGTAAAGTTTTAAAAGTTTGCGTACAAATTGAAGATCTTTGAATTTTCGCGGCTTTTTTGTTTTTGTTTTGATTTGCCAAAGTTCGCCCCATTCAACAGCTGACTTTTACCAAAACTCGCCCCATTTTGTAAACAAAAATTGCCAAAGTTCGCCCCATTCAACAGCTGACTTTTACCAAAACTCGCCCCGTTTTATAAGCAAAAAGGACACCGGCGAAACAAAGTTTGAAAGGAGAGACATTTGTTTAAACATTCAATGTAGGCTTTGTTTATTTCATGATTGTAGTCATAATTGTTCGACCGAAAGAAAATGTTGTGATCTGTATGAGAATCAAACATGATGAGTTGATTTTTATCTTTTGATTTTGGGGGTTTTGATGATATTGTTCTTTCCAGAGCTGCAGCAAGAAGACTGATTCATTTTTTGGTTAAATGCTGTTGTCCTAACATTGAGATATGCCACATTTTCTAACAGATCATGTGTGTGTACTGTGTATGTGTGTAGTTGTGTACAACATCCATCATAGCATATGTACAATCATTGTATAACAGTGAAGTAGCGCAGGAGTAGTCGCATAGCGAAATAATGAAGCACAAAAATTGAAGTTGGGAGGGAATTAGAATAGAACAGTGACATACAGGCAGACTTTGGTCAACAACTTTTTGGTCTTTATAAGAGCTTTTTTAAAATCATTCATACACTTGGTGGTGGACAAAAAGGAGGGGAGAGGATTGGCTTTTGACATATCTAAGCCATATGGACTGATTAGCATTTTGTAGTAGTATAATAACATCACATGTAACACTCATACACTTCCAAAAAAAAGCACCAAAAATAAAAGAGATGAGGGAAAATTCGTTTGGAAGAAATACACATTTCTAACACATCGATCGATGAAGGGGGGTTGGGATTTGATTGAGAGAAGGGTCTTTTACTTTGATTCTTCTGGCTAGTGTGACTTGATTGAAAACCTTTTTTAATAGAGTTGAGTTTCTTTGTAGATCGTACAAAATCCTGGTTGATTTAAAGGTAGTGAATCTCGATTCGTTCTTTTGATTTCTATGATTCTTTTTAAAAGCATATTATGTATTTAGAGTAGTCTACTACCTAAAAAAAGGCTCTTTTTTAAACACTTCAAAAATGCAGGTCACACAGAGCAGAGCGGGCGGGCCGCGGGCGAGTAGCGAGCACACGCGCGCGCGTACGCGGAGAGCGCAGAATTTGTAATGATTCTAGATAGTAAATTGTAACTAGGCGAAATACATGACCTCGCGCGTGTTGGCGTGCACAGTGACAGCGCGCGCGAGAGCGGCAGGAGCGCGATCTTCACTTCCACCCGAGATGTGCGAGCCCTCGCCGGAATCGTGTTCCTTTTCGACTAAGTGGTAGCGTGCTCGGAAAGCTACTAAATGAGCGTAGTAGGCAGGTGCGGGAATAGAGACAGAGCGGGTGCACCTGACATAGGTGTGGCACAACTGGAAGGTCAGCTGCTGGAGCTCATCGGCATCAAAGCGGTTGTCATCCCACAAGACATGGTAGTGACTGGGCCTGGATGTGCCTTGGATACCTTGGTGGGAACAGAGATAGAAGTCGAATTCTGTGGGGTGAGTGATGCCAATGTCCACCGTGGTACCGGCCGGAATGTTGCCTGACCGGCCGGATTGCTCTTTTAAGTCGGCGCAGAAGAGACGAGTGTGATGGCGCTTTTGGACTACAATGAAGGTGATTCCGGGTTTGTAGTCGGGTTCCAGCTTGATACAGGCTTCACGGATGGCGGTGAGTTCATGTTGAAGTACTTGCAAGAATTGTCCTTCTGACACTCCGTCTCTGCAAAGGTAAAAGTGTTGGAAAATTCAAAGGATGATGCTGCTGACACATTTACATATTTTAAAGAGAACTTTTCAAGGACGACTCTCTTCGTCTCCTTCAACAAATATTTGTTCTTCGCTACTTCTGTGTCTAATGAATGCATTATTTTCCTGCTTTCTAAACGTACCTGTACATAATAACGCGATGCGGTTTGTAGCCTCCAGTGGATTTGTAAAACATCATCAAATGGTCTTTGACCATAGCGGAGAGCTCCTGAATAATCTCCACCCTGTGGGCTTGCACGCGGACGGTGGCCGCGTATCGTGACGGATGGGCGTCCTGTGAGCCCACAACAGCGGCAATGGACGGCTTTTTATTGTCACCCGCAGGCGGGTGGGTGACATCGGCACCCAAGAAAATCACAGGTTCATTGAAAACCTTTGGCCGAATACTGGGCACCAAAATAGAGTTGACACCGCCCAACTTCACGTTGATCTTCAGGCATAAGTTAGACAAGGTCTGAGCAGATGTTTTGTTGACATTTTTGGCTTGCACGCATTGAGTGGCCATGCCCAGGACTGTGTCACCCACACGCTTCACTTCGGCGTAGACTGGAGTTTTGCCGGGCAAGACAACCACTACTAGTTGAAGTTCGGGGAAAGTGCTCTTTAGGTAGCGGAACATGGGCTCAACCTGAAGTAAAATTGGATTACAAATTGACCAAATTGGACGTTTGGAGATTTATATAAAGTACCTGATCTGGTCCGTTGGCATATTTGCAAAAACAAGGCTGACCGATAATAGGCATGCCGGCATCATTGGAGATCCTCTGCAATTGTTGTGTAAAATTCCTCAAAGCGTCCTCTCTGACAGTCCGGGAGGGCGCAAAACAAGCAATGGCCCATTCTCGGATTTCCACACCTGTGAAAAATTGCTTGCCCCTCATATCCCAAACTCCTTGATTGGGCAATGCTTGCTGCTTAGTACGGCCTCCATATTGTAGTTTAGGTGGTGGCAACACCCGACCTCGCACCTCCATTAAATTGTTACTGATATTGAGGCCAAACTCTTGGACAAATGGGTCGTTGTTGAAGTCGGCTTTGCGAATGAGATTATTGATCTCTCTCTCACGGTCAGGGGCTGAACGGGCAGTGGCCTTGATCATGGTTGAGGTTTGCATGTCTGTCAATTTCTTGATGCAACGCTGGCCCTGGACAATATTGCACACCTCCAATGGCAAATAAGTATGCTTGTGTTCTTGACCAACCTGTAAGCAGAGAGTAAAAAAATCGTCAAATCGAAAAGCCCAATTTAGAACACTCCTTTCATTTCCCATATTTTTGTCAAGACTTCAGAACGTACCTGTAAACAAGGTAGATGAGGATATCTGAGCTTCATGCGGTATTTATCCAAGAAATATTTGGCCACTGTGCATTCAACGGTCTGTCCGTTCTCCAGTTGAAGGGGGAAACTTTGCATTTGTGCAGGCTTACGAGTCACATTACACACGCGATATTTTCGACGCATTGTTCCGCAATGTGTGATCTCGATCTTCAAGCACTTGATCTCTTTGGTGAATTTGACTCTTTGAGAGTCGGTCAAAGGTTTACGCTGCTCAGCGATGTCACGGATATCCAACACTTCACACATGAAATCAATGACAGGCTGGGCTTTGTAAAACGCAGTTGCGGAAACGTCGATATTGAGCATCATTTTCCACTGGGAGGGCCGAACGCTTTGATGGAAGCCAAACCAGACCTCGCGTCCACCACCCAAGGGATGGTAGTAACCATCGGGGCTGGAGAAAAAGCTTCTGCCTACAGGTGTGTAGGTCATGGAGGGCAAGTGTCTCATGACTACATCCAATGCTTGAACAGCATCAAAAGGAATGGTTCTAGCACGACCTGCAAAGAATATATTTTAGAATTTAAAACGTTAAAAGTTTGCTGCTGCTGCTGCCTTCTTTTTGAGAAACTTTTCGCTTCGATGCAATAATCATTACCTTCAAGAGCTTCTTCGAGTGCATAAAGCGAAACTTGCGCCACCCATTTGATTGCCACTCTAAAAACACGATCACGACCCTCTCCAGGCAAAGTTACTTCTAAATCCACTTGTTCGTTGCCTATGGGTAAAGGTTCTCTCACGTACAAATTGCTTCTGCCGTCAAAGACGGGCTTTCTGGTGCCGAAAATGCGGTTATAGGCATTGACCATAGTAGCAATGATATCTCTGTTGACTTTTCTAGGGCATTTATCTGGACTAATGGCGATGTGGTAGTGGTGAATGTAACCCCTCGGCATGGTGATTTGAAAATGGTTGGCACGCAGGAGAATGGCGCGACCTTCGCGACCAATGTTAGGCCTTCGGGGACAAATGAACAAAGGCTGTTCCGGACTGGGAGGTTTGACGCCAACGCCAATGCCTCCAGGAGGCAAAATTGAGCTAGTGCCATTTCCTCCAATGCCTCCAGTTTGAAGAGGTTCAATACTTGTTCCTAGAGATGTGGCACCTAGGATTGTAGGTATACCTCCGGGTGGAGAATCTCCTGGAGTCAATTGGAGTCCTACTGGGCTTGAGGCAGTGGTGCCGAGGACGGGGCCGATTCCGAGGCCTATACCCGTTGTGCCAAGGCCGCTACTTGAGCTCTGAAATTCAGCATTCATCTTCATATTAGGGATGTTGTGACTCATCAATGACTCAAACTCTTAAAATGTCAAACTGTGTGCCCAATGTCAATATAAAATCTGTTTCACCTCTTTGGCATCAATCTTGACAACCTTATGAACAACTTAGGTCGTCAGATTAACAAAAAATACGAAAAAAGTTGTTTCATTGGAAATGATAGCAACACCATATAAAATGGATAATATGTGACGTCAAATTTGGAAACTAGCAACGGAATTCCAAAATTGAGACTTGAAAACATTATCTCAGGTCAGTAAATACCAATTCTTATGGATTTCTGAACGATGCCAAAGAGTTTGATGCAAATTTTATGCGAAACAACGTGACACAACATTGGAAAGTTGGCAGAAGGCTTTTCATGGCTTTCACAGACTTACATTATTGGAAGATGGTGGTCCCACGGGTCCTGGACCCGGAGGTCCCGAGGAGGGCTGGCCCACAGGGTACATAGTGACACTGAAGCGAGGAAAAAAGGCTCAAGGAGTGTGCCTACAACATTTGTTTTCTCTGCAAAATTTTATGACTTGCTTATCCAAAATGGCGTCAGAACGATGGGCCGTGAAGACCTTTAAAATAGGGCATTGAACTCGGGAACGATCAGACAGATTTGCTAACCAAAATTTGGTGAAAATGCCACTCTGCTCTGTTTTGTAAACAAAAACGTCTCAGCAAAACTGATAACTTTGAATAAGATCGAAAATAAGACAATTTCATGAATATTTTTTGCGAAACCGTTTTTGCTGTAAATTTTTAACATAATTTCATGATAAATATTGTGTTTTCAAAATGTATTTTTCTATTTCTACTGTGGTCTGTGTATAATGACAATTGAAGTCTTACTTCAATAAATTTGGAAAAATATTATTGCCTTAGAATTTGTGTTCATAAAACAGGGCTCTCAGTAATAGTAACCAGATTTTGCCCCATTTATCTAATTTTGGCACATTTGGGATATATTTGGTGAACTTTTGAACGAAATATGAACCTGCGCGAAAATTCAAATCAAAACACGTGAAAAACTCATCATGGAATCCAAAACTTTGCAATTTTTGAAAAATTGTGCAAATCTTAGTGAAATTGAAGAAAATAGTGCTTTAAAACTACACTACAGAACGTTATTGATCAAACATCAAAGTTCAACGGGTTCAAAATTGCATACCCAAAATGAACATTTCAAGAAAGGCAAACAAGCCAAACCTGCACCTGTCAAAAATGCAGAAGTTGAATGTAAATTCTGCTTTACCAAAGCTATTCCAGAATTCAAAGTCAAAAGACATCGACCAAAAGGTCAGAAAAAATTGAAAAAATCCTTAGTGTTTGAGTGCAAAACTTGTCACAAAGTCATTTTGAAAAAAGAGCATTTACCCACGCTTGAGACTTTGAAAAACAGAAGTGCAAACAAGAAACCTGTGGAGGAGAATGTAAACTATGTAAAAGAGGAAACAAACAAAGAAGTTTTGAGATCAGAAAAACCCAAGAAAAAGAAGCGTAAAAAGGATCACAATGCAGGACTGATCATACCTGTCAGTTTGCAAAAGAAATCTACGACTTTTGGTGGTAGCGATAAACTAAAGAATTTACTTTCAAACGAATCAAATGAAAGTGGTAAACAGTCAAGATTACAAATGATGTTGAAATAGAATATCTCCATATTAAACATGATCTCGTTTGAAGAATTTACAGATTTTTGTATTTTCAGCTGATGATGCAATGATAACAAAGTGAACCTAGCATTATGTTGTTGTTCAAGGCAATCAATCGAAGATTTTTGTCTCAAAGCACTTGTCAATGGGCAAAATTAGATATTATACCCAAGAAATCTTTAGTTGACGAAAGATTGTCCAAAACAGTGGTGTCAGAATTAAAGCCAGCCCAAAATGTCAAACTGAAACTATCAGTGACCAATAACGTGAATCTAAAGTATGCGTCGAGCTTTCAATTTCAAGCTGACGACGATGGTGTAATAGATCTAAGTCAAGTGGTGCCAACATGTCAATCTTATCAAGACCCCGATCCCATGGCAATTTATTGGTTGATGAAACCACAAAAAGGTTCCGATAAAAGGTTTTGGCCTCTGAAAGTCAACAATGGTCTTGAATGCAAATACGAAGTGATAAGTGAGACTGATGATGTCATCGCCAAGGAAACTATTTTTAAAGACTACATGGGCGAAGGAGTTCAAAGAATCGAAGTTAGGGATGGAAACATTGTGGGCACATTATTTCTACCACCCGGACCCGGTCCTCATCCTTGCGTCATCAAGCTATACGGAGGAATACATAAAGGCAATGTGATTGAAGACAAATCTGCGATGTTTGCTTCGCGTGGTATTGCATCTTTAGCTTTGGCATTTTTTGGAGTCCCAGGTCTACCTAAAACATATGCAGAGTAAGTTTGAAATCACGTACATATTTAGATACAGAGTGTCCCAACAAGTTTTAGATAGATGGGAAGCTCACATGACGCCAAATTTTAATTCGTCAAATTGAAGGGAGATCTGCACTGCTTAGCAGAATGCAAGCAAACTTTCACAATTTTTTTTTCCTTTCCTGAGATTTTGAGAATTTTTGCAAAAAAAATATGTCCAAAACGCGTTGGGAAACTTGTATTAGAGCGTTTTCGTTTCATTCATAATCATATTGCAGTAAATCCATGGAAATGGCATATTTTGAAGAAGCCATAGATTTGCTTCAAAAGAGAATAGATATCAAATCTGATAAAGGCATTGGTATTTGTGGGATTTCCAAAGGTGGCGACATAGCATTGACACTAGCATCAATCTTACCGCCGTCTAAGTTAGGTGCCATAGCTGTGATGAACACTCTGATCAGTTCAGCCGTCGTTGGTACAAACTACAAAGGCAAAGTCATATCGAAAGGTAGGATGATGATTTTAGTGCTTTTGTAGGTTTGTAATTAATTTTGTCTTCAGCTTTGACCTTAAAGATGACAGAGGGGAGCTTGAAAGAAGTTTCACCCTATATTCTGAATCTTTTCGAAATGTTTCGTGGTGACACTGGCGATTCTTACATTCCATTTTTTACCAGTAAAACATCAATTTTGATGATTGCTGGAGAAGATGATCAATTTTACAACTCACTTGAACAGGCAAGTAATTACGTAGTCTTTGAATTTCACACCTAAATAATTGAGCTGATTTGTTCTAGGCTCAAAATGCTGAAAGAAAGACGAAAGAAGCTGGAAAGCATGACTTTAAATTGAGCTCTTATGACGGATTAGGACACTTAATTGATCTCCCTTGGAGTCCATCTACTCCCTTATCAAATCACCCATTGTTCCCCAAGCCCTATTTAGTTCAAATGGGAGGTGAAGATCCCATCAAGCATGGAAAAGCTCAAGAAAAGGTCTGGAAAGAATTGGTTGATTATTTTCATGATACTCTTTGAATAAACGGATGATTTCAAACATTGTGGTTTATTATAGAAGTTCAGTCAAGGTTATCATGAAGACATCTGGAAAGTATCTTATGTTACAGTGAACCCATGGACGTTGCTTACTTTGAAGAAGCAATTGATTACCTCGTCAAGCAAAAAACCATTAAATCCGATAAAGGTGTAGGAGTGTGTGGGATTTCCAAAGGAGCTGAAGTCAGTCTTGCAATGGCTGCTGCTTTACCTTCTAACAAATTGGGCGCAGTTGCAGTGCTAAATGCACTTGTAAGCTACAGTATGGTGGATGTATTTTACAAAGAGACAAAACTGTGCAACTGTAAGTTATTTCCTCTAAATGCCATCAGAATACAATTCCTGAAGGTTTATTTTATACTTACAGCTTGGAAACCTCCTTTTCCGCCACCAACAGACTGTATTTCCGAAAAGACTCCAAATATCTTAAACATGAGTGAACTCGTCGAGCATTTCCCCAACAAACCTGAGACTTACATTCCTTTCTGGAATAGCGATATTCCTCTTTTATTTGTAGTTGGCGACGACGATCAAGTTTGTCCTTCAATGCAACAAGCTAAAATTGCTTATGAATTGATGACCAAGGCAGGCAAGCAAGCTCAAATGCACCAGAGCATTCACAAATCTCTTGGACACTTGATTGACTTACCATTTTCGCCACCTACTACTTTATCACCTCATGTGCTTTTTCCAAAGCCCTACTTGGTAGAAATGGGTGGATTTGATTTGCTCCAACATGGTCAAGCTCAGGAAAAGATTTGGATAGAATTATTGAGATTTTTCAAATTATATTTGTAGTTCTTTGAAATACAATTACATAATTAATTTTATTTCGCCTTTTACTATATTTTCGAAAATTTTGTTTGGGCGAGTTTTGGTAAAAATCTGCTGTTGAATGGGGCTAACTTTGGCAAGTCAAAACGAAATAAACAAAATGGCGCGAAAATTCAAAGATCTTTAATTTGATAAAAGTCAGCTGTTGAATGGGGCGAACTTTGGCAAATCAAAACAAAAACAAAATAGCGCGAAAATTCAAAGATCTTCAATTTGTACCCAAACATTAATGTGTTTTTGTAGTCTCATTGTTTTTTAATTTTTTTACAGTAGGCCAATGGAAATGACGTATTTTGAAGAAGCTTTGGATTATCTGATCTGTATGGATGCAATCCAATCTGACAAAGGTATTGGCGTCTGTGGCCTTTCCAAAGGCGGAGAAGTAGCTTTGGCCATGGCGGCAACCATTTCACCAGACAAACTTGGAGCTATGGCAATTATGAATACACCTTTGAGTTTCTTTGGTGTGGAAAAAGTAACTTACAGAGGCTTAAAAGTATGCGATGCTTATCATCCTCCAGTCCCTTTACCAGAGCACTGCTTTAAAGAAATTGCGCCCAATCTTTTAAACATTTATGATCTGTATACCCATTACAAAATACCCGAAGAGGCGCATATTCCTTTCACAAATTGTAAAGTTCCACTTTTGGTGATAGCCGGCAGTGATGATCAAATTAGTCCATCTGTTGACCAAGCCAAATTGGGCGAAAAATTGATGCATAAGTCTGGAAAATCTGATTTTGAAGTCAGGATTTTTGAAGGGCTTGGACATCTGATAGATTTGCCATATTCGCCACCAACTACCCAAGCTAATCATGCAGTGTTTCCCCGACATATTCTCATACAGATGGGCGGCGAGAATAAGATTTTACATGGACAATCACAAGAAAAGATTTGGGCACAACTCTTGGATTTTTTTCAAATGCATTTATAAACATTCGCAATAAATCATCAAGATCATAAAAAGCTTACAATCTTGTCAAATAGTTCGACGTAAGTTTTTATTTACCGCAATAATATGTGATGACTAAACGCAACCTGGCGTCTCACACGTGATTTCATTCGAGGACGCATTTTAAAGGTGCAGGCTTCCCTTCGATTACTCACCGTTCCAGGAATCCTAATCATACTTTGTTATTATCACCATATGACCTAGTGTTCCTCTTAGCAACTCGCGGGTTATTGGAATTTCCAATTTTTATGACGCAAGTCATGTTGTTGTTTCCGCTTTCCAGTAAGACAAGTACACTTGTCGTAAAATACCCTTGCACTCGTACATAAGCATTCGAGCTATCAAAATGTCAAATTCAATCCGTATTGTTTGTATCAGTGATACCCATAATCTAACAGATAGACCAGACTTTCCAAGCATTCCAGAAGCCGACATTCTGATACACACTGGAGATTTCACCATTTGTGGCAAGACTGAAGATGTCATCAAATTCAATGACTGGTTAGGTACATTGCCTCACGAGTACAAGGTAGTCATTGCTGGAAACCACGAGAAAACTTTTGATCCGTCTGTCCCCGACAACGGCGATGATCCGGAAAAGGTCATAAACATCAAGAGATTACTGACAAACTGCATTTACTTGGAAGAAAGTTCCGTCTTCATTAAAGGCATCAAATTTTATGGTGCTCCTTTCACCAGAAAAGTCAGTGGTTCAACCGCGGGATTTCAGTTAGGATCTAAAGGCTTAGAAGATAAGTGGTCTCAAATCCCTTCTGATACGGATATTCTTATGACTCATGGACCTCCTTTCGGTTTTGGTGACTTAACAAAGGATGGAAACCAAGGATGTAAGTTCTTACTGAAGGAAATTTCAGAACGCATCCAACCCAAATTGCACGTTTTTGGTCATATTCACGAAGCTGCCGGATTACATACGGACGGAACAACCATTTTTGCCAATGCTGCCATTTGCAATACCCCTAGAGACTTGCATTGCCAGCAACCTATTGTATTTGATTTCAATTTTTGAAAATACATACCGATTACCGATACAGAAAAGAAGTTTATTCATTTACTCCTAAAGCTTTATACACTAATTCTGTAACTAATAGGAATGCAAGGACATAGAGAGTGATGAACAATAAAAGAAGTAATTGGAAGTTGTGGGTAGGAGCATCGCACCAGGATGCCATAGCCTCTTACTACTCGTTTCAAATCCTGCAATTAAAGATACAAAAACGTATAATCTTGAAGAATAAAAGAAGAAGACCTACTACGTACGAATATGGATGATTGTCAGTTGCTTAGCACCGAGATTAACGTCAAAAAAGAAATCGATAATATGCATCAACACGTTTTGGAATAAATTGATGCAAAATATGTTCACACAATAGCTTCTTTTGGAGTGAAATCGATTGAAAGTACTCACACGAGAAAGTATCCATTGTTACTAAAGTTACAAGCGCTACGTTTTGTCTCTTACCAACGAGACCTCACGAGGATATGTGAAAGCACAATACGGCGCGTAAGCCGTAAAGAGCCTCTAGAGACCAAATAGAAATGAAACGAAACATGACAAAACACTTTAAAAAGCAAGGAAAACACTTATTGCAGCGACGGTGTATAATTCGTGAAACCTTATTTACATTCAAGTTGCATAGGACAGAACTCCTTTCAATTTGGCGAGATTTTTTTCACGAAGCAAAAAATTCATCATTTACTCCAGTTCATCGGAGAACGGAAGAAACCGGCAGCGGCAGAGCGGGAATTTACTCCTTTTGCCGACTTGACACATGCGCGCGCTCGCCCCAATGTGATCACCTGAGGAGACCTGACACACCTGCAAGTCCTGCATTTTTAAACGTTGACCTTCATTTTACAAGATGAACACTTTTAAACTAGAAGGAAAAAGTGCTATCATAACTGGTGGTCTCGGAGGCTACGGCCTAGCCATTGCCGACCTCATACTAAAACGCGGAGGGCGAGTCCTTTTAGCGGATATCATCCCTGAAAAAGAGGCTGAAGTCACTTTGCAATCCCGATTTGCCGACGCTGTGGAAGCAAAAACAATCATGTACACCATCTGTGATGTGTCATCCGAGGCTCAAATCGAGGCGGCCTTTGCCTTAGCTCATGAAAAGTTAACTTTGGCTGATTCATCGGTGGATATTCTAATCAGCGGAGCAGGAATTGTTGGCGAACAAAATTGGAAAAAGCTTTTTGAAATCAATATTGTAAGTGATTTTCGAGGACATTATTTCCCTCTAGCCTCTTGGTATTATAGCTTGCATGTCAATATTGAGGCTGACAATAGTCGACGTACGCGAGACCTTTATTGACACACACACCAAATTGATTTTCTGCCTATTACCGGACAAAAGTGTAGTGTGTAGCATGCTATGTGCCTTTATAACCGAATTCATTATTGAAATTCAAAATTGTAGTATTCATGCTCATACCCTCGTTTTACTGTCACTCCTAATTGTCCACTTTCAGAATGGTGTACACATGGGAATTTTGTCGGCTTTCAAACTAATGAAAAATGGTGGAGTTGTTGTAAATATATCTTCAACAGCAGGGCTTACATGTATTGGTAAAAATAAACCATTTTTAACTTCTAGACCAGTTTTCTACTTCTACTTTTCTGTGTTTAGGAGATATGAATGCCTCCCCTGCATATGTAGCAAGCAAACACGCCATAACTGCCTTGACGAGAACTTACGGGGTACGTAAATTATTTTAATGATTTTACTTTACAGAAAATAATTGTTTTGTTCTTTTTAGACGGATCTCTACCTTAAAAGACATAATGTCCGAGTAATTGCTGTAGCACCTTACTTCATAGAGACATCCTTGAATGAAGATGGGTTTTCCAAGTGGAGTGAAGACAGTGAAGCTGTGGACATCATAAGAAAGAACTTTGAAGGGAAGCAAATGATGTCGTGAGTATAACTTTTCGTCATGATTGATAAGGACAATTGATCATCGAGTCCATCATTCATCTTTCTTGTTCTTTCAGGCCTGATGAAGCTGCTTTGAAGTTGATAAATGTACTCAATTCTCGCAATGGTTCCGTCTGGTTGATCAAACCCAAGCAGATGCAACCGTTCAATGTGCCAGATTATGTTCTACCTAAAACCAAATGAATGAAATGATGATATAATAAATGACTGCATACATTGAAAATCCTTGACATTAAAAGACGGTTTTCGCCAAAATTTGACTACTTTCGTTATATCATAAGGATGGAAACGCTGTTGCACAAAAGAAAGGAAAACAAATGACGCAAAAACCCGTCTAGCGCGTTACCAACTTTGAAAAGAACCGTATTTGCTTGATTCTTTTTTCGAAAAAGTCTGTGAGTGTGAGAAAAGAAGTATCAAAATTCTCGTCAAAGTCAAAGTCGTAATAATTCAGACAGTGCAAAAACTCCCCTTGTCAAATAGATTTTGAAGGTTGGTAATCAGATTGTAGATATTTTAATCGTCAAATCAATGGCTTCACTTTATCGTCCTGCTCTTGTTTACTTTCAGGTTTTCACGAATTTTATTTTCCCAAAAATGGCTTCGAGGAAGAAGGTTTTATTGAAAGTCATCATCCTTGGTGACTCAGGAGTTGGAAAAACATCCTTGATGAACCAATATGTCAATAAGAAATTTTCTAACCAATACAAAGCAACCATTGGAGCAGATTTCCTCACTAAAGAGGTAAGGATTTGGAAATATTGAAGTCATGTGATGTTCCAGTACAAAGGTCTTTGTTTTGTGACATTGACAAAAAAAAATCAAGTTATGTGACTTTTAGAACCTCATTTTAATTTACAGGTAATGGTTGATGACAGACTTGTAACGATGCAGATTTGGGACACCGCAGGTCAAGAGCGATTTCAAAGTTTAGGTGTTGCCTTTTACCGTGGAGCCGACTGCTGCGTTTTGGTCTACGATGTCACTGCTCCATCCACTTTCAAATCTTTGGACAGTTGGAGGGACGAATTTCTCATACAAGCTTCTCCCAGAGATCCTGACAGATTTCCATTTGTAGTACTCGGAAACAAAGTAGATTTAGAGAACAGAGCGGTAGGTGGCCTTTTTAAATTGAAAGGAATATTCTATTCTTAATTGTTTGTTTGAAACATTTTAGGTTTCTACAAAACGTGCCCAACAATGGTGTATGAGCAAAAATGACATCCCCTACTTTGAAACTTCTGCCAAGGAGGCCATAAATGTCGAGCAAGCGTTTCAGACCATCGCCAAAAATGCTCTGGCTCAAGAGACAGAAGAGTCTTTCGCAGACCAGTTTCCCGACCAGATCAGACTAGGAAATCAAGATAGTACCGCAAGCAGAAGCTCTTCAGACTCATGTGGATGCTAAACGTCACCATGAGAAATCGAGAATGGATGGTCATTGCTCCGCTTCACTTCAGTTCTTTAAAAAAAGCTTTCTGTTACCTATTGGAAAATCATCTCTCTGTTCAAAATTGTTTCCTCGTGTCCTATAGGTTGATATCATATGATCTGCCCCCTGGATTATTGTCTAATAAGTTCATCGCGTATTCATTACCTTATGTACTACACTACTACAAGAATTGTGATTTTACTCGCCCTATTTTCTTCGCATTTTCCATTATCCAAATTTATGTGAAATAGATACAATTCGTAAAAATCATCCTTTTTGTCTCTCCGACTTCCTGTATGTAATTGTGATTAGCGAATCTAATCACCTTAGATAATTTTTGATCCTACTCGGTAGGTTGCGTTACTGATTTTTTAGTTTCTTCCGCAAGTGGCTTTCGAATGGTCGTCTGCTACTAATTGTAAGGCAAATTACATCTTTTATTCTGGATTGTTTAATCAAACACTCAATCTTATGATCTTTTAAATGTAACTGCTTTTCCAAAGAAAAAAAAACCAACCAATCAGGTTAATGAACAATATTGTCTTTAACGGATTTTTACATCTTTTTTTGGCGTTCATGACACCAGATTGACTTAGACTTTGCTCCCTTATTTCCTAAGATGATTTTCAGCTGAAAAAATTGCAAAAAGGAGACGAGAGAATTACACAAAAATTGTCTCCTCTAGATTAATTGTGTTTAGTTCAAGATCGCCAAGGTGTGTGTGTCGTTTGTTTTAATGAATATTGTCTCCGTTTCAAAAAGCAGTGAAAAATTGGATGTACTTTGTGTTCTAACGTCCATTTTCATCGCATCTTTGCAGGAATTGAAGCATTAGTGATTTTTCCAATATGTCGGGTCAACCTCCAGGTGGAAGTGCTCACAAAAGCAAATACAAAAATGCGGGTCTTGATTCTCAAGAAATGCGAAGACGTCGCGAAGAAGAAGGAATCCAACTTAGAAAACAGAAACGTGAACAACAGCTTTTCAAGCGAAGGAATGTGACGACAGAAGACTTCATTCAGGTAGGGATAGACAAAATGACTGATTTGATTCAATTGTGATTGAGTAATGTGTCTAGAGGAATTTATTTGACGTTTTGTTTCTAATATTCATAGATTTTTTGGTTAAATGTGTTTAATGATTCATTGGGTTCGCAACTGCTGTCAGACGACGGCAGTTGGCGCAATGCCACGAGCCAGATTGAATCGAAAGAAAGACTTTCGTATCCTTACTGAAAGATTGAAAACTTTGAATACCTCTGGGTATGACAGAGATAAGCCAATTGATGAATTACTCCTTGAATTGAACGATGCAGATATTTTAGAGGCTTTATTTCCGTCTTCTATGCAGGATGATATCGTGTCCAGTTCAGGTCAAGCGAGTGATCCCAATGATGTGTCCACTGGTCAAATAGTGGAGGTGGTGTCAACGCAAAATGGGCAAATTACCTTACAAATGGTTCAGGATTTGTACTCCAACAACAATGAAAATCAACTTTTAGCCACACAAAAATTTCGTAAATTGCTATCACGCGAACCAAATCCACCTATTGATGAAGTCATCAAAACTGGCATCGTCCCTAGATTTGTAGATTTCCTCAAAACGACTGAATATCCGACCTTACAATTTGAAGCTGCTTGGGCCTTGACCAACATTGCCAGTGGTACTGCAACTCAAACCAGGATAGTCATTGATTCTGGAGCTGTGCCTATTTTTGTAATGCTGCTATCATCCAGCTCAGAAGACGTTCAAGAACAAGCAATATGGGCTTTAGGAAACATTGCGGGAGATTCTCCAGAGTGCAGGGATTACGTAATTTCTGAGGTATTTATATTCGCTTTTTAACAAAATGTAAACAAACATGTACTTGGTGATTTGACGAGTTTTTATTGTTAAATGATTTTCCAGGAAAAATCCCCCAAAATTCAATGATATGTTTTGTTTGTTTAACAACAGTCTTCTAACGACCTTTAATGTCATGAATTTTTCAGGGTATTGTGGCTCCTTTGCTCCAAGTGTTGAATGAAACTACGCGAGTCTCGATGAAACGAAATGCAGTATGGGCTTTATCTAATTTATGCCGCGGCAAAAATCCTCCACCAGATTTTGCTAAAGTCTGTTCAGCCCTGCCTATTTTATCGCATCTGCTGTTCCACACTGACACAGATGTGCTAGCCGACACATGTTGGGCATTAAGCTACTTGTCCGATGGCCCCAATGAAAAGATTCAAGCAGTCATTGACTCCGGGGTCTCCAGAAGACTAGTTGAGCTTTTGCTGCATACCCAACCTAGCGTCGTTTCTGCAGCTTTACGGGCAGTGGGCAATATTGTGACTGGCGATGACGTCCAAACTCAAGTCATCCTCAATTGCTCGGTTTTGCCCCATCTTCTCCAACTCCTGAGCGCAAACAAAGAGAGCATCCGAAAAGAGGCTTGTTGGACGATTTCCAATATCACAGCGGGAAATCGTCAACAGATTCAGGCGGTCATTGACACAAACGTGTTTCCTGTCCTCATTGACATATTGTCTCGAGCAGAATTCAAGACGAGAAAAGAGGCAGCTTGGGCAATCACAAATGCTACATCGGGAGGTACTGATCAGCGTTTTCCAATGTTTTTTAAATATCAAGTGGATGTGGATCTTCATTTGTATTTCTCTTCTAGGCACTGCAGAACAAGTCAAATACTTGGTTAGCCAAGGCTGTATTCCCCCCATGTGTGACCTCTTGACCGTCATGGACGCCAAAATCGTACAGGTAGCCTTATCGGGTCTGGAAAATATCCTACGGTTTGGCGAACAAGAAGCTAAAGAAACGGGCTCCAATCCCTACGCTGTCCAAATTGAAGAATGCTATGGCCTAGACAAGATTGAATTTTTGCAATCTCATGAAAATCTTGACATCTATCAAAAAGCCTTTGATATTATTGAGCGATACTTTGGTTCTGAAGAAGATGACAGTCGTGTAGCACCCAACGTAGACGCACAAGGACAGCACTTTGAATTTAATCCCGCCTTGGCCAATGCATCGCAACAACAACCTGGACAACCCTCGGAGACAAGTTTTCAATTTTGATTTGGCCCGCCCCACCTAAATCTACTACTCCCAATCCTATCAATTTTTTGATGATCCCAACTAAAAATACATTCAGCAGGTGTTTGTTTTACTCCTTCCAAGCTGTTCTTCTCCGCCTAGAATTTACCCCAACCCGAATTACGAATTTTTGTATGTATACAACTGTTCTCAATTGATTATGATTAGCAAAAACTAAATTTTCAAATTGTTGCTGTGAAGAAATGATGAAAACGAAACAGAAGAAATGTCAGCCACTTTTTTTCTTTACATAAACCGTGTTGGCTTGAATCATCAAACCAACTTCCTACCCTGAAAATATATGAATGAGTTGAAAGTGTAGTTTTTTTGTTTATTCTAAGTCTGCACAAAGACCAAAAAGTTTACAAAGTCTTTCGGCTGGAAAATCCCTGATGAGTCCTGAAACAACTGCAGGCAAGAAGGTAGTCACACCAGTGGTGCAAAAGGTCAGGTACTCTTCATTATTGGCAACTAGTTGATTACATCCATTAATTAAGGCGTCTTCAAGCTGTATGTATAGCGTACTACTGGTGTTAGTAGTCCCAGTGCCATCATCATTTATGAACTTAGCTTCAAAATTGGTTACAGCAGCTTTGCACGCAAAACAATCTAGATCTAGAAGTAAACTTAAATTCAATATTGTTGTACTTATTTTAGATCTGAATTCTTACCTTGCGCATTGATCAAGACGATCGCAGACAAGCAAAGTAAGCCGAAGAATGCACTATTCATGATGCTGGATTTTGATGAAGTAAGCTCGACAAAAGAAATTAATCTTATCGTTTTATTTGCTGATTTTCTTTAAGGGCATAGTGTCAAAGCTGTGCAAATAGCATCAGGATTGCCAAAGTTGGTAACAATAGTTTCAACAATCATCGGTAAAAAGTTATCGATTTGAGCCTTGCAATTGTTCTGGTTGTTCATATTGTTTGGAAACACCAGGTTGCAGACTCCTTTAACTGCGTCCGCGATAGCTTGCTCATTTGATGGATCGGTGATTGTGGTCTCTATTTGAGTAACAAGTGTCTTGCAAATAAGACAAGTTGTCACATCTTTATCTAAAAGAAAGAGAAAATCGTCAATTTTGGTGATGTATTGATTTTAGTTTCACTCGCTTTTAACGCACCTTGCTTTGTAGGATAGGCTGAAGAACAGACAATGAGTGCGGAGATAATAGCAAGAAGAACCTTCATGATGAACCACCAATGATTGCTGTTTTAAAATGAACGAATACATTGCTACACCTTTGCTTTTATAAACAAACCTTATCTTTGCAAAAATGTAATTGACGTCAATCCATCCTTTTTTTTGCATTGCATGAATTTTAGGAGACTGACGAACGTCAGTGATTTTTTTGTGGATTAGAAGCGTTGCATTTTTTAAGATATAGGAATCCAACAAAAATTGTATGTATTCTATTTCGTTCAGAATACAATTGCAACAACTTTTTTTAATATGCCGTAATCCAACCAGCTCTCATAAGAAAATTGAAGATGATTTTTCGATTATTCTTATCAAGGCCAGCAGGATTCAAAGGCTTAGGAGTCTGTCCTTTCTTCTTTTGTAAATGATTGGTTAAAAGGCACGTTTTGTAACTGATGTAATGAGCTGGTGTCAGGCGCAAATTGGCACACAATTTCTTCTCATTGGTGGAAAGGATCTCATAGCCTGGTAATGATGCAATTTGTACTTTTTCGTCCACTCGTGGTGAAGCTGCAGCACCAAAGGTTGAGGGCGAAGGTGCGGCTGATCCAATAGTACCAAAATCCTCACTTTTCATTGAAATGGGCGATGGAGCTAAAGTCAGATTGAGCTCCGCTGCAGCCTCGCCAATGATTGCATTTTGCTGTTGTCTTCGCTTTTCGTTCTTTTTACGATTGTTTCTTTTCATCCTTTGGATCTCAAATTCTTGACTGTCTGAGTGCTTGGCAATACCATTTTTACGCATACGCATCAAGTCTTTGATACGAGCTTTGACATCTTTTTCTTTCATGATCCCAGATAGAAAGCTGTGATGTTCTTTGACACTTTGAAATTCACTCAAAATCTTCAAGCGCTCAATGACTGGATCCTTGAGATTTTTCTTTTTACTTTGTGCACCATTGGATTTTTTGTCACCGAATACTGGATTTTCCTTGAAATAGTCCGCTAGAAAAAAAGTTATAAAATATTATAACAAAAATGATGTGAGATTCTGAATTAGCCTTACTTATGAGATTATGGTCCCTTGCAACTTGTTTCCGTCTTTCTCGTTCACGCAATTTGCTTCTGTACAGATCTACATGTGCCACATTTAAAGCTTTGACAAGCTCATCATCCTCAGATAAATGTGATGTTTGTGAAGTAGGAATGTCATCTTCTAACTGAGAGACCAAACTTTCACATTCGTTGTCATATTCCACTTCAAAATCGTCTCTTTTGGCAAAATAACCCAACATTATGGCTTCATTCAACGTTAAACCAGAAGGACCTTCCGTTTGTGGTGAGGGGGGTAATAAGGGATTGATTTGTGTGTGGTCTTTCGTCTTGCTCCGTTCTGTCTCTTTCCATGTATGCCTACCCATTAAGCCGTTTAAAAACAAATTACAATACTCTTCCTTAATCTCTATTGGAGTTCTTTTCCTCCAGCAATTGATGCCATCTCCTTCTGCATTGTTTAAGGATTTGGCAATGTCTTCCCAGTTACCGTAACCATACTGTTCAATTGCACTCAAAAGACGTAAATGCTCACTGAAACCAAATGATAAAGGTATAAGTAAAAAAGTGAAAAAAAAATCAAAATCTTTAAAAATTTTCATACTTGGCACTCCAGTCTGATTTGAAGAGCTGGAACCCACCGCTATCGATTAATTTGTAAGGATGGGACGGTGAATGATTCCCCAAGTCAACTTTGGCTGCAAAACATTCTGGACACATGTCAAAGTCTGTGCAAATGACACACTTGACAGCCACTCGAGAATTTTGAAAAATAGTCTGAAAACATAGAAAAGGTTTGTTTACAATGCCCCCTTACTTTTCCCGGAATTTATGCGTATATTTCAGCATACCTCACAGCAACTTTTACAAGTTATTTTGCTTAAACGATTTGTATCTGTCATTTTGTTGAAATTATTGGTACTTTTCGATGAAATTCACAGCCTTTCTGATCAAAATTTGTATCAAAATTGAATCTTAGAATTTGTTTACCATCGAAAATTGCGAAAAGTAAAAAGTTGAGAAGAATTTCCAGAAATCTTCAAAGCCACCAAAAACTTTTCATAAACGCCATCTTAGCTGATACTTTCCTAAACAAGTAGGAAAATAACTCTTTCTCAAAAAAGACAGAAATCAGCACAACAAAGAACAATTTTTTTTGAAATCCAAGAAATGAGAGAAGTCTGAGTGAGTCATAGTAGGAAATCATGGCTTCATCAATGGCAAATCGTCCAGAACTTATGGAAGAAGTGAAGCTGGCTCGCAATCCTCGAGAACGTGAACAATTTGATAATTTGGCTGAGTTGTTTGCCGTTTTGACAACTTTACAATGTCTAGAAAAAGCTTACATCAAGGATTGTGTTCCTGCCAAAGAGTACACCTCACATTGTTCGAAACTTCTTGTGCAATACAAAGCTGCATTTAAACAAGTGCAAGGAGGCGAAGTTCCCGACGTGGAAACATTTTGTAGAAAATACAGACTAGATTGTCCTGCAGCACTTGAAAGAATCCGCGAAGATCGTCCCATCACAGTCAAGGATGACAAAGGCAACACATCCACTCTTATTGCCCAGACTGTGGCAATCTTCATCACATGCATGAACAAATTGGAATTGGGATTGAAATCTAAAGATGAGCTTTACCCCGACTGTCTTGATTTGAGTGAGAATTTGAGCTCACTGAGTGTTCTGCCTTCCGATTTCGAAGGCAGAATCAAGGTTGACAAGTGGCTCAACATTCTCAAGGGAATGGAAGTCAGTGATGAGATCAGTGATGCTCAATTACGTGAGATGCAGTTCGATCTGGATTCTTCCTACCAATCCTTTAACAAGATCCTCCAAAAGTCTTAGAAATTTTCCATAATAGAAGCTTTATATGTCATCCTTATCATTTCCTATTGTGTACAGAAATACAATACAATCCTTAATAAACTGTCAACTGTTTTCTTATTGTCAGTGAAGAAACAAAATCAAAAGCATAAAAAAGCAAAGGAATTTTGGCAACTCTACTATGTATATCACTTCTTGTCTTGCGCCGTTACGACCACTGCTGTGCCCCAATCCCCACACCGAACCATTTTGACTTTTGTAGCTTTGCTAAAAGACTTGGGAAGGCTCACTTTTTCCAAGGAGTCCTGTGATGTGTTGTGTCCGATTCCCAGCTGAAATAAAAATTGATTTGAAAGTTGTTGCCAATTTTGATTAGGGTTGACTTTTCGTACCTGTCCGTATTTGTTCCATCCAAAAGCCCACAACATGTTTGCTTTGGTAAGAACTACTGTATGACGAGATCCACAACTGACATCAATAGCTTGAGATGATGGATCATCATTTTTACCCGGGATGGTCACCAGCATGGGTAGGGCTTGAACAACTACCTGGTCTGTCTCGGTATTGCAGGCAGCCGTCGTATAACAACTTAAAGTGTCTTTTTCAATTTCTGATACTTCGATAGTCGATTCTTTTTCGTCATTTTTGTGGTAGACTTCGCAATCTTCTGCGTCTCCGCGGGGTAAGGCTGAATCTTCGGGTTGCATAGTGCAACAGGCCATGAGCAATTTTTCAACCGCGGAGAAACATTCAGCGGGTTTTGTGAGATTTGTAGGTTGTGCTAATTGTCCGCTCTCGTTCCATCCAAACATATAGAGATCATCAAATTGGCTTAAAACGGCTGAATGCCAGCCCCCGGCAGCGATTTTCTTAATTTTCATGCCGTCTAATGCTGATACTAAACGAGGCTTTTCTTCGTTGCTTAGGACGCCGTGGCCTAATTGACCTCGTGAGCCTCCACCCCACGAATATACTGCAAAAAGATAATTTTAGGTAAGTTATGAAATAAATCTCGTCTCCAGGATAAAAATTTGCACCTTGGCCGTGTTCTGTAAGAAGCAAGCAATGCTCCTTGCCACATTGTATGTCCGTTACTTTGTGCGTGCCATTGGGAAAAGGATCAAAATCAAGGGGCGATGGCAGACTGTAGGCTTTGCCTTCGGAATCCAAACCAATATTATGGTTATCTCCACAACTTGTCTTTGTCAATTTGACAGTAGCAGTGGATGAATCTGGTTCAGTTTCTTGTTTGTCATCAAACATTTCAATCAGAGGAGGTGTCTCTTTTTCTGTGTCTGGAGTACAAGCTAATTGTTCCGATCCGACGTGAACCCTTCTCCAACCTTTGCCCTCTTCGTGCGTCCAACATTCTATAAAAAAATACTTTAAAATTCAACAATGACAATCATTCGAAAGCTGATTTACCTCCAGAATCGGTAATGGCTAGTAAATGTCTAGGCGTTGCGGAAACTTGAACAAAACTTTTGGCATTTCCGGGCGGCAGTTTTAGCCGTTCTAGGCCTTGTTTTCCTTCAATAAGGCCATATTTGGTAATGCCATCGGGCTCAACTACAACCAGATAATTCCAACAAACAGCAACATCGACAATATTTCTGGTCGCTTGCTTTGGTTGCTGTAGAACCAAAGTTGTTAAAGTGTGACGGTCGACTTGCGAGGGGACTTGCCTAAACCCATTAAAGCCACAATACCAAACTTCATCCATTTTGTGTCATCTACCAAGATATTTACGATTTTCTTCCTTGCTTTCTTTGGGCCAGTGGTTTCATCTGGCGGCTGTCTCCTTTGGTTCCTCTTCGGTTTTCTGATCTGCTTTCGCTCAGTCGTTCTTCTTTGTACATGTACTTTTAAGATGACGATCACTTTCACTAAGAATACACGGATTTGTCAATTGCAATGCAAGGATTTTGTAATGATTGTTTTGGTTTGGACAATTTTGGTCCTGCCATAAAAGTTTTTGCGACTATCAATTTGACAATATTTTTCAGAGAAATATCTCAATGGCCTTACTTTTAGCGACACTCTCAAAAGCAACTACTTTCTACTGCTTTTGTTATGACGCAAAAATTCCCAACTGAGCTGAGGATTGTTCGAAATAAGTCAAACCCAATTTAAAGCCCCGATTTCAAGATAAACTTTGTTAATATATATTCTATGAATTCTCCTAAAATTTCAAAACTTTTCTAATGCATTTTTAGGTCATTTTCATTTACAGGTTGCAGACTTTTAGCTCTGTAACCAACAACCGTTTTGATTTCCTTGGCCCCAAAGATTGTTGTTCGATTCTCTGACGCAAATGAGCGGTTAAGTTTTCAAAGAATTTCAAATCACAAGAAAAGCTCCAAATTCTGACAAAATGGATATTTTCTCTACAATTGATTCGCTTGTCCATTCCTTTGAGAAGGTTGCACCTACTTTTGCACAGTCAGGCAAATGGACACAGAAATTAAAGGATTTAGACATGATTTTTGAAGAAATGGCCATGCTTTCCAATTCTTTGCATCAAAGTCGAAAAGGGGATATCAAAGACTTTGAGGTATGTAAACCGAATACTGTTCTGACTTTTTATAAACTTGCATCATTCTTTTTTTTAGGAAAATTTGGAATCTCTTGAAAGAGACATCGAAGCCACCAATAATGAAATTGAGAAAATCGAAAGTGACATTGCAACTGTGGCCCATGGTAACGAACGACTCAAAGAAGAAATTCAGTTGCAAGATAAGCAAAAGGAAGATTTGAAACAAGGCGCAATGGACAGTTTCATTGTCATGAACGAAGCAAGTTCAAGTATCGCGTACCAGAAGAAGGTCTTGTACATGATCACCCGTTTGACTTGGCACGACAAGAAATTAGAGCAAAATATTATCAAGGGATTTGTGCATAATGCTGCCGGTGATGATGTGTCAGTCTTTGAATTGGAGGGTAAAAAGTACGACAATCCAACACTGATCAGTGATTTCCTTTGGGATTACATCGCTTCCGGACTTTCTTCCAAATGGAACTTGAAATAAAAAAAGGATAATTTCAAGAGCAGGTTTTGTATTTCATTCCCTGACTATGTGAATATAATCTCTCATAATTATCCTGAATATTCTGCTGTTGTTCCGCGTCTCTCCTTTTCTTCTTCATCGTTTCAAAACTACTCGAATTTTCACCTGAATACAATGCTTGAAAATCTACGTTGTACAATTTTGCTTCTTTCTTTTTCTTCTTCCTCCGAAGATATCATGTAGTCATATCAATTACAGCATTTATATATGTAACAGTACAGTGTTGATGAGAAACAAACAATGGAAAAAATTCCGACTAAAAACAGGACGAAAAAAAAAACTGTACAAACAAATAAAAAAGAAAAGAAGCCAGCGAAAGAAATGAGCATCAGTTATTACAAATCAAAGCTACTTTTAGCATCAGTGACATCTTGGCTACACAATTTGATTCACTAAGAGAATGTAAATTGAACTCTCCAAGATCATAAATGTGTTGTATAAGGCTAATCCGGAGGAGGGAGGAAAGAGTATAGTCATAGTAGAAGTATACAAAAAGGATCAATCAGCTGTTTTACAAGGAGGGCAGCAGATGATGATTAGAATGGTTGGTGTGCTTTTCTGTGTTCAGTTGTCCCAGTTTGACAAGTGGTATAATAGTAGTAGTAGTAGTGGCAACTAATAAAAGATAATCATCGAAGTTGTAGTAGTAGTATTGTAATAGTATAAATGCGACCATACAATATTGTTCTAGAGATGTAGTGTAGCATTACTGGTGTGATGATGTCGGGGTTAAAAACTTGTAGTATATCGCTTCGTTAAAAGTTGATTCATGGGGAGGGGGGCAATAGGGGGATGAATGAAAAGAGAGAGAGACCGAATCATCCCATACGACGAGTTGTTGGCTGCTGCAGCTATTATTATTATTTTTTTTGTAGATTTTTTTTGGTATTAGGGTGGCGTTCTTTTCAGTTTGTAAAAAAGCTGTGTGTATAGTTTTGTGTGGAGAAAAAACTTTCTAAATATCGTATTATTTTAAAGAGAGCTTCCTTGATGAAGTCAGTCACAACTAGAGAACCACGCAGCAACGGCAATAACGTTGTCGAGTGCCACCTTGCGAAGGGGGCGGGGTCACTGGTGCAAAGTAGGCATGTACTTTGATGTTGGGTAAGTGATTGCGCAATCTGCGGATTCCTGCACGAGTGATGAGCTGACAATCATAGAGTTCAATGCGCTGTAGGTTGTGACACGACACCAAGTGGTCCAAAGAGGCATCGGTGATGAGTGGCAGATTGTCCAATTCTAAGACATTCAAATGCTCCGAGGCACAAGGGGCCAAGCCCAGTTGTCGAATGCCTTCATCGGTGATCAATTCACAGTGACTCAAGCTGATGGATTCCAGCCTTGGGCAACAGGCACTCAAAACGCTCAAAGTGTTGTCAGTGATCAACACACACTCCTCCAGGTCCATTTTCTCAAGGAGGTTGCAATTACGCGCCAATGCTGAGAATCCTGTGTCGGTGAATTGGGAGACGGCGGCACATTCCAGCGTGCTTAGCTTTGGGCAGCATCTGGAGAGGGCCAAGAGGGATTGGTCGGTCAAGTGGCTGCAGTTGCTAACACACAGATAAGCCAAGTCGGGGCATGCCTCGGCCAGCCTGACGATGCCCTCGTCTTGGACGTTGCGACAGCCGTGAATATTGACCTTGCGGAGGTCCTTGCAATGGCGTGACAAGTGGGACAAAGCGTCGTCGTTGACGTGCAAGCAGCCTTTGCTTATGAAGACCTAAAGATTAGAGATAAGCTAGTAATGCATTTCTTCTGACGACCCTTGGAGAATGAATTTACTATGACACTTACTTGGAGCTTCTTGCAACCCTCTGACAATGAGCGGACCCCGTTTGAGGTAACCATATCACACCATGAGATGTCTAGGTGGACGAGTCCAGGACATCCTTGGGCCAAGGCGTGCAAGGAAATGTCTGTGACGGCCGAGCAAGAACTGACATCCAGGTACTGCAACTTGTGGCAATGCAAAGAAAGGCTTTGGCTAGTGCGGTCTGAGATCTTTTTGCAGTACTTCAAGTCTAAATGTTCGATGTTGTTGCAGAATTGGGAAAAGGTGGCCAAGGCATTATCGCCGACGGCCTGGCAGCCTCGAAGGCTGAGCTTGCGGAGGAAGCCTCCACATCGACGGGCTATGTTTTCAACGACGATGCCTTCGATGTCTATTTGGAACTCAAAAAGATCCACGTATTGCCAATTAGAGCCATCAAGTGCAAGTACATTCCATGCTCGCGAAACCTTGAAATCAAATCAAGAAAAAACATATTCATCGTACATAAAAAAGCCATTAGTTATGCTGTCATGCCACTGCCACTATCAATCTCTCCATGCTTACTACTACATATCTCGCATTGTGACTTGGACACAATAGAGACGATTCATTCTGACTAGAGTATTACATTACAAGAATGTGATGATATCTCCTTAGTATATTCCTCGATAACAATATTTGTCTCGCAATGAAGATGCTTGCTTTTTCGGCTTTTCCCTATTTTGTATGTATAAATAACGCAAACTATTAAGGGGGTGTTTTTTGTCAACCTTAATGGATACTGCTTTTCCTTCCCCATTTTTTGCTACCGAATACAAATGGGAAGCGCCATCTTTGTAGCTGCAAGTAAAAAAAAGGGCTAAGAGGAGACGCCCTATGACAGCACAAAAAAACTGGATCATTCACAAAGCTCTGGAGCGAAGAGACTCTTAAACGTTGCGAAGTAGTCTTGGTGTTTGAAACTCGAGTCGTTTTGCACTACATAAATCTTGCCGGCTGCTGCTGCTGTCTTGCCACAACTAGTCCTGAAGAAGTCGCCATAATTATTGTAAAACGGATGCATTTTCTCCTCACACAGAGCTACTACTTCTTCTCTAAAGCCGAAGCTAAACCGGAATCTGGCTTTCTCCTGGTGAACTGGAAGCCACAACCGAGAAGCAGCAAGTAGTAGCAGCAGCAGCAGCGGTGGTCAAAAAATTCAATGGTCACGCAATGGATTTTTCAGTAGCAAGCTTACCTGCGCGCATCGGCACAAGGAGACCACGTCCAAGTGGCTGAAAATCCTCAAGAGTAATTCCTTAGGCAATTTGCGATTGATTAGAGCTTCATCATTCTCATTGAACACTTTGCCTAGCCTCCACACTTGTCCATTGGCAGCGCCGTTGCGCATGGAACTGGAGGCTTGGACCCAGCTGGTGACGTCTGGACTTTGAGACTTGCCTCGTCTATAGCCGTTCATTTCGACGCCATTATTCTGCGAGTATCTTACTACAGCCTCGCCGCCGCTGCTATTTTCCAGGCCTCCGCTTCCACCAACGATTCCGCTTCCACTAGCCTCAGCTTCTGTCGGGTTCAACGCTGTGGTATTACTAGGCTGCTGGTTTCCTGTATTCCGACTGGAGGAACTTGAAGAGGAGTGGTGATGGTGGTGGTGATGATGGCGTCTCCGCCGTTCTCTTTGTTGTTGTGGCTGACCGGATCCGGATTGAAGCGGCATTGTTCAGCATTGATAGAGTTTGAAGAAACCATCTTCTAGAAGATCTTTCATGGACTTCTTGGGCTCAAGTTGTATCATGGTGGCGATCCTAGAGTCGACTACTCCAAACTTGGGTTACTCCTTTTTTGCTACTACTTTTGCTCTGACACACTTTCGCGTCCTCCTCCGAAGCCGACGCCTCCATGATGTTGACCTCGCAGTCTGAGTCTTGGGTAGCAAAAAGTTGAGGTTTTTTGCGCCGTTTCTCCCTTCTCCTCGAGTCGAGGTAGTCGGTGTTTCTGGTCACGGCGCACAAAGGCCTTTGTAGCTTCGTTCTTTCGCAACACTTTCAAGCAGCTGCCTTAGTCTGTAGCTACGACTGCTCTTCACTTCCGAGCTGCCTTCAGACTCCTGCCTGCTCTCCTCCTGCTCTTCCCCAGCTTTGCCAGCGGCGAACGGAGAGAGTGGGGGAGCAACTTTAAAGCTACTGTTGTTGCCTGACTAACTACCAAGTAGGCACACCAGACCAAGGAGGAGAGGAGAACACTTAGCCTGGGCTGGCCGATTGCGTAATCAGAATCGCAAACCTCAGCTGTTTTCTCCAGCGCTGCAGAATCTCTTTTGACGTAGCGAGCCTACCAGTTTCTTTTGACATATCGCCATGAACTAAGCTGTCAAGACAACAGATCGAAAAGAGTCGAAACACGTCGTAGGTTTTTAAATGTGTGCCAAAGTCAATGATTCTCCTGAATTTAGTATTTATAATTTCATTTTAGATTTAAATCAAAGGGTAAAATTGGAAAAAATACGAACTGTGCATGCGCTTGCTTGGATAACTTTGCCGCAAATGTGTGACAAGTTAGGCCTCAATTATTTTGGTCATAATAGGGGCCCTTTAAACTCAGCCGGGCTGACTCGGCATTATCAAAATAAACACGAAACCCGTGACGCAGATTGTTCATTGGGGATTCAAAAGCTGAGCGGGAAATGCGTATCGCAGTAGCCTTTGTTGGGAAAAATGAAGCCTTTCAAGTTTCAAATGTATCGGAAGAAATGGAGTTTGTAGCCATTTTGAAATCAGTTCGGAAAAAATTGTCAACTTATCCCAGAAAATTACCTGACTTGCAAATCAAACAAGGCATCAAACTTTGCCATTCTATCAGTGAAGCAAATCGACTATTACGTTACTCTTGCTACGAAGAAGAAGACTTGGAAGAATTGCAACCTTCCTTAACCTTAGCCAATGTCCTTTTGCAAAGACTGGTCATCATCCTGGTAAATTTGAATGGGAAGACAACCAAAGATTGGTGCCAAATCAACTGCAGTCTTTTCTACATCAAAAAGACATTGTCCCAACACTTTTGCCTTCTGCTCAATGTGCACAAATGGCAGTTTTTAACGGTGCAAATTATCGTTGCCAGCCGGATGTTACACATGATTCTGCCGCCCCAAAAAGAAGTGTTTGCAAGCTTGCAAGAGCGGGTGGCCAAAGATTCAACAGATGTGAGATATAACGAGGACAGAGGTCGACATTTTGTGGCCAAAAGAGACACCAGAGCAGGAGAAATTCTTCTTATTGACTCCAATCCGATACTAAAGATCATTTTTGATCCTCAAGAAGATGACTATGACACATTTTGCATTAACTGCGGAGACGCCACTATTTGCCCATTACCCTGCCCTAAATGCCCTGATGTACTCTTTTGCTCTTTGCCTTGTCTGCGAATTGCACTTGGCACATTTCATTACTACGAATGTTCCATGAGGCTTTATGGGTTCCTCCGTTGCCTCTCCAAGCCAAGCTCCGAAAAGGAAATGTCAGTTGGGAGGATGTTGCCCCTCAGACTCCTCACTAATTACAAGGGGGAGTTCCCAATTTGTAGGGTTAGGGACCCCACTGAATCTCTGAAATTTGAAAGCCCCTACGAGCAATTCATGTCTTTGAGCAGTCATCATTTACAAGACGACGAAGGAGATGAAAGCTGGTTTGTTAGCCGTGCCTTAATCTACTGGCTAATGGAAGAGTCGAGTTTCAACTCTGTACACAGCGTTGATGAACTTTGCCGGGACATGAGTGTGTGGTTGGGAATAGTGGAGGCCAATAGTTTTGCCCTTGAAGTCCCCAATTCCAAGCGTGAAAAGAGGAGCTTGCTTAGGGCCGTGATAGCCAAACGGCAGATAGGCACGGCCGTTTTTGGAGCCGCGTCCTACTTCAACCACTCATGCGATCCCAACGTGACCTTCTTCACGGTGGGTTCGGGAAAGGCCATAATGGTGGCCACGCAAAGCGTGAGAGCAGGTCAGGAGCTGTGCATTTCCTATGGACCAACATTCCCCTATCAGACTACAGCCCAACGACAAAACTACGTAAGTCATGCTTCTTTTTGTACTATTCCAGCATTGATAACGACTTCATAAATGATGATGAGATTTCCACTGACACCGTTACAGTTGAGGCCTTACGGCTTCGTTTGTCAGTGCAACGCCTGCAGTGAGGACTGGCCTGTGAGGAGCACCGTAGTACCTCTTAGCTGCTACCAGGCTGCTGTCAATGCTAAGAATAATGCTTTATGGCAGCAGCAGCAGCGGGACTGGCTCAAGCATGAAATAAAGGCCATTTTAGGCATGGACATAGGGGCGTTGCAGGGTATTTGGCTTCAACGCGAGGATTTTTTGTCTGGTCGGGAACAAAGTGAATCCCGAAGCCGCCTGAGCCACTCTCTTTGGCTTTGGATCTCTTTCTGACCTCAGAGGTCTGTATATAACGTCCTCTTCTGTAGTCGGGTCGGGTAGCCTGCTGTCCCCCTCTAACGTTGTGGCGAGGGCGACTCACTCCTCTGCGCAAAGGAGCGCTCGCGAAATGTTCGTGATCACGGCTGAACAACCCGGAGCCGTAGGAAAGGAAGCTAGCTGGCTCGCTTCAGAGAGGACAGAGCAGAGAAGCCAGCCCGCTCGGGGTACGTACGGGGTGCACTGCTGCCGCCCCTTAACCGCGGCCACGTCACGCAAGGCTAGCCGCCCCCGACAGCAGCCATTGACGACTGCGCCACTGCCAAGCACAGAGGACTCCATTTTGTTTTGAGGTTCCTTCTCGAGGTCCAGCAAAACTTTAAATAGGTAAGTGAAAATGTGACGCACATATTTTTGCATTTTACGGGTGGCTGACGCATCAATTTGCCGGCTAGATTCGATATTTGTTGAAATATGCGTGGAAATGTACGCATTTGTTGTGAAAACGTCAACAGCATGGAAATTGGCCGATAAAAATTTGTGAAAAAGAACGAGGAATGGAAAAAACGTTTGGGGGGCAAAAGTCAAATGAAATTACACGAAAATTTTCCGGCAAATCAAAATCAAAACAAAAACATCAACAAATGTGCTTTGAAATTCAATAATTTTGGACTAAGATAAAATGGAAGGCAAAAAGACCCTCATTTGGGTGGTCTAGCCGTCTCTCCTACTTTCAAAGGAGACTAGAGGGGGGTCTGAGCGAGTATTGAGGATAGCAAGGCCAGAGTCATGGCTTTCTCCTGTGGGTCCCCGGCGCTGCGGCTGCTGCCTGCAAGGGAGCGAAGAAGCAGAGGAGCCGCCATGATATCAAGTGGGGGAGAGGAAGGCAGGGAGGGGCGTTTCTTCCCACATTGATCCCCGTAGCCATTTGGTCGGCCCGCACCGCCAAACTGCCGCTGCCCCCCTGAGGCTACGTGCCCCCTGCAAAGGAAAGACACAAGTTGACGACTACGGCCACTACCAACGAAGACTACTCTCTACTACACTTTACTACAGAGTCCGACTATTACTTTTTTCCAGAGCATAGTCGACACGCAACAACAATAATACAGCACATC
Source organism: Oithona nana (assembly GCA_900157175.1). Taxonomy (NCBI): domain Eukaryota; kingdom Metazoa; phylum Arthropoda; class Copepoda; order Cyclopoida; family Oithonidae; genus Oithona; species Oithona nana. The sequence goes on from LT727897.1 coordinate 142,509, forward strand.
ATGGACCTGCTTCGGGTCCATTCTCAGGACCTACACGACCACATTGCACAGGAAGTGGGCGAGTGCTTGGAATCGGGATTGTACACCGACCTGGCCATAAGGTGTGCCCAAGGGCAAACGCTGCACGCCCACCGACTTGTTATGGCCGCCGTCAGTCCCTATTTGCAAATGGTAATTTGGAATTTTTCTAAAGCATCATCTTAGCTTACAGAGAGAAAAATCTTGGAATTTTTTTTTTTTTTTTTTTCAAATCTGTAATAATGAGTCATTCTTTGTTGCAGCTCCTGGAAAGCACAGAGTGGGAAGAAGTGCAGGTGATTGAAATGTCTCACGTCAATTCAGACGAGATGCAAATGCTCCTCGAAGTCATTTACAACGGCGTGGTGGAAGCCACCATAGAAGATCTTCGGCAGCTGATCCTCTTGGCGCATCGGCTCTACATAACCATTCCACTCTCCAGCGAGCTTATGCAGGGCCTCGACCTTAAACTGCCTCCAAGGCCGACCTTTCGCAAACCTCATTCAACTGCATTCAAGTTTGCCAACGGGGCGTCCCCACCAAAGATGCCTCCGATTAAGTTGCCTTTGGCTCCTTCATCCTCAGCTTTAGCCTCTTTAAGGCCCACTGCCTCGGCTTCGGCCTTTTCGAGTGGTAACGAGTTTGCCAACAAAAAGCCCAAGCTGAACATTGATCCCGCTACCATGACGACCATTTTGGCACACAGTCAGAACAACGAACATGTGTGTCCAATCTGCAATTCGAAGTACAGTAATGTCGGGTATGTCCAAACTTTTTCTTACTGTAAGAGAATCATTTTTTAAATGTTTTGATTTGTTTCTTATTTGTCTCATTGTAGCAATTTCAAACAGCATATGAAAACGCACGACAACGAGGAGCTCAGGGAGCAACGAAATGCCATCCTCAGCGAAATGATCGCCACCTGCTTTAATCCACAAACCAGCCTCTATACCTGTCACGTGTGCAATAGTAACTACAACCATAGTGGGAACTTTAAACAGGTAATAAGAAAAAGAAGATCAACTTCAACAGCTAAATAAAACCTTTTAAATTCTTTTAAAACAGCATCTACTCAAACACGAGCGTGAATCCGGCAGCATTTCCGCCACTCTTGTCGCTCAAGCCGGTGCTAATCCTCATTTGACTAATGTCCTTCAATCAGCAATGGCTGATCGGGTGGACAGCGGGGACAAGCCTCAAGTCACCCAATACCAATACCAGTGTGAACACTGCGACCGGAGCTTTAAACATCCTGGAAACTACAAACAACATTTGGCCAGTCACATGCGGAATACCAAATTCGAGCCCAGCGCTGTCACCAACTCCATCAACAAAGTCAATTCCATGCTGGGTCAAGCCAGCAAACCTTTACCTTTGGCATCGGGGGCTTCCTCAACAGCGGCGGCGGATTCCATGCAAATGGTAGCTTGTCCAGAATGCCATTTAGAGTTTCCTGGCATCGATCTCCTCCAGGCCCACATTTCTGTCAGTCACAAGCATTTAGACGTGAAGCTACCCAACGCTCCTATCATCAGCGAGGAGAGCAGCGAAAACGAGGGTAGTCGACCTAGTTGGCAAGTGGCATTGGAAGAATCGCAGGAGCCTTATAAATGCACGATTTGCAGCAAAGGATTCCAGAAGATGTCCAAATTAACCGCACACATGAAAATACACAGGTAACGAAAAAAAGAGTTCTTTTCTAAGTCAAAAACCTTATTGATGACCTTATTTTGCAGAGCACCTGAAGAGCATTACAACCATCCCTGTGACATCTGCGGGAAAAAATTCACGAGGCCACAACATGTGGCTCGTCACAAGATGCTGCATACGGGAGAGCGTCCTTTCAAGTGTCCAAAGTGTCCAAGGCAATTCACGAGAGAGGACAAACTCCGGCACCAGTAAGTGTTTATCATTGAGTACTGACCGCATCAGTAATGTGCCATCCAAAAGTCCTCTTATCCATCAGTATTTATCAAAACTAAATAGTAAAGCACTTAGAATAATGAAACTTTAAGGTTTCGCGAATGACAACAGTGAAACGTTCCGCTTAGTGCACTAGCATTCATTGCATTACATAATGCATCATTTCCCCCCACCCCCTCTTTCTTTTTGAAGAAATGCAAACTGTCAAAAGTGGCCATTATTTTTCTGAACTATTTTGAATGAGGATGACACATGTCAATGGGCAAATATCACAATTTTTCTCTTCTTTTTTTTCAGCCTCAGTGAAAGCGAATGTGGTGGCAATTCCCCCAATTCGTCAATCCTCAACAGCAGCACAAGCAGTGTTGGCCAATTCGGTTCGTTATGGGGCAGTGAAATGCCTTTGGCGGCTATGTACCCCGACACAAGTCTTAATGGAGATGAGATGGATGATGGCATAGCAGAAGAGTCAAATAATATTTCCGACGCTTCAAATGACTCCAATAACGTACTGATGACTGCTACTTAGATTGATATTTGTCAAATATAATTTTTTTCTTTCTGCCTTTTACCATTTGGATTTCTCAATCACCAAAGACAATAGCTTTTTGTTGCCCTGAAGAAAAATTCAAGGACTGGTGAAGCGTAGCAATACGCGACGTATGTCAAGCATTATTTTTGCTTTGAAATCAATTTAGATTTTTCTTCCGCTAATATTTGCTAGGATTTCTGATTTTTTCGTCGTCTCAAAAATTGAGTGTTCATTGCCATTTTATTCTTCATCCCTTGGATGATGATCTGAAGTGACCACAAAAATGTTACTCAGACATCGTTTCTCGTCGTCTGCTAAGGCGTTCCTCGTCCCAGGATTTATTATGCCAGCAGGTAAATGGCGAGCAAGGAGTGCGTGATGAGGACACTACCAAAGAACAGAACGATTTTCTGTTCAGTTGAAGAATGGAAAATTGCAAGTGAGGAGCGGCGGAGTACAGGAGTACCAGACGCATTTCCTGTCACTGAACTTCCTCTTAAAAAGAAACTCAGGTGACTTCGAAAATTTTCTTAGAAATCCCGATGGTGAACAAGGAGTCAACGTAGACACACACGGGTGACTAAGAAGAGAGCGAGCTCAAGCGGATGACGAGAGGGCCTTCAGGCAATAGCGGACAAGAATCTGAACTGCATTCCTTTCATCAGGGTGGAGGTGTGAAGAAGAAGGATTGAACCAATAAAAATGGTTCCGAGAAGCTATTACACTTTAGTCTTCATCTTGTCTGTTTTGTCATGTAAGGCTAAAGGCTGTACAAGAGGACCTCGTGCTTTACTAGCCCAAGAAAGGAGTGCTCAAGACATCATTCAAAGCTGGAAAAATGACTTTGACATCAATGTCCATTTCGGTTTACGTAAAATTGGATTGGGCAGTGGAGGTGCAGGTAAGAAACGAATTCTTTAGAGGGGTTACAGAGCTGCTGGGGTCACTGACCAAAAATCCGATGCTGATGCCGATGCCGCCGCGAGGAGGAGCGGAAATTTTCCCTCAAGGAAGATGCATCATGATGCACTGCAGATGCTGTGGATGATGAGGCTGCTGTCCATATCACAATTGTTGCTCACCACATATTTGGCAACGTATCAACTTTAAAAAGCCCGAAGTAAACATAAAAAAATCGCCGCTTGACCGGCTTTTACGTCCGGTATCACTCGCCGGTGATGCGTTGGTTCGCATACCGAATAACGACATTATTTGAAGCAAAAGTATGAAATTCCATATTCTGGAAATTCTTGCAATTTGTGAGAACAATCGTGATTATTGTCATACCTTCAGAACATTTGGTTTTGCGGCGTTACGAGTTCTTTGATTCGTTGGCCAATTCAAACGACTGACCCTCAATTCAAGTACTGAAACTCCTATTGTACGACTTCGTCTTAGAAGTAGTAGTAGTACATGTGGAAAATCCTTGAGATCCGGTTTTGAGTAGCCGCTTCATATCTCCTTTGGAAAAACGTTTTTTAGGACGTATCGTCTCAGCCTGCGCATAAAATACAGGCTTTTTAAAAAAATGTTGCTGCTCCACTGGAGTCCAAAGCAATTACACATAGCAGCGGCGGTGCTCCACATGTGTGTGGCTTTCAGTGTCAGTCTTCGTTAGTGTCTTACATTTTCTTCCTCTCATTTGCAAAGTTAATGCGACGTTGCACTGCAACACACAAGTCAAGATATTTCGAATGACAAGGCAAAAAATGATCATGCATAAATTCTTTTCAAGCCACCAAAACGAAGGTCCATCCACTCATGTTTTGACACATTGCCTATAGATTTCCAATACATTCATTTTGAATACATTATTACTAGTATTTCATGCTTTGACTGGAAATCAAGTAATTGAAATACTTTAGATAGCACAACAAGCAACTTTGATAATGTATCTAATGTTAAGTAATGAAGCAAATGTTGCTTGAAATAGTGTTTGCCCATCATGATGGAGCAACCGGCATGACAGGCCCCTCCATTACTTCATTCTTGTCATGTAATGACGCACGAAAAGAGACACTCACTTTCTGTTGATTTGGCGCGAATTTGCGTCGTCCTTCGCAGTTGATGTCCTTGATGAGCAAAGCAAGAAATCAGATTCGCTCTCAGTTTTGTATAACACATAAAAAACCCGACTAAGGTACGCAGTACATCATTCGCAATATCAGAAACTGGAGCACTACTACAGATCTTCAGTGATCTACGGAGAGTCGTCTTGAAGACAAGTTTCAGAATTTTTATACATTTCAGTCAACGATCAGTACAAAGATCATATCAGTAGTGATATGGGAGAAGTGCTGTACAAACATGATGATGGCGTGATATTTGAGCACATTAAGAACATGCGCAACATGACCGACATGACAAATTCGTCCGTCACAAAAACCGCCGCCGCTGCCTCCAATGAAACTAGTGGTGTTTTAACGATGTCTAGTGTCTCATTGCTCTATCAGTATTTTGCATTTATGTCTTACTTCATGGGTAAGCGGAACACTTAAAGTCTTTTGCCAAGGTTCAAAAAGCTTTAACGATGACTCTTCAGTGCCTTTTCTTTGTTAATGACCCTACTTTGCCCCATTAGATCTTTCTTAATAGTTCACCTACTAGACTGACTTTTGGGTGTCAAAGTGCCAAGTTTCATAGGTCAAAAGTGTGAAAAGTGCAACAACTAAAAGGGAAGCAATAATGCCCTGAGTCCGACAAATGTCACATTCTGACCCTTCAGGCCTTCAGGGTGTCTTGGAAGAAAACTTTATTTACTCCTTATGGAAAACATTCCTAGTTTGTTGACTCAAAGTTAAAAAACTTTTCTTCAGGAAAAAGTTTTTCTTTCGAGTCTCTGTCAAACTTTTGTTCACTCTTTAGCCGTGAACTCTCTCTCTCTCAAAGCTCAAATTCTTTCATAGCATGCAACAATTTCTTAATGGTCTGCTTTCATGTTGGAACAACTTTTTGATCCCTGTTGCAGGTTCTGGCAATGCTACCAAGTGCTACGGCAATTTGGGTTGCTTACAAATTACGGACGAGTGGTACGGTATAACACGACCGGTCAATGTATTGCCCGTCGAACGATACATCATCAATACCAGATTTCTACTGACGACCAGAGAAAGCCTCCAACAGCCTCGTTTTCTTAATCTCTCGCAACCTCTTACCGTCTCGAGCTCGCCGTTCGATGGCACCAGACCTACCAAGATTATTATTCATGGTTTCATCGATACTGGATTTGTGCCCTGGATATCGGTAAGAAAATACTGCGGCATCGCATTTCACAAAAAAATGTTATGACATACGGTGTGTAAAATGCAGAACTAGTTTTATGTCCTCTGTAGCTTTGAGCATTGCTTGATTTTCCTGTGCATTGCAACGGCAGTATATAGTTGTTGTAGGGTACACCGTACAGGGTGTCCCAACAAGTTTTAGATGAGAAGTTTTAGTGAAAATCTCAAATCTGCGCAAAATTAGAATTTTGAAATTTTCTGTCAAAAAAATTCGTCAAATTGAAGTGAGATCGTCATTGCTTGACTAGAATATAAACAAACTTTCACGAGTTTTTCGCTTTTCGTACCATTTAGCGATTTTTAGCTAGATTCCTGCCTTAAACTTGTTGGGACACCTGGTAGGTACCTTCATTTTTATTTTATTTTAGAAGTTTGATAATTTTATATTGAGTTGGTAAATACCTGAGCTATATTCAAATCGATTTCACAATATGTTTCAAGGACCAGCTCCTAATATCACCTACTCAGGAGTTAAAATATTTGCTAATTTGATATAAATTGAGTCCGATTCCTAAAGAATCCTCAGTTTGAGACCTGAACCTCTGTGAAAAGACATGTCTAAGCTTTTGATTGTCGTGTCGTTAGCATTTGCAATTTTGGCCCTTGAATCAACTTTTCCTCCATTTGGGATTCACCTTAAGGGGCACCATTTTGACTTTCATTCACATAATAGGAGATTCATCAATCCCAGAATGATAATAAGGGGACTGAAATTGATCAAGAATCACCCAGTCACGAAATATGAAAAAGAAATGCAAAAGTTCTTCCAACCAAAGGTTGAGAACTTGCAACAATCTGAAGCAAAGAAAATGATCGACTACATGACAATAAGAAAAATCTGAAAAACAACATAACTTTACTGTTCTCCTCCTAAAAGTTTGTAAATCACAGAATTTAGTTTGAAATAAAATGAATTCTCCTCCTCGGATTCCGGATTTTAGAAGGCTAAAAATCAAATCAATCTTTTGAATTTTTCTCATGAAATGAAAGTTGAAAACGGCCAAAAATTGTAAAACCACAACGTTTTCACGATTCTTTTTTTTTTTTTTAGAATTTATTTTTTTCATGGAAAATTTCAAAACTTCAAAATTCCAATTTTAGCAATTTTTCAATTATAGTCTCCATTTAATGGTGAATTTAGGTACTATTGGAACTAAAATTGATCTTTCCTTACAGTGATGAAAGTTTCAAGACTCTCCACTTATGCGAAGCTCCTGGTGCTTTCATAACAGCTCTCAATCATTTCATCAAGTTGAAAAGAATCCGTGTTTCCTGGTCTTGGATGAGCTCTTCATTGAATCCGTTCTACGAAGGGAATTCCACCGGGGCCATGATAAATGATGATAGGTAATGATCAACTTTAATTGACTTCATGACAGTTTTGTACACTAGATGGCGTTTTTATAATTACACAAAAGATCTAGAGCCGAATTTTATTTACCAGATTTTTTTTTGAAAAAAATCCGTGAAACTTTGCTTACATATAATAGCGCAGAACTCCTTTCATTTTGAAGAGATTTTTCACAGAAAATTCAAAATTTCAATTTTGGTTTGAATGGCACTAAGACGACATCTAGTGGCAATTTTAGGTATTTTTTGGTACTAAAATTACTCTTCCCTTGTAGATTTATCATTAACACTTTAGAAAACTGGGATTTTGGAGGAGATGACACTGGCGATATTTTGAACGTGGCCAATTTGAAATATTTCGTGGAGAAATATCGAGGACAAATGTCTTTTGTTACGGCGGATGGTAGCATAGACTGTCAAGCTGATCCAGCAAGGCAGGAAATACTGGTATCTGGATTACATTTGGCGGAAATTGTTACTGCATTGGGTGTGTTGAAATTCGGTGGAAGTCTTGTTATCAAAATGTTTACCTTCTATGAAAGTGAGACGCACCAGCACCTTTATCTCCTAAAGTGTTTTTTTGAAAAAATCGAAGTGGTTAAACCAGCTACAAGCAAAGAAGGCAATTCTGAGGTCTATGTTGTGTGCCTCGGTTTCATCGGAATTCCACAAGAGGATTTAGACCTTTTAATTGCAAATATGTTGGACAGAAAACCCTTTATTTCGATCTTTGAAACGATTCAGTCTGATTTCTTGGACACATTAGAAAAATGTGCTAAATATTTTATGGATATCCAAATAGGTAATGTTCAGCTTTAATTTACTTCATGAGAGTTTTGTACACTAGATGGCGTTTTGAAAAATTACAAAAAAAAAAAAAAAATTGTGAATTTTATATTGCGAAAAAAAAATCATGAAAAAACTCGTGAAACTTTGTTTACATTTAGGCTACTTAGCACAGAACTCCTTTCATTCTGGCGATCTTTTTTTCATGGAAAATTTCAAAACTTCAAAATTCCAGTTTTAACAATTTTTAAACTATAGACGCCCTCTAACAGTAATTTTAGGTAGTATTGGAACTAAAATTGATCTTTCCTTATAGATGTTATTGAACGAAACGTAAGGCACTTTGAGAATGGGTTTGATAAACATGCGAAAACCATGGAAAAGAAACAAGTGGCAGAAAATTTCATTCAGCGTTGCAGTCTGGACAAGATTCGCCAAACAGACTTTATAGTAAAGGATCAGCGGAAAATGAATGCTCACTACAACAGTTGCCGCCAATTAGACGAACGGATTGAAGAAGGCACTTTCAATGATCGGATCACCAATGCTCAAAAATCAAGACCAGACCAAGTGCAACAACTAAAAAGTCAGCTTTTAAAGCTGTTCCCATCCTGGCTTCCTCGTTGCCGTCAAGTTGAATGGGTGACACCAACCCATGCTGGGGACAGAATTGCTTTGAACATCATCAGAGGACGTGCTTTTGATTCCATTCAAAGCTCAAAGTTTTGCCCTTCTAAAGCTTTAGACATATACCGTGACAGCCTTCAGGATTGCACGCTTGCCACTAATGTGACCAATGACAATCTCCAAAAAAAGAGGAAGATTGGTAATGTTCAACTTAGATTGACTTCATGAGATTTTTGTACACTAGGCGGCGTTTTGAAAATTACAAAAAAGGCGAATTTTACATAGAAAAAAAAAACATGAAAAAACTCGTGAAACTTTGTTTACATTTATGCTACATAGCACAGAACTCCTTTCCTTTTGACGAGATTTTTTTATGGAAAATTTCAAAACTTCAAAAGTCCAATTTTAGCGAATTTCCAACTGTAGTCGCCATCTAACGGTAATTTTAGGTAATATTAGAACTAAAATTGATCTTTCCTTATAGGGATGTTCGCTCAAAATTTGCCGAGCAAATTAGAGAACAAAAAGAAGCCATTGAACAGTTAGCTTCGGAACCTAGAGAATGTACCAAATGTACAAGCACCGGACAACTAGATAAGGTAAAGTAAAAACCAACAAGTTTTATCTGAGATGGTGAAAATGGCGAAAATCGCAAATTTGCGCGAAATTAGAATTTTGAATTTTTTTTCGTCAAATTGAAGTGAGATCTGCACTGTTTAGCTAGACTGTAAACAAACTTTCACGAATTTTTTCGCCATTTCTGAATTTTGAGATTTTTATGCTAAATTCCTGTGTAAAACTTGTTGGGACACCCAGTACATGAACAGTGTTGGATTTTGTTCTTTTTTGATGCCAAATTTCGCCACCAGGGGAGTGTTAACTTTACTAAATAAAACTACTTTGGTTGGAACTTCGAAGCTTTTGGTAAGGAGGAGACCCTTATGTATTGTTTTCCATACACTGTGATACAAGCAATATACAAGAAAGACTGTTGGTAGTATGGTAGTAGCAAAAGCCTATTTATGCACCTCCTTTTTTATGCATTTCCCTCTTGGCACAGCAAGATTGCCATTTGCACCTCTGCCTTCAATGTAATTTGCCTAAAGAGTAGGAACAAAAAAGTAATTTTCCTGACCACTGAAGCACACTGCTTTCTAACTTCAGGAAATGACCAATCTGTTCCTACTCAATGAAGATGTCAATGTCATTGTGGTCGACTGGGGAGGCGGGTCCAGTGGTCTTTATAGCCAAACTGCGGCTAATACTCGTTTGGTGGGCCTGGAGGTGGCCGCCCTCATCGATTATCTGATGGTACAGTGCAAAAAAAAGAAGAAGTTCCTTTAACCACCTTTCATTCAATAATTGGATCCCTACTACTCTTTTTCGTCTCTTTAGGAGTACAAAGGCGGTCGACTAGAAGACTTCCACATCATCGGGCACTCATTGGGGGCTCACATTGCTGGATATGCAGGGGAAAAGCTGAAGGCTCAACGAAAAAGAAAGCTGGGACGCATTACAGCCCTGGATCCGGCTCAGCCTTTATTCCAAGGAATGCCTGACTTTGTTCGTTTAGACCGTGGCGACGCCAACTTTGTTGATGTCATTCATACCGACGCTAAGAGCATTCTCATGGGAGGTATGACACCATTAACACTCAAAGGCCGCCATTCAAAGGCCACTCTAGAAATTCATGCCTTTTGATCAGAGTAGTAGTTTCACTTGAATTCCTCTTTTTTCAGGTTATGGAATGGAAATCCCCTGTGGGCATGTTGACTTCTACCCCAATGGAGGCTTTGACCAGCCGGGCTGCTCCCTGTTTGACATGCCGGTCAGCTTAGACAGCATGACAACCATCAACAGCCAAGCCGCCGACACGATGGGTCGTCATTTAGTAGCCTGTAGTCACAATAGAGGAATTGGTCTGTACATTGATTCGTTAAGAAGCGGTAGCAAATGCCAGATGGTTGCGCATCAATGCGACTCCTTTGCGGACTTTGACGAAGGCCGATGCTTCGATTGCGGCTTCCACGGAGAAAAATGTGCCACCTTGGGTGAAAAGGCCATCGACTACAAGCCTTTCATTTCTGACAAAAAGCCACTAAAGTTCTACCTCAAGACGGGCAAAAAGTCTCCCTTTTGTCGTAATACTCTTTCTCCAAGAAACTTTTCTTTTTAGTAAAATTCCTACTCCTTTTGTTGCAGAGCACCATTACCTTTTGGAATTTAATTTAGCCCAACCCAAGGCGGCCGAGAGGTGGGTTCAGGGATTCCTGAAAGTCAATTTGTACGGGACTCGCAGCGAAATCACGGAAATCAACTTGACTCCCGAGTAAGTAGATACATTATAGTTTCTGGTGATGGGCCTTGTCAGACTTACAGTATTTCTTAGTCGACTACGCTTGGCGCACGGTGATGAGAAGCGTTTCTTGGTCCATACGGAGTCGATTAGTCACGGCTACGATCATATTATCTCGCTGGAGGCCTATTGGCTCTACCGTGGAGATTACACGAACCCTCACACCTATTGTTTATGGTCATGCAACGACACTCTGTTCGTCCGGAACGTGACCGTGCGGGGCCTCCGCTATAACAACATGTAGGTCTTTTTATTTGAATTTTCTCCTCTTGTATTTTCTTAGGGAAAGCCAGCGGCTAACACATGGCACCCGAAAAAGCTTTGTATTGGCTTTTTCACGCCATCTGGGCACAGTGCGTCTGGTCAACGTTGAGTGGCAATACGATCATGATATAGATCCACTCGATCCCCTCAAAGTTTGCGTCCTTCCCTTCTGCAGTGACTCCATTCACGTCCAGACCTTAGCTGTTTCTTCTCTGATATCAGAGCCTCCGTAAGTTTTTTTCAAGGTGTTTGATCCTTGGTGACTTTCTTTTGGTGGTGGTGGTGGTCTTCTCAAATCCTTTTTCTTCTTGGTTGGCTGGTAGTATTGGTGAAGGACTCTTCTTGCATTAGTGTGAATTCAGCAAAGCCTTGCGTATGCACAGTAGTGGGTCGATACAACGATAGAATTAGGCACGGCACTCAACAGAACTCGCCTTTCCACTAACTTCAACGGAGTGAAAGCTCTTTTATTTTTTTTTCCTTTTTCTGCTCAAGGCACCATCAACCCGAAGTGGAGCGGACCGTGGTTTGCGGCGATTCTGAGGAAGGCTACGCTACCATCAAGTCTGGCGAATGGAAGCTTTTCTACAAGCAATGTTAGCCTGCTGAGAGGAGCTTCTTCTACTGTGTAATAAAACTCTTGAGGCTGTGACAACTAATATTAGGGAAAAAATCTTTTAGGCCACATTCTTTTAGAAAATAAAGAACTATGAACAGAAGTGGCATTGTTGACATTTTTCTACCCTCTCCTCTGACTCAAGCAGTGAACTGGGTAAAAAAAATATTCCGAGAAATGGGAGACGTGTTTTACCAGCATCACTTGCCAAATACACTACAGGGAAAGTTCTAAGTAATAAGACGCTCAATTTGTGGCTACTTTCGACGACACTGGTGAAAGTATACTGCTTCTTTTATCTCGAATCTCGAAAGAAAGATTTCCACTATCTTTTGCAAAAGACAATCTGCTGTTTACTGAGACGAAAAATGAGCCAACTGAGAAATGAGCTGTTTCAAACTTCAAAGCGTGTTTAGATTTCTAGACATCAACTTTGCTTATAGTTTAGGCCGTTTTGACCATGTTTTGATTATTTCATGCAACCCAAAACAAAAACACAGGTGTCTAAAACTGAGAATGTAAACAAAAAATTTGACGAATTCTGCAAAATGTTAAAAAAAGATAAAGAAAGATTCCTCTGATCTATTTTTCGTCAAAAAATTCAAGACAAATTGAAAATGGCAAACAAGGTGGAAATATGGCGTATGAAAAAGCATTTGTGTGACATGGCAAAGATGGCAACAGAAAGCCTCAACGAAGAAGAAGGCGACAGTGACGAAGACGAGAATCACGTCAAATATGACACGTCTAAGGGAAATGAAATAGCTCAGCAAGTAGGTGCCATGTCTCCATTGTTGGCTATTGAAAGTACAGACACCATTTCTGTTCTTTATTCTCGAAAGCCAGCGGAAGAGCTCATCAAAAGCGAGCAGGAATTCCAAGCAGTGACTGTAGTTGTCGGCGGCGGTGGTACTGCTGGTAGCATCAGTAGTAGCAGCAGCGACCCGGTAGGATCTTGGCTTCCTTCATCTTCTCCTAGAACTACTCTGTCTCCTTTTGCTCCAAAAAACATAAAAGAAAATGATGTATCTGCCTCCCATTTGAATGTTCACTCGGGGGTGAAACGTCGGAAAGAACGTAAAAAAGAAAGCAGTCTTGACAGTGGTGGCCTTGCTGGTTCCCCGGCCTCTTCTTTCTCCTCGCATGCCACACTAAAGTCAAAAACTCAAAGAGTGGACTACACAGCGGCAGAAGTTAAATCCATTTACAACGGTGTCGAAACGTTCGGCGAGGACTTCAAAACCATCTATTACGCCTACATGGATGTTTTTCATCCAAAACGAACTCCCATCAAATTGTATGACAAGTGGAGGCATGACCTTTCCAAGTGGTCCAAAGTTGAGTACATGACCTGCAAATTTGGAATTGAAATAAGTTCTGACGACGACGTCGAGGAGGAGGAGAAGAAGAAGAGGCTTTGAAAAAAACATCATCAGGATATTACTTATGCAACAGAATGTCGATAAAAATGAGACAGCAGCAGCAACCATTTCAAAGCCGACAACAACAACATCAAGAAGTGTTTGCATGGGGATACTATCCATATAATTACCAATGCAATAGCCATTGACAAAAGATTCCCTATGTTCCCTTATTCTCTTTCCTCAGCTTTGTAATTAGAGCTTTAAACAATGCATGACTTGACTTTCAAGCCTGCATAGGTTTTTTTCTTTCGTTTAACCTTATATGCTAGGTTACTATGTAGCTTTAAAGACCAGCCTCATAAAACAGCAGTAAAAAAAGCAGGAGTACACCAGTACACTGCTGTTTTTAAAAAGAGGTTTTTTCGTTGCAGAGTCTCACGCTATGTGTAACCAGTGAATTGAGCTCGTTGATCATCATCGCGGCTGAACTTCGTCAACGTCGTTGTGCTAGAGTGCTACAGTAGAGCTGCAGCAGAGCTGTTCAAAGAGGAGCGAGCGTCGCCGTCGTCGCAGGCTACGAAGCCGTTGCCGCTGAACTTCTGCTCGTTGCAGCACCGAGAATTTGGACGGCCCGCGTGGGGGCAACAATTCCAACAGTTGCTAAATCTCCTCCGCCATGGCGACTCCCACGTCGTCCAGAAGATTTTCAAGATTTCAGCCGCAGGAGGATCATGAGACCGTGGTACCCACCGTCTCAGCCTCGGTCGGCCACGACCATTGGGCCAACGATGTTTTGAATAAAGTGACGAACTCAGTAACCCCACACTCGGGATCCTCAGGCTCAAACAGTCCCGAGTCGTCCTATTGCGATGGAGCTAGCGACCCTGGCTCAGCTGGAGTGGGTCGTCTTTTGGACTCTGCTGAAGCCATCAAAGCTAAAGTGCTGGAAAAGAAGCGCAAGTTTCACACCGGAAGGTGTCTAGAGCTAAAGAATCTACCGGATGGATGCGTGGAGCAGGTAAGAGTGACTTTTTTAACGGTAGACCATAAATGGCGCGAAACCACTACTACCGATCCGTCATCATTGGTGCTGATATCAATGATGTTTTCTCTGACTCGACGTGCCAATAGATTAGCCTCCTTTTCTCTTTATGCCATTTCCGGAGCCAACGGACAAAGGTTCCGGCAAAGCTTTGTCTCCATTAGTTCCAAGAAGGTCACTACATTATCTTATTATTTCAACTAAAAGTAGAGTAGCTTGCATTGCACTCGCTGCTACTGCTGCTCCATCCACGTTGCTGCTACTCCTCCTCCACATATTAATGGAGAACACATGTCCAAGTAAATATCATCCAATTTCTGTTCGTTAGAGACGAGTAGTAGTATTTGTAATGGACTACAGACAGTGTGAGTGTATCTGTTCGTCAAATGATATTAGTAGTTGTAGCCTTAGAGCATTTTCTTGTCAATACTCTTAGTACCTACCACATATCAGATATTGGACCAAGTCGAACCAAGGAATCATCTTTTCCCACATTATCGTAGAACACAAAACTCACATGAGTTCTACCAACCAAGGTTTTGCTAGATGCCATAAAATCCGTCATTCAAGGTCATTTTCGGCTTTGGGGGATGATGCAAGCTGTTTTGGTAACGTAAGCTGTTCTAGCCAACAGCAGTTTGGCTCCATGGCGGCAGCAGCAGCACCATCATCATCATCAGCCAGGTAGCACGTCGTTGTAGAATGGCTGGGCTACGAGCCGCAACAGCTGGTATAGTCAATGGTCTTGGTTCTTTTCTCAAAGAGTTGCCTCGTTCAGCGATATTTTATTTCTAAAGGAGCCTCCTTTTCAAAAAGAAGGCAACGCTTATATAAAAGGCCACTGCAAGAGCAGCCTTACTTTTTTCAGCTGGTAGCCTTGATTTCCTGCATACATAAATGTCAATAGGTCTCCTTTGTCATTGTCATTGCCATGCCAGCATGGGCGTCAAAAGCAGAGTTGCTACTTTGGGGAATTCTATTTTTATTGCCAGTAGAGCCATGTCCACCAAAATGTTACGATTACGACTACTTCGCTGCTGCTACTATTGCTGCAAAGTTTGATCGTCGGTGGGCGGCTACTGTAGGAGCTTTCTGTAATGGCTTTGCATATGGAAGTTTTTTTTTTCCTTCTGGATATACATAGAAGTATCCCCCTTCTGGTGTGACCATTCGAACAGACTCTGACTCTACTTCTTCTTTAATAACTTTCCTGCAGCGAAGCGTGAGTTTTAGCACATACACAGACCCAAAACTCTATTCTGCCTTTCTTCTTGAAAGTTTTCCATTGCATTTTTGATCCACTATTATTGTTTTACTGTTCTTCATGTCAGATTTATTCCTAGTAGCTGCTGCCATGCCATTTTGTCACTCTCGAATTTGCTAGGAAAGTATGTTGTGAAAACCAACCTGAAGAAAATGCATTTATGATGTGCAGGTTAAGTGAAGAGAGGAGCAACTAAGTATTGCGACTTACTACTACGGCAGAGCGGTTGGAGTGGTATACAGTATACGTCAACCGACTACAACTGCTATGCTAGGAAAAAAGAGATACGCGATGCATTTTTGCACAGTACCAAATTGCAGGCTATTTTTCACCAGTATTATAAGTTGCGGTGGCAGAGAACAAGGACTCTTTTCCCACTTCTTCATTCTTCCATTTTTAAAGTTTTAAATCACGTCGTCGTCATCTCTGAGCAGACGCTAGTGCAGTAGCGAAAGCCGATATCCGCAACTTGTTGAATGATCAATTCTCCTGCTCCTCTCGATCAATTGCCTTTGGGCTCCGTTTTTTCATCGCACTACCGCCCTTCCTTTCCTTCCTTTCCATGCAAGAATAGGAAGCCTTCCTTCTTCTGATCCTCCCCTCTCTTCTTCAATCTGCCAAAAAAGCCGATTATATAGAAAAAGAGCGGAAACAATGACGACAGTGATCGCACCGACCGACCGCAGCAGCAGAAGGGGAAATCAGACCAAGATGTCAGTCCAATTTCGGCTTCCTTCTTTTTCAATGAAAAGAAAGCTATTCCCCTTACTTAGAGAGATGACGACAGAAAAACTGAGTAGGGCAAAAATCGATGTCTCAGTATAATAACTGATGCTGAGATAACTCCGATAGTATTGTTAAAATTCTCCATTTTCAATTATTTCTGCTCTCTTATCATCTGTTCTCCCAGGAGAGGCGTAGTAGATATCACGGTCTTTTGAAAGTTGCCCCGAAATGTCTCCTCACTTTTCTAAAGCCTAAACATTCCCACATTATATGAGACATTTTGAGTGATTTTCAAAACACAATGGCTGCATAGATGTGTCAGGAAAAGGAACGAAGCAGCGGCAGCGACATACATCTTGAAGAGCTAAATAGAATTTAGAAAGTTTGACACATAGACACACACAGACACAAGGGCCTTTGGAAATTTCCCCATTTTCTCTGACATTCCCCAGGGACTTGAAAGGCAGAAGAAGCGGTTTTCATCCCGTTTAAAGGGGTAGCAGTAGTGCAGCAGCGTTGGGAAAAGCCTTGTGGATCATCAGGAGATTAGTAAAAGCGAAAAGCTTATCTTCTATGCTTTGCTTATCTCCATACTCCATGTAAAAGTTAATTGGCCTCCCTAGGGGAATTTCAGTCTCGAACTTCTTGACGATATGAGGCTGTTCTGCCAGGAGGATTAGATTGGCCATTTTAAGATGAGCATTTCTGCTAGCTAATAGACCATTATCACTGCAGCAGGTCTCGTAGAACTGAAGGTAATTAGGAACCCTTCTTCCAACTCCTTTCACCCAATCCAAGAGGAAAGGGGCCATTAAAGTCCCCAACATCATCAGTCAAGGGACTGCATTATGCCCCCTTACATTACATTCTTCTTCCCCTTGAAGTCGTAAAAAAGAAAGCAGGCATGCAGTAGTTGTATTCTAGCGTCTAAGCGATTATTTTTGCGCCCGCTGTGAGTGTCCCTTTGGTCTCTTCTCTCCTCTATGAATGGATTTATTGGACAAGCGAAGATTAATCGCCCTTTGCTTACTTATGTATTATTAAGTAGAAAGGCACACAGAACTCTTGCCATCGCATTGATGACTTCGCTTTAACTAAGTAAGACGACGACGTTTTTCTTATCTAGCTCTCCCAGTTGTATTGTAGAGCTGCCTCTATCATCTCGCTTTGTGTGTTGGCAGTAGGGCTAACATCATCTCGATTTCCTCATCTTCTCTCATCCTAACAGCATCAAGATGATCGTCTTCGTCTTCTTTCCAAAGAGGCCAAAACAGCATCAGTTTTGGCAATGTTATTTTGGTGCTATGCAGTTTTGTTGCTTACTGCTTCTTCTTCTTCTCTACTGGCACATCAAAAAGTTGTCAAAAAGTAAGAATTTTCCCGGATTTTGGCTGCTACGCCATCCTCCCCACCACTACAGGGTGTCCCAATAAGTTTTGGATGTTTTGGAAATATTACAACAGCGATATTAGGGGGAAAAAAATTAGTAAAAATTCGTCAAATTGCAGTGAGATCTGCACTGCTTTTCTAGAACGTAAACAAACTTTCACGATTTTTTTTTGCCTTTTGCTAAATCCTTATCCAGAACTTGTTTGGAACACCCTGTATACAAGCCTTTTTATTCGATTTGTGTAAGCCCTCGTGCATTTTCAAACTGTCTAAATAGACAAGAGTAGAGCAGCAGCAGAGACTACTTTTCAGCCCCAAATCCTGATGCTACGCTAAAAGTGTAAATCCTTTGGGTGGTGCTTTATTGCGTTGCATTTTCAAAGATTATTTCGTTCGTTCTGGCTTCCCAAAGCATCCGTCGCTTCGTTTTTTGAGGATCTGCATATTTTACGAGGACAACAAAACATGTCGTAACTCTATTTTTATGAAGGCTTCTAGAAAGTTTTGCAGTAGAACGGCGAAAAGATACGACTATTGGAAAGGGATATGTATGAAAGTTGGAAAGTATATAGCAGCTCAGGGGTTCAAAAAAAAAGAAAGATTTCTCCGATAGATGTTAGGACAAGACACGGTCGTCTTCCTGCTTTACGACTGACCTTATTCTCTCTGGCCAATTACGAGAGAACATCAAGAAGAGAAACGGTTACGACTTTTTAAGCCTCGGTTTGACGCTAAAGAATGCAAATGGCGAATCATTAACAAGTTGTTGAATCGAACGAAGAAGCTCAAGTCTCGATCTCGAACAACACTCAAATCTCAATAGTATCTGGATCCGCTCACCATTCGTCATTTCCCCCCAAAAAAAGTAAGGGGAAGGAAAAATGGGTGCTTGGACACATCTGTCTCACTTTTCGGGGTCCATTAGTCCCCTACCCATATTTTATGTGGTGTCCAGCCCAGAAGACTACTGCAAAGCACACTGAGGTATTCATTCATTTTTTGTCTTTGATGAACACTTTTGAACTTTATTGCCCAGAAAAGAGTTTTTTGCCATAGTGTGCATGGAAAATCCTCAGCAGCAAGATTCGCAATTATCCAACATTTCTTGGGTCAGTTTGCTGCAGTAGTAGAGCAATCTTTGTCACAGTTCCAGTCGACAGCAACAAATTGTTTTTGACCAACAAAGAACACCCGGATGATTAGGGTCGGAATTTTGACATCAAAGCGGTCAATTTTCAGTGTATGCGTGTGTGTACTGCATCAGCACTCGGCTTTTGAAAATGAATCAAGACATCAACTCTGTTGTAGGGAGGGGACGACGAAGTTTCTGTTCAATTGTGATGTGCATTTTGGGGGGAGAAATGTGCGTTGGCTTCAAAATGAAATAGACGAAGGACTACTGTTGAATCTCAAAATTAGAAAGCAGTTTGGTGTTTGACAAATGGACAAGATTATTGGTATGTTCGACCCCCCCATCCCTTAGCCTTAGCCAATTTGCATTTTTCCCACCGATTGGATACATTGCATTACAATTTCCATCATTCCCACTAGTTTTCTAAAGGTTCTAAAGGAAGCCAAAGAATCCACTGATGCGTGGTGTCAAAGCGATTAGGATGACTAAGTGAGATAGATTGTTGGCTATTTGGAGTCAAAAAGTAAGCACAAGTGAGTTAACAAATCACGTTGATGACAAGAATTAGAGAAAGCAACAAAGCTTGAGAAGCGCAGAGAAGAGCATTCCTCTGTATTCCTCTTGAAGCCAGGGAGGCTTTGCATCTGCTTATCTCTTGTCTCTCATTCCTTTACTACTATTCCTAGTCTTTTTGTGACTGACAATTCTCAACAAAAGTTTAAGCAGCAGAAATGGCGTCAAAACATGCAAATACGCTCACCTCTGTGCTGACTGCGAAAAACTTGACCTTTTTTCCCCTTGCTTGCTGTTGCTTACTCCCCAGTAACTAACCCATGCTGTGACAACAGCTTTGATGAATTCTGAGCGATGAGTGACAAATACCCACACTAAATGAGAGCAACGAGGACAAATATACGAGGCTGCTAGCAAGACTAGGGTGTTTCAAAATGGCAAAAAATGTATCATTTTTTTGTATTTGCAAAACACCCTTTCTTTGACCTTTGTTTCAACACTGTGCAATGCAACTTGTGTGTGACTTTGGTGTTTTCCAAACCGAATAATATTGCTGTTTGTTATTGGCAAACAGAAGAACATTGGGAACGAAAATTGGATAAGAACAAAAAGATTTGCTTGCGTGTAAACCATCTCATGTTTCTGCTCGACACACACATGTGGCTTGAAGTTGCAAGCTAGAAGTAGTGGAAGGGGGTACGACACTTGAGAAGCTAAATGCTTTCTAAGCAGAACAAAACTTTTACTACTAAAGCAAAGCGTGAGCTGTAGGCCTTTATGAGTTGCCTGCGTGACCAAACAGAAACTAATGAAATCACTGCCCTTTTAGTGACTTTCTAAAGGCTTTTCCAACAACTCCTTTTTCGCTGGAAAATGGAGTGGAAACATTCAATATATGGAGAACTTTTTGATAGTCTTCGGCTGGTGCATATGCTGCTGCGTGACCAAACAATCTGGAAGTCATATAGAGTTGAGCAAACTTTTCTCGCTGATACAATTATCAAGAAAAGAGGAGAAAGAAGGGGGGAAAACGAAATAACTGGGAAAGGAGCCTGGATTGGAGCTCTACTGCTTTCCTTTTTTTGCATATAAATTCCGTCCACGTCCACGGCTAGAGTACCAAGAGGAAGATGGTAGTACTGTAGTAGTACTGTGCATTGAGCAAAATGGAAAATGACTGGAGAAGAAGCTCTTTCTCCTCTTTTAATGGTCCTCATTTCGCCAGAAATAGAAAATAGGTCTCAATTTCTTTGAGTCTTGCAGGAAAAAGATAGTCAAGTGGTAAAGCTGGAAGATCATTCGCCGGAGATGGATGGGGAATACCAAGTACCCTATGGTGGTGTGGGTCTCTCGCCACTAGCTAAATGTCGATGCTATTTACCACGAAGGAGTAGCTACTGCACTTGTGTACAGAATTGTGCATTAGCATAACCTTTCATGCATTAAGCCATGATGTTATTCTTGCTGCCACCATCCATAGAAAAGAGGCTTCAGCCTCTTCTTCGTCAGCTCTTCACGCCCCATGTATTATTCAAGTTCACTACATTCCTAAAGCATATATACACAAGTTAACCAGATAAAGTGCCAGCAGAACTTTCCCAATTTCCAAGGTGTATTGATAATCACTTATCGAGTATGTATATCGACATTGAACATTTTTAGAGTTTTGAAAAACTTTCAACTTTTTTAAAGCTTCCAGCTGCTTCTATTTCTGAGAATGTTTGGAAAAATTGTTGTGGTGGCAGTTGTAGCTGACTTTTACATATTAACCTTGCCTATGCTGAATCAAAGGGAACACTACTGGCTCATTTGCCTAAATTGCCCCTTGTTTGCGCACTGATGGGAAGAGTAAAGGGAGAGCAAGTTACGAGGAGGAGGAGGTGGAGAACAGAGTTATTAATCAAATTTTCTCCCTTTAGTTCTTGATGAGTGAAAAAAAGAGAAAGCCCTTTCTTCTTCAACTTCTTTCTTGTCCTGGTGTATTTCTCTCCTTTCAAAAGAAAAAAAGTATGTGTGGACTTCAAACTCCAGCTTCACTACTTTTCCGAACCAATATCTTAAAGCGTCAATCACTTTTGAAAGCTCTCACGAGAAGTAG
This sequence comes from Oithona nana, assembly GCA_900157175.1. Taxonomy (NCBI): domain Eukaryota; kingdom Metazoa; phylum Arthropoda; class Copepoda; order Cyclopoida; family Oithonidae; genus Oithona; species Oithona nana. The sequence continues at coordinate 163,790 of LT727897.1, forward strand.
AGAGAAGTCAAAGTCTTGCTTCGCGTTCGAGGAGCAGTAAAACTTTTAAGCTAGCTGCTGATCTAAGTTTAAAGTTTGGGAACGAAGAAGGCATGCAAGAAGCCTTCGCAGTGTCCTTATTTTCCTTCCGCTAAGAGATTTAGTCATTATAAGCCGCTTTCTTTATAAGCCGCTGCTGCAGCAGCAGTCAGAGTTGCAGGCTGATGGTCAGTTGATTAGGATCATGTCTTAAGAAATGACTGAAGTTAAGCCGATTTCGTTGCTACTACTCTTCGGGACAAGCAACTTGACTGGCCAATGCACAGTCAAGTCACTAAAAAATCACCTTTTAAAACTGATTTTGACCTAATGCAACAACTGCTTCTGTGTTATTTCAAGTGTAATCTGTGCTACGCTACTACGCCAGATTACAGTAGTCCTGATGCTGAGTTTTAGGTTCTGCATTGTGTTACCCATGATTGTCAAGAAATTCCATTTGGCAAAGAGATATCCATTTACAATGCCTTCTCCTCCTCTCCGTCTTCTCTATGTCTCACTTCTACTGTACTGTGACTGTGAATGAGTTGTAACGAAATGAAAGCCCAAACTGACAACAACAGCAACAACAACAAGGGAGGAGAAGAAGGGAGGAAAACTCTTTTTTTCTTTTTTTCGTGAAGATGCTATTTTGCTAGCTTTGAAACGTGAGATCATCCATCTTTTGAAGTTGTAGGTCAGTTGATAGGCTTGGTAACGTTTAACGCGTTGCAAGAAGAGCGGTCATCGCCGAAACAGACCTCCTTCTTCATTTGTCATGATCTTGTTTCTTCTAAATTATGTTGCACTTCTTGAAGTCAGAATGATTGATTTCTTCAGGTCTGAGCATCAGCGGCATCGCCGCAGAAAATGTGCCCCAAAGTCTGAGGCAGTCGTTTCATCATCATGGGAATTCCAAAAATATGTTAAATTTTCCGGGAGTAAAAAAAGGGGTCATAAATTCAAATTCTGCATCTTTTTCTTCATGATGTATTGCCGACTACTGCATCATATCCCAAGCATGCTTGCTATCAAAGATTGATGATCAATTTCCTTCAGAAAGGATGCGCGAATAAACCCTCTTTTTGCTGCTCTTTTATTCGTCTCCTCCTTCAGAAATTTCATTTTTCTCTTCCGTTGTTCAGCAGCCAGTCGACTGTGAGAAATGATATTCCTGCTGCTCTTGTGCACTAGCTACTTCTTCATGTGTATAACTGTACACATTGCTTTGGAATCTTTAATTTTGTCATGATATCATTGGCAATTTGGAGGAAATGATCCAAATCGGCTGATGATGATTTGCTCTAAAAAAGTGATCATTTTGTCTGGACGTCTAGCCTACGTTTTACGTTGAAATTGAAGATTTTTGAATTTTCGCGCTTTTTTGTTTTTGTTTTGATTTGCCAAAGTTGGCCCATTCAACAGCTGCCTTTTACCAAAACTCGGCCCGATTTTGACATATTTCTTTAATACTTGAAGTTTTATTGAAGAAGGAGACAAAAAAGCTTCTGTTTTACTTCTTTGTAGTCAAAACCCTCCAGGGATCTCTTTCCTTTTTTTTTAGATTTGCGTATCACGAGATGAAAAGAGGACTGTAAAGTTTCCCTTTCTACTCTAGCTCGACTCTCCCAAGACCGATATGTCAAGAGAAAATCCACGAAAGTAGAGAGCGACACGGAATTTTCTTTCCTTTCATTCTTGAGTGCCAGAAATTGTCCATGTACTATGGACAGTTGTCATCATATATGGTGTGGTCTTATCCTCTTTTATGACTGGAGGGGACTTTTATGAGACTTTGCTGCTGCTGTCTGCTACTCTGTGCTCTACTTTTTTCTTCCAAATGGCAGGCTTTGAAAACGCGATAAGGATACGACAGTACTACAATTTATTAAAATTGTTCCTTTCTTGCACATTTCAAAACACGCCAGTATTTCTGGGACATTTTTTCGTTAAATTCTTGCTTTGCTGCTGCTGCTGTATCAACGGATCAGTGGAAACAGCTTTCATCAAGTCAGTTTTTCTAAAGCTTCGCCAGAAAAAATAAAGCACAAAAAATGTAAGAAATGGTGATAAAGTCACTATTAGAATTTCGAAGATTTAAATTTCCCGCACTTTTTTTATCTTTTGTTTGCCTTTCAAAAAGTTCGGGAAAAAGCTTCCTTCTCTGAGGTTAAAAATCACCTTTCAGATATACATGTATCATATTTTATTTATTTCCAACTTTTGAACCACTGTGGTAATGCTTCCTTCCTTCCGTTCCATTTTCTACTTTTGTTTAGTACTTTAGGAGCGCCTCCTGTTTTTTTTTTTCCAGTGCCACACTATATGCCAGTTGGAGCAGCAGCAGCTCCCTGGTGGGCTATGAAAGGCTGAAATTGGTAAAGAGATAAAACAAGTCCCATTTGGAAAAGCGGCTTTCATATCTATGCTTCTACACAACTACTCCTACGACGGCGGCTACTGCAATAGCCCCGGAGCAATTTAAATAGAGCAACGGGCCACGTCAGATTTCCCCTGGGACGCACTCATGCATGATTTCAAGACGAGAGCAGCAGCTACGAACTGTTCCTCGACTACTTCTGTTCACTTCTTACGCGTGGGACAGTTTGACAAAATTTATTGACCCTCTTTGACAAGACAAGATGGCAGCAGGGAATCCGGGATAGTATGTGCAATTGCCCACTCCACCATAGCAGCTCGTCTCCAGCCCAATTTTTTTCACCAGTTTATCTCATAAAGTAAAAAGGGGGATACAACAGTAATAGTGCGGCAGGGAAAATAAGGTCATTTATCTCTACAAAAACACCATCTAGCATCAGCAGGAAAGTGGTGGTCTGGTCACTCTCCAATAAAATATCCATATATGAGATTGCTATTATCTAGCATCAACAATGGTTTTGCTTTCACTTTGAGTCTATACTACGTTTTCGTTTGCTGAGAATAGACATGATTACTCAGATAGTATTACTTGTTAGTGGCAGACCTTAAAAGAATGCCAGATAGTATAGCTTTAGCATCATGACTAAAGATAATGCCAAGTAGCATCTTCATCAGTAGCTTAGTTGCACGCTAATTAAGAAGGGAAAAGTCAGATGCAGGCAAGAAACAAATATGACAAAGTAGAGACTCTAACTAAGCTAAGAATAGAAGATCTCTTCATTCAGAATATATTTGTAGCAGAGTCTTGGTGGAAAATAGAAAGCTGCTGAATCTAATTTGTGCAAAGTTCTATTAGAAAAAAAGTCTACACATGATGGATCCCTGGCGTAGCTTTAGCTCATAGTAGTCAAAGTTGGATTTGCATAGAGGGGGGGACGAAACTGTCATTTCTGTTTCCGCGGCATCACATCTCGTTCTCCGTCCGTCCGTCCGTCGCGGCAAAAGCTTCGTCGTCTCGTTTCTTTCGTTGTTGTGAAAGCAGTAATGAAGTTCCACTGAGACGTTGGATTTATAATCCCCATCCCCAGTGGATGAATGTTAATGCACATACTTGGCATTCTGCAGCCCCATAGAAGGCGGCGGCAGTAGCCCCACTCCTACTTTATTAAACAAAGCCACTACTCTTTCAAGTATTTGTACAAGCAGTACATCATAGACGACAAAACTTTCTAATTCCCTCCCTTGGGATGACAGACTGTGGGACAATGAAACATAGGCTGCTGTCCTATTTATCTGCATTCTAGAGCCATAGATTAGGTGTTGGCTGCTGCCGCCGCTGACATGACCATTTGATTAGATTAGATTCCCACCAAAGACATTCGTTTACATATCTGAGATGCCGAGCTGACTTTTGAATAGACTACTCTGATATATACATAGCAAGTATCCGCTTTGATCAAAGTAAAGAAATGACAAATGACGACAGAACAGAAGTCAGCATTGACGCAGCAGTAGTAGTTTTGCTACTCCCCCTGATCTATCATTCTTTCAGAAAGTCACTGACCAACCTAGGAGTCCTAATGACTTTGTATAGAGCTACTGTCTGTAGAGACGTCACACTACTGAAGGCCAAAATGGGCCAAAAATATGTCACAATGTAGGTAGGCAAGGTTTGAGTAAATCGTCAAAACGACGGTTTGCTCGAAAAATGATATGTTTTGTGTCAATGTTGCCTAGTGTGCCGTTAGTGAAAGATTAACTTAGTCTTCGTAATCTGACCGACCTCCGACTCATTAGCTTCCTAAGCCATAATGATCACACATGCAGCAGTATAGATCGTTTCTGTTTCCAGTGCAAAGAGAGAAGGTGTGACTGATAGCAGAACAGAACATTCGATGCTATCACGACATATTCCCCCCTTTCTCCCTTTGAAAAGAGCATATCATCTCTGCTAGCGTTGGTTAGGGAGCCGATTCTTCCCGAATGGCATCAGCTCTGCAGCCCCCATAGACCATAGTTCTGGTAGCTGAAAGATAATTGAATTCAGCATATATCATGAGACCAGGGCAACGTGCATTCATAGTGTGTGCATTGACATGTAAAAAAGACTACGACATATCATCTATACTATGTATGTATTCATTCAGGTATGGCATATCATTAGTTATGGTTTAGAACAACCTTTAGAAAACTGAGAATAAGTTCTGTTGTTGTTTAGGAAAACAGGGGAAAAAATGCGGTGATTTTTAGGGTTGCAAAGTGGCGATTGCTATCTTTTTGTGCAATCGTCCATAACGAGCTGCCAAGACTTACTTTTTTGCTCGTTTTTGTAGTATATAGTGCATTCCGTCGTTTGTTCTTCTTCGTATGAATGTGAAGAGATAATCGAGGGTGGTGCCCTGTCCGCCCTGCCAGTGGAAACGGGTCATTCCGTTGAGTCTACTACTGCAGTAAAAAAGTAGCTCGAGGAAGTTCTTAATCCAGGAAAGAGACTGAGCTAAGAGAAGGAGATAAGTGGTTGGAAAAAAGAAGGGCTTTCAGGTTCTTCAGCGCAGCATGAAAGTCTTCTCGTTTCTTTCGTTTCATGCTCTACATATAAAAACAACACTCCCTGCGGGAGGATGTTAAAGGCACATTGACGCACCTCTTGCTTTGGAGTAAGAAAGCAAACAAAAACAGAGGGAAAACTGGCGAAATGTTGCCATATTGCCCCAAGACTCACTTCAGATTCAATTACATCTTATCTAGCTGTACTTCCATCCACCTAAAAAAAGTCCCAATGCACTACGAAATGATATTTTTTTGCCTCTTTTCTAAAGAAGGGAGGGGAAAAAGTAGTGCTGATGACAGTAGTCGTAATGCTTGTAGAAGGAGTAGTCTGGCCCAACACGATAATATGGTTGTGCAAATATTTGCCATGTACCCCCTCCTCCTCTTTTTCCTTGCTACATCGTCGTTCTTCTTCATAAAATTCATAATCCTTGCTGGTCTATTTAAAAGATGGACTGAGGTCCGCACCATTGCTGCACCAAAACCGAGTCTTCTTGAGCTTCTTCTCTGCTTCTCGTCCTTTTCTGTAGCAGCCATAAATTTGGATGTTGCGACACTTTTTTCTCTCGTTTTCTTAGAAGATATACACACTTGTAGTTGAAAGCAAAGAGCTGCTTTCTCTTTTGCGGTTTTTGAATAGATTGCCATCAAATAGAGTACTACGTAGTGCTACATACTACTCTAGTGCTCAAGGATCCTTGAAAAAAGATGATGATGAAGATACAAATTACTCTCACCCTCCCCCTGTCCTAGGATGGGCAGGGTTACTTTCATCCTCTTCAAGTGGCTTATATAGTAAAGTGAAAGCAGCCTTTTTCTTCTCTTCAATCACTATGCAAAAACCTGCATAGAAAAGAACCTTTACTATGGTAGTATAATATTGTGCAGGAAGTAAATCAGGTTGCAACAAAATAAAGTGCAAATCCAATTCTCGCCACACCTTCCTTCTCTACTGCTTTCACAATTTGGAAAGTCCCCTTCTTCTTCCTTCTTCCATGTGAAAAACATCTCTGCTAGATAAACATGACGAGGGTAATGCTCCTCTCTACTCTAAAATCAACTCCATTTTTCAAGTTTCAACCCCTTCTCAAAAACCGCGCTTACGCTTTTTTTCATAGAACAAATTGTCAAGTTGAATTTATTGGCACGACCTGTCTTCTATGCACAGGAGCCTCATAATTTACTTTTGCACTCTGCTAAGGTTTTTCTTTTTCTTTATTTTAGGACATCCGCGAGGCCTTCTCCGAGCTTGGAATTGTCAGCGTGACCATCGAAAGACACGACGGGCGATACAAGGCTAGCGCCAAATTAACATTAGAGTACCCCGAGCTGTTAGACGAGTGGCCCGAGGCCAGGCAAAACGTCTTCGTCCGCAACAAAGAGGTCTCCGTTTGCGTGGGCAACTCCGATGGTTGGCTCTGCGTCGCCAAGTTGCCCTTGTCTTACACAGACGAGGAATTCTTCAATTTGGCCTCCGCTTACGGCAAAGTCCGCGAGGCCTTTTTGGTCGTTTCTGAGCGGACGGCAGAGTCCAAAGGCTATGGCCTTATTAAGTACGTTAGCTCGGAGGCGGCGGCCCAGGCCCGACACTTACTGGATGGGCGGACGGTGACGGGGGGCGCCAGAGACAATCACAGCCTTTATGATGTTTACAAATTGGACTGCGATTGGCTCAATTCCGCCCATATCTCCTATAACAGCCTTCACTCCAAGGCCCTTTATGTCGACCACCTGCCGCCCAATTTCCGAGATTTGACGGCTTTTCGAAAGTTGTTTTCCGTGGTGAAGCCACCTCCCTATTGTCAGATTGCTATGCCCAAGGGAGTCATTCAAGACTGGGGCCTGGTGGAGTTTTTCAATCCGCAAGACACTGAGGAGACCCAAAAGTCCACTCACTTGACGGCCTTTCATGGGCGACGAATCCGAGTCCATTATTGTATTCCGGGCGTCAACGCCATCAACATATACATGCAGGTAAATCACGCGATCAAAACACTCTGTTACTCTATACAAATACATGCATGTGCTATATACTACCATAATGTGGAACTTCATGCAATAAGTAATTTTCATTAACCCCAAAAGGCTGTGAACGCGCCACCGGACACCAAGAAGAAAGCCCTTCTCCAGGACACACCCACGGCAAGCGTGTACTCACAATTGCAAAAGTTGGCCGCACAAAACCCCGCCTGTAAGTAATCCCCTCACTCTGTTTTTAAATTGACTTACCAAGTCTCATAAGCGAATAATGAATGAAAGTTTTTATGAAGATTACTCACATCAATTCTAAACAAGATTTTTTGAATGATTTTTGAAAAAAGAAGAAAAAAAAAAAACTAATTTCAAAAGCAGGAGTTGAACGACCGTCGTCGACCTGCAATGCAGTATAGGCACTAGGGATAAAAAAGAAACTCATTCCATCTGGAGAAACCACTAGAGAATTTTCCCCCAACAAGAAAAATCTCGGCAACTACTTCTTCGTAGTTGCTGACTTTCATGAGTCATGATGCGGAATTTTCTATCTTTCATGTTTCTTTTTTTTCCTTTTACTGCAGAAAAGAAACTTTTTTTTCTTCATTTTCCAAGTCATTAATCAAAACTATGCAGAATACTTTCCTTAACGAGAATGAGAGATTTAGGCCTCATTTTCTGTGTTGTATTTTTGCAGTTGCCCAGAATCTGCAGAACATCATCCAGGAGCAAATTCAGACCCTTTCGACGGGGACAAGCACCAGCAACGCGGCGGTGTCGGCCTCGGCTGCCGTTTTAACGACTTCAGCCTCATCCAATTCCACCGTCACGACTTCTAATGCGTCTTCCAGCATTAGTAACCGTCCTACGGCAGCAGCCTCGTCGACTACCAATGGCCTCCTTTACGGAGTTCCTCCACCGCCTCCTCCAGCCGCCCCTGTGACTGCTCCTACAGCCTCATCGACGACCCCCATTCAGTCGTCATCCTCGATAAACTCCAACGCCCAAGCAGCACTAATGATCCTTTTAACGGCACAAATGCAGAGCCAGAGTGGGGAACCCTCGTTATTGCAAAACCCTCAAGTTGTCAGCATACTCCAGACCCTGGTCAATAACGCGGGCTCGCCAGGAGTTGCCAGCTCTGTCCCCTCTTCGGTGGCGGCGGCGACCTCCTCCTCGGCCCCTACTACTACAGACAATAAGCAAAATGACATCAACGAACTACTCAAGGACCCTTCACTGGCCTCCGTTTTCAACAGAAATGAGCAGCAACATCAGCAGAGTAGACCAGCTCTCCTGGACACTCCAAAGACGACGTCGAGGCCAATCCTATTAGGCAACGCACCCAACACTGAAAACGTACTCGTGGACAACAGTTTACTAAGCAATACTCAAAGCCTGACTCAACTTCTAGGAGTTCTTAGTTCTGAGCAGCAGCAGCCTCAAAAACAGCCTCAACAGCAGCAGCAGCAGGTGCAGGTGCATCAGCCTCCTCCGCCGGTGGCAACACAACCGACGGCTCCTCAATCTGTGCAGCAACAGCAAGCTTTATTAGCCAATCCTCCTCCTACCTCCTACAGCGGCTACTACCCGGCCTCGGCGGCAACGGTGGCGGCACCTCACCAGCCTCAACAGAGACCTGTTTTGCTTGACGGAAGCTCCGGTTCCTTAATGGGCTTCGCCCCTTACTCCACCAACCAATTTTTGCTGCAACCTCAGCAACCTCCTCAGCAATTATATATGCAGCCTCAGATGCTATTGCAGGGATTTGGGCCAGCAGCAGCGGCCTCTATTCAAGCTCAACAAGCCGCTTATTTAGGAACCCCTGCTAACATGGCTATTTCTCAATTCATGGTTCCTACCACCACTTCAGGCTACATTCCGACCCCCATTGGATACCATCCCTCTTCACAGCAGCCTCCTCAGCATACTTTCAATAATGAGGCTGCAACACCGCCTCAAGGGCATCAACAAGGCTTAAAGAGACGATTAAACATTCCTCCCAGTCCTGAACAGAGTCCAGAAGGAACTTATGTGGGTCAGCACTCGCAGGGCATAGGCGGTCATTACGCATCCAGCTACTTTAGCAAAAAGGCCAAAAAGTACTGATATGGCATTAATACTCATACTCATCATCATCACCAGAATTTATACGCATTAAAAAAATGAACATTGACTACATTACAAAAAAATAATGACGGGCATTGAGATCTGAAATGAGCCAAAGAATTTGTTAATTCATAACATTCAGGAAAAAAATCATCATGTTACCAACAACAATTGCTGTGACTACTACTCGATCGAAATTAATTGACTAGTACTACTATTTTCTTCCTCCTCCCCTTTCTGCTGCCTTCTTTGTTGTTTCTTCTGGATTCATCTCACACCAATTTTGCCTTCACTACAACTATCTACTTTACAAGCATTTCAGTTTGCTCAATTTCTGTACTATAGAATAATTAACTTGAATCTTTCTTGCGAAATAAATTGTTAGTAGAATACACACTCAATTTTTCTTTTGCCATGCCGTCCTCGTTCTTTTCTTGCATTTGCTCCTCCTCCGGGTATGCAAATTGCAAATGAGCTTCTATTTTTTGTAAACCTTAAAAAGCATTTCAGTTTGTTAGTGCTGTCACTGCGAATAATGGTGGAAGAAGATGCAGTTCTACTCTGCTGCAATTTCACTGCTTCCCACAATTCTAACCACATTTCGAAATAAATTCGTCGTCTTCTTGGAAATTAAAAGGGCAAGAGATGCAAGCGGAATTGCTTGGGAATTGGGATTGCACTCAAATAAACATCTCAAGTGTCGGAATTCTTTCAGTTCATTTGGGGTTGAGCCTCCTTCGTTGTCTTCTGCATTCAATTGCAAAACTCGTAAATTCTTCCAGACCAGTGACAAGTGCCAAGCTCGATTTAGATTTTTTCCCCTTTTCCCGCCAATAATTCAAAAATGCTTCGTAAGGTTGAGTGATTGTGGCCAGAAAATCCGGCAAAACGTTTGGAAACAAAACAAACATCAGAAATTCAGAGAAACGAAGATTTTTAAAATTGAAAAATGCTGCCTTTGTCACTATTGAGAACGGCGCAGAACCATCCTATGTTAGTTGAATTGAAGAATGGCGAGACTTACAACGGTCACTTAGTCTCCTGTGACAACTGGATGAACATTAATCTCAGAGAAGTAATTTGCACGTCAAGAGACGGTGATAGATTTTGGAAAATGAACGAGTGTTACATCAGAGGATCAACCATAAAGTACTTGAGAATACCTGATGAAGTCATAGAAATGGTCAAAGACGAAGTTGTGTCGAAAGGCGGTGGTCGTGGTGGCGGCCGAGGCCGTGGCAGAGGTGGACGAGGTGGCATGGGAGGTCGTGGACGTGGTGGTGGCGGCGGTCGAGGAGGCGGCCGGGGCCGCTAATATTATTTTCTGTGTTTTTGAAATCATGATAAGTGTACTACTCTGGAGCTGAATTTTTTAAAGTCCGAATGAACTAACGATAAACGAAAAAATTGAGAAAAAATCATCTCTTGACAATTTTTATTTTATTTTGAATCCACTTTGAAAACAAGGCTTCGCATTTTTTGCTGCGGTCTATCATTCTCTTCACTCTGTTCTGAATCTGACGGCACCACTGGCGGTTCATAAGGCCTTTTCTTGCTTAAATGCAACCTGAGATCTCTGCCCATTTCTTCTTCACTTTCAGTAGATGTCGACGAAAATAAGGGCGATGGACATGTATTGAGTGGTCGTTTCCGGCTTAGTCTGAGCCTGAGATCTTGTTCGTGCTCTGGAGATTGTTGAGGCTCTTTTGCAGTAGCAGCAGCTTTTGAGGATGTAGAATCAGTTGAAGAAGCAGTCTTTTTGATTGGTTTGTTCGAAACTTTCCAACGGGACAGAGGCTGCTCCTCTCGATCGTCTTCTTCGTTAGAGGATGAAGAATTAGAAACTTTTGATGTTTTCTTTTTCTTCGATTTTTTCACAGCCTTTTTTCGCTTCAATTTTCTCACCTTCTTCCGCTGTTCGTATTCAGAATCATTTTCATTTGATGATGAGAGAAGTTCTTTGGAACGTTTTCTTTTCTTACTTTTTGACTTTTTGACTTCTTTAGAAACTTTCCGACTGCTTTTACCCTTCCCTTTTCCTTTGCCTTTTCCTTTGGAAGTGCTGGCGATAGGTTCATCTTGCTCCACTTGTGGAAGAGATGGAATAGGCGGAAGAGGAGGAGGTTGGTCTTGAACCTCAGGGATATTGATCCATGATCGTAATATCTGATCGACTGGCGTAGTTCGTGGATCATCTCTTGACCTCAGGGTTAGCAGTCGCTCGCTGGATGGCGTTTTTCGTAGTGCCTCTTCTAAACAAGACTGAATTCTACGCTGAAGGAATCTCTCATTGCTTAAAAGGCTCTGCCATTTGCTTGATGCTGCTCCTTCAGATTTTTGTTGTCCCACTTCTTCCACATTGCTGTCGGAACTAATTTCTATCATTTCATTGCCTTCACTAGGCTGTCTTGACACTTGTCTTGAAAATGAAAATGAAGGAGTTGGTTCATTTTCTAGATTGTCTTCTGAAGATACATCAATAATCTCTGGAGTACGTTCATGTCGTGGCTTAACAACGCCGACAACCTCGACTTCAGCTGCTTTTTCCTGACTGTCACTATCACTGTCAGATGACTGAGGGATCACAAGTCGGGTTAAATTAGTTGATATTCCAGTGCTGGTTGAAGGGCCGCTCATGTCCATCGTCAAGGACGAATGGGTAGGAGGTGAGATGGGCGAACGTGGAGGTAGCGATGGGGACCGAGGAGGTGAAGACATTATGATTGGCGGTGATATCGATGGAATATGCAGGGGCAGAGGCACTGGAGGTAAAGCTGCCGGTATTATTGGGGCTGGTCTGACAATTTCGTTAACGACCAAAATATCGTCTTCATCACTTGACGCAGCAGCTGCATTGGCTGTAGGATTTTGATAGGTGTATGTAGCATACCGATCGAAAGCAATCATATCATGAGGACTCGAAGCATAATGGTAAAACTCGTGTTGAAAATGGTCAGTGTTGGTGCCGAGGTAGGGCAAAAGCTTCTCGTGGAATTCTGGGCTTCGGATGTTAAACCTTTCAATGTACTGTAGAATTTTCTGAGCCACGTAGCATGATTGGTGCTCTGATCCCACCAATAAAGCGTTCAGTTCACGATTCAGCCAGGGAACTAATCGGTGAGTTTGGGCAGGATTTCTTCGATACCAGGCTGGACTGCATTCACGTACACGTCCTGCAATGTCTTGCACGCTATCAGGATCCAGATACATGTTTCTTCGGTAGATGTCTCGCCTAAACTCACTAGTTGCTGCACCCCGTCGGCGATTCCATTGTGTACCAGCAGTAATCCGAGTAGTTGGATTGGGAGGTAAAACATCGGGCAATTCTCGACGCCATAATTCCACTTGGGCTCGGATTTCTTCCAGACGCATCAGTGCCAGGGCATCGTTAGGATTGGCAGGCATTGTTGTCCTGTACCTGAATCTTCGGGCTTCTTCGTGATTGCCATCAATGGTAATTGCATTATCGTGAGGTCTGGGTGGAGGCTCAGGTAGTACCGTCGTTTCATAGTCATCGTCACCTTTGATATTGTGGATGATACTCTTGAATTTCGATTTACATAAAGGACAGACTGCACGGACTTTTGACCACTCCAGAAGACATACAAAGCAAAATTTGTGCATGCAGGTATCCGTGTGAGCGACATTTTGTAAGGCTCCTAAACAAATGGCACAGCTGGGACCCGGTGAAGAGGACCTATCATTGCCCAATTTCTCCTCATCTTCCGACTTGTGAAGCTGTTTAGGAGGCGGAGTAATGGCTGCTTCACCTTCCGGTAAAGTTGGAGGAGTTGGGGGACACTCAATTGTGGACATCTTTGGAGCTCCTTGTATCGCCACGTTGATTCTATCACATTTTTAAAGTGTGATCATCGCTGTTTCACTGTCTTGAATGTCTTTGTACTTCCCTTAGATTTTTCCATGAAATATGAGCATGAAATCTAGCCCCGGCTCCAATCTTGTCTACTTTAAAATGGTTCAATTTATGACTGATATAGAACTTTTGGTATGGTTTAATTTTAAAACTGGTCTAAAATATACTGCCCCATTCTTTTTCTTGGAATTTTATTACTAAACTTCTTCTTTTTATGATTTCACAATTTTTTCTAGAACTTTTTGATTGAGGGACTCATTTTATGTTGTGAAAGTGACTCGATAAATTTTAGGCAATAAATTGTAAATCCTGATAGCTAATTTTCTTTCAAAATCATTTTAAAGTGTAAATTATAAATATTATAGTTTGAATAAATATCGTGCTACAATAAAATACAAATGTAAGAACTCTATTTTGCCAAAAACGTGTTAAATGTAGCAATTACTTTTGGGATGGACTTGAAAATCGGTACCTTTATTTGAAGGAACTGTCACTTGTTTTTTTAATGAATTTGAATTCCGTGCGTGATGAAAGCAATGAATGATCTTTTAGCCTAATTGATTCAATTATGAGTCATGATTCACTGACTAAACTTTGAGGCTTGGAACTTGTAATTGCAGAGGATTGAAATGAACGATGCAATATTGAGTTACTTTCTTACATAATAGATTTAAACGATAGGTTTCGTTTGTCCAATTTGTAAGAGTATTGCGTGCTGAGAAGCAGAAACTTGAAATCAAAACAAACAATTTGGATTTGACATTTGTCTTTTGTCAATTTTGAGAAATGAGTTACGGTCCACAATTACCACCTCATCTTCAAAAAAGGCAACAGGAGTCGTCTGAAGATGAAGATGACCAACCATGCGGTCCCAAACTCCCTAGTGAACCTTGTCGAGGTCCAAAACCAGTGGGTCCTCAATTACCTCCTCATTTACAAAAGTCATTTCAAGAGTCCTCAGATGAAGAGGAGTCTTTTGGTCCTAAACTTCCCACAATAGCTTGTAGAGGTCCAGCACCAGGACCTTCTTCACACCCACCTGGACCTCAACTACCAGAAGCAGAATCAAGTGACGATGACGACGTCATTGGCCCACTTCCACCCAAACCAGGACAAGACGAACAAAATGAAACCTCCATCGCCAAAAGTATTGAGTTGCGCGCGCAACAAATGAAGGACAGACTTGAAGGTCGTGAAGCCAAACCTGAGCCAAAAAGAGAAACTTGGATGCTTGAATTGCCAACAGAAAAGGCCAAAAATTTTGGCTTGGGTCCTAGACAATTCAGTCGCAGCTCAAATCCAAAGCCAAAGCAAGATAAATCTTGGACTCAAGCGCCTAACGAAGAAGGTCCTAAAGAAGACAATGAAGATCATAGCCAAGATGAAGACGTATTAGCCTACATGGCAACCCTGAGAGATGCAGAAATGGACAAGGTAGCAGATGCCTACAAGAAAAAACGTGGCAACGAATCTCTTTTCGACAAGCACACAAAGAAAATGAAAGCCAAAAAAGCTGAAGAAAATAAGCCAACAGAACGTCGACCATTTGACCGGAGCACGGATCTGCAAGTCAACCAATTCGATGATGCTCAGAAGAAAGCTATGCTCAAAAAAGCTGCCAATTTAGATAGTCGTTTTGGTCATGGAAGTTCAAAATACGTTTAAAAAATAAAATTAGCATCAATTGTAGTTGAAATAACTCTTTATTACATCAATTGACAACTAAAAACAAAGAATCACTGCTAAATTAGGTAGTACACACTCAAAAAACTGATCAACACATAAAGGAACAAAAAAACAAGGGGTAGTCCAAACTAGTCCTACAATTCATTATATTCGTTTTCATGGGCAGTGTAATAGGTAATAAGAAGAAATAATAATTTGAGCTTTTGTTTTAAGATCTGGGGGAGGGGGATGAATGAATAGGTGATTTGTTACTATTTTCCACAAAGTATCGTTTCTTAAAATGATGTTCAGGTAAATTTTCGCCTGGTAATGGACTTTTGGTAGCTTGTCCTAAATCTTCTATAGAGGCCACGGAAGCCAATGCTGAGGGCACATGAGAAATGGACTTTGATGCAGGCATGGTACGAGCGTATGGAGAATTGGCAGAGACAACGC
Source organism: Oithona nana (assembly GCA_900157175.1). NCBI lineage: Eukaryota > Metazoa > Arthropoda > Copepoda > Cyclopoida > Oithonidae > Oithona > Oithona nana. The sequence continues at coordinate 178,809 of LT727897.1, forward strand.
CGACCCCAACTCCTCCTCCGCGAGCTTTGAATTTCATGGACATAAAATTTCTGGGCACCTCGTAGGATTCGTTGCAAGGTTCTATCACTTCTGGCTTGATGTCTTCATTGTTGGAATCTGTAGATTTTCGGCGTTTGTCAACTTCAGTGGCGTAGGCGACTAAACGGTCAAAGCCGTAGTTGATCTCGTCTTGCCATTTTCGTCCACTCTCGTCATCTGTAAGAGAACATAATTTTCAATATTTTCTACAAAAATCTTGTCCAAGAACGTGTGTTTGAAAGTCAGTTAAAAGTGCAGTGGTGATAGATGAGATATCCTTAACCAATTTTAAAAGAATAAAGAGAATTTGACTTTTTAGAACACAAGCGCTCTCTTCCCTGATTCCATCTAAAATTATTTTGAGGAAATAGTATCGAGAAAAGTTATCAATGTCGGAAAAGACCAAAGAAAAAGGAAAAGAAAATTCGAGATATATACGAGACCCTGTATCCTCATCAGCATCAGCAGACTTACAAAATATTTCTTATGCTCTATCTCCGTAGTTGTCATAGGACGGGTATCTGTGATGGGGGTTAGGGTAAGGGTTATGAGATCTTTGCTGTGATGAAGAAGGAGGGGGTGGAGGTAGGTCAGTGTTAAATTGAGGAATACTCATTGTGGGCAGTGTGGTATTGCTCTTAGGAGGGTATGCCGCATGATAGCCAGCCCCTGGAAAACCTGCGGGTGGCTTCTGGTCTCTCGAGTGATGCTGTTGATATTCTGAAAATAATCGCTACTAAAACAACAAAAAGGGGAAACATGCAAAAAATAAAATAAAGAAAAAAATCATTTGACGGATGATGTGTACAAATTATAGACAGTCTTGTCAATTGAACTATGAAGCTATTGTTGTCTAAACTACATTCGATATCTTTACCTTTATGAAAGCTGTAGTCCACTCCAGCAGAGTCCATATGTTGCTTCTTTGGTGGCAAAACACTAGAGGATGGGGAAGACCGTTTACGTGGAGGCATATTGTAAGTACTTGTCATTGGTTGCTGTTGCTGAAAATGTCCAGGATAACGGTATGAAGCATTGGGGTGGTGTTCAGGCCAACTTCCACCAGCACCTGGAGCAGGTTGTCCTTTAGACGAAGATCCTGGAGGGAAATCTGCTCGTTTTTCCAAATAAGAGCTGAAACGAGCACCAAGACCTTCCATGGCTGGATATTCATGGTGGAAGTCTAAGGCAGAGGCCTTGGAAACGCTTGGATGAGGGTGAGCTCCGTTGGCAGCACCTGGAGGAGGACTTTTGGTACGGGGACAGGCCAAACCTTCAAGCTCCGGACCCCTAGCTGCAGCAGCCGCGGCAGCGGCGGCGGCCGCCGCTGCATGACTGCTACGTAATGAATCTTCGATAACCTGTGACATTCTAGACATTGAGGATGACGATGGTGGCCTGACAAGTTTTTGGGGCGACATCGGTGGTCCTGGAGGTAGTCTACGTTGTCCTGGTTCAGTACTCAAGTTACGTTCAATCTCTTTTTCAATTATCTCGTTTACGGATCGAGGCATGAGACCCATTTGAGGTAGGGCTGAAGAAACGGGGTTATTCTTGACGTTAGGGGGCATGGGCAGGTGAGCGGGCAACTCTTTTTTGACTGGGCTAAACATGGGCTTGCTATTGCCTGCTTTGGCGTCCTTTTCATCCCCACTGAGAACAGAATGAATTATAGTTTTGAGTCTATCTTCAAATTGTTCTGCGCGGGGAGTTGCACTCATTTTGTTGGTATGAAATGTAACACTCTCATTGTCGGTGTGTTCACTTGAGCGAGATCGCGGATGAGGTGGGAGGACAAGTGCATCTTGACTTTGGGCATTGTTTAAGCTGTTGGATAGATCCACGCGGGGAAGATCAACGACTTTGGGAAGGGCCGGAGGCGGAACAGGTTGTTGGGACTGCTGAGAGGTTGGAGGGTGGGGTTGTTGCTGTTGATGGTGATGATGATGTTGTTGGGGGTGAGGCTGTTGCAATTCAATTCGGCGAACTTCGACCTCAACAGATCCTCGCTGAACGAGAGGATCTTTTGACCTCGGGGACAACAACAGAGATTTCGATGTTGATGAATTCTCCATTGTACGGCCCGCCGCCAGGATTTTCTTTGCCAACATTTCGGGATTTTTCTCCTCGATTTTAGTCATTTCTTGCCATTCTTCAGGACGTATTTTCTTCTCTGGCCAGTCACGCTGTTTTGCCACCACGGGTCTTTTGCGGATTTGAGTTGAACTTGGCAATTGTTCGCATTTGGTTAACGTCACATCGGCCAATTTGTTCAATAAGGGGCTTACTTTGTTCTCGGAATTGAGCAAATTGGCAATGGTATTTTCGATGGTAATTTTGACTTTTTTCTTGGCCTCTGAAACTGGTAGACCTTGCTTGAGCAAATGCTCAAGCATTTCTTTCTCTTTGCTTTGAATCATTTTCTCTTGCTCGTGTTCCAACTGTTTGACTTCATTTTCCATGGCCACTTTGTTCCGTTGCAATTCATGGTGCTGACAAACAATCCCTTTGGCCTTTTCAATGAACTCTGGTGGTGTTTTGGCCTGGATGCCCAACTCGTTAAGTCTTGATTTGAGTAAATTCAAGGAATCGTTGATCAAATTTTCAATTTGCGATTTCAGTTGCTTTTCTCGTTTGAGCAATTCTACTTTTTTCTTCTTTTCGTTCTCAATTTCATCTCGAATTTTTTCCTCATATTTAGGATCCTGCATCTCTTTGATGTAGCTCAGGTACTGCCTTTTCAGTTTATCCAAATGGACTTGTAATTGGAAGGGAATAGGTTTACCATCGTCGCCAGTCAAGAGCGAGGTGGTCAATTCCTCATGCACAAGTTCCCGGGGATGATCTCGATTCAGTCTTTCATTGACACAGCCACTTGGTGCAGACACATCTTTATTGGAAGCTTCAATACAACCCATTGTAGTGTCATGCAACAGATCCAAGCCATCGATACGCGATGCAATTTGAGCATTGCGCTTTTTGCGGCCAGCTCCTAATTTGTTCTTATTCTTCATCTCGCTTTGTGCTTCTATTCAAAAGAAAAGAAAAAAAAAATTCGTGAAATCACAATCACAATTTTTAGGTTTTCACGAGAAAAGTTGCGAAAAATATTTAGTGGAAAAAAGTCGTGAAAATACAACGGTTCTATGTAAAGGTTTACCTGAAATAGCATTGGCGTTAGCCACAGCTGCGCGAACTGGTCGCGAAGCGTCCAGAGGCGGCGTGGAAGAATTGGAATCTGGCAAATCCCCTTCCTCAAGGGAATTCTGTTTGATAATCTTAACCATCAATTTCTTGGGGAGCGCTCTGGCTGATTTTCTTCCAGCAGAGCGCCGAATCTTTGGTCGAATCATATCTGCCGGATCGTTACCGGAATCCACATCGTCATCCTCAGAGTACGACTTTTTGGAGTTTTCGTTTAGACTCAGACTACTGACTTCATTTTCGACCGAGGACGCACGCGAATTATCCATCGAAGGATAATTGGACGTGTCAAGTGAAGAGTCATCCTCTAAACCACGATGGCCTCTTGTTGAACGACCTCGACGGCCTCCATCTTCTTGATTTCTCGCAGCTGACTTTTGGAAGTAACGTTCAAGCTAAAGAATCAAAAAGGGACTTTCTTAATTGTCAAGTACATAAAATACGCAAAATTGATTAATGATTATGTAACCAAAAACTGTAGGTCAATCATGTTGACCTATTTTTAGACACGGAAGAAGTAAATTTTAATGTCTGTTTACCCTGGCTCTGTCAATGACATGCAAGTAGTAGGACACAGGTTTTCCCGTCCACGACACGGACCCTTTGAGTGGATCCATTTTAGACACATGCATAATTGTACCAATATCTGAAAAATGAGGTGAAAAAAGGTTGGACTTACATCGTCACAAGCGGAATTAAAGGCCGCCGAATCTTTCAGCTTTGGATTGATCGGTTCACTCAATTCTTCAAACATTATGGGGTTTTTTAAGGCATGAATATTTCTGTATAGCTCAGTTCTTGAGGCCAGGCCCCTTTTAATAAGATGCAGTAGACGACCAAGTTGGTGGCCTCAGCAGCCTCTGCAGCAGCCTCAGCTGCATTTTCAGCTTGAGAAAGCTCGCGAACTACAAGGTGACCTAACTTCCATGGACAAGAAGTTTCAGCTGATCCAAATAAAAATGTCTACACCACTATTCACTATTTTTCTTTTCTTCTGCTACTACCTGGGTTGTAAAAACGCGAATGCATATGAACAGCAAGCAAGCAGTTGTAGATGTGTGAGTGTGTATGCTGTAGCTGTGCGCCTGTGCGTGTGTGTGTCGATGTGTCTACTGTTCACATGTGATGCTGTTTGCCTTGCCTTGTTGGCGTTGATGCATTTCAAGGTTTTTCAAGTAGCGGGAATTTTTCGAATGCTTCTAACAAAATGGCGAAGAGCATAATGTTTGAAAATGGCTCCAAAGTCTCATTTTGTGCAAAAAGATTTTTTTCGAGCGGAGCGAGCGGCGGAGCGGAGCGAATTTAATTTTTTTTTTTGCTTAGCAAGCCCAAAATAGTCAATTTGGCTAATAAACCATGTAATGGAAAAAGGTGTCAAAAAGTGAGGCAAATTTCATTTGGGAAAATGAAGTGTCATTATTCGCTAAATCAGTCGTACAAAGCATTTGAATCATCTCAATAAGGTTTTCATTTTCACAAGCCTCAAATTCACATCGAATTTGGCTATTTCATGAAGCTCGGATGAAAAATGTCGGTACTCTCTTTTTTAGGCATCTATAATATGTAACTACTTCTTGGAAAATTGAGTGAACGGAAATTCCAAAGGGCGCACAATAATAAGTGAATCAAACAACTTACCACTCAGATTTCTGTCAGTGATTCTAAAGTTGAGGGCACAGAAGCTTTTACTGGAAAAGATCCTGGCACCATCATTGAGATCGGCGAAAATGTCTTTCAAGTGCTGGTCTACTTCTGGACCAAAGGCAAAATTATTGACGAACACAATTGTGGATTGGAGAATTTCTGGTCGATGCTCTTTCTCTAAGAAATCGCCATGCACAAGTTTGAATTTACTATAAGTCTTTCCATAGAATGACATCCAGAATTTGAACCATTTTTCAAGTTCCTGCAAAGATCAAAGGTATGATACATAGGATGACAAAACGTCTTGAAAAGTCGAATTCGAGTCAACGACTTACCGTAGCGTATTTGGCAGGTGTGTTTGCTTTTTCTATACCGAAAGAGACTTGACAATCAGTCAAAGCTGCCACTTGGAGCACAACTTGTCCTACTCCAGACCCCAAATCAACAAATTTGTTCTCACTGCCGATGGGATGGAGTTTGTCAAGGATTTGGCAAATCAGCTCAAAACTCGTTTCGCCGTACACCTAAAAAAAGCATCAAATCACATCATAGTGTCATCATATGTTACAAAAAATAGACTTACTTCAGGAGTAAAAGCCTCATAATGGTTGAGCAAATTGGGATCAGAGATGGATTTGTTGTAACACTTTTGCAAGACATGCTTCAAATGTGATCTTGAACAACGCACTGGGAAACCATCCAATTTGGCAGCTGGCTTCTTTTTACTAGCAATGTGCTTTTCGACAGCCTTATTGTAAGCATTGCAAAAGGAGTGCATAGTCTCAAAGGAACTTGGATCGTACAAGCCCATAGATCCATTTTTGTCTAAAATTTCATTGATATCTGGATGGTCTTGCTTTACAAATCGCACTGTTTCTAAAATCTCGGCTGCTTCATCTTCCTTGTCCTGCAACACACAAATTATTTAAGATAGTGTTTTAATTGAAATGAGAAGAAAAACGTACTTCAGATCGACGGATGCTGCCTCTGCCCTTCTTCAATGGCCATTTGTATGTCATGGATTCCGTTCCAAAGGGCGACTTGAGCTCTAAAACTTTGCCCACATGTGAGTTACTGCTTGATCCTTCAGTGGCCATATTTGTTTTGATTGTTATTCTAAAATACTGTGTGAAACTTTTGACGAGATTTTTAGCTGATTTCTCACTTTCACATGACTTCAACCCAAACCCTATGTGACCTCCAAGGTTGGAGGAGCTCAATCACAGAAGCTTCATTGCCAGAAATAAAGCTAACTGCGATTCTCCGTTTTTCAGTATAGATTATGGGCTTTTCATGCGTGAAGATCGAAAATGGGGTCGATTTCTCAAGCCATTAATTTTAACAACATGTAATTGTCACCAATTATGTTTTTATTGATTTGAAATATAGCATCGTAGAAACATAATTTCCAAAAAAAATATTGTGTACTTTGTAAAGACATTTGAAAATGTTAATGCTTCTTTGTGAAAATAGCCAATGCCTCAAAAATTACATGTTGTTTTTATTCCGGCAGTTTTGGCAGACCCGGCTGTCTGCTCAGCTTATGACATTTCCCGCCTTCTTTAGTCTTGGCCTGGAATTTTTTCACACTTTCCAACTACGCAGACTAGTATTGAAAACACTACCTTTTGTGTTGGCATACAGTTTACATTAACGTAAGATGGTCTTAAAAACGCTAATGGAAAACTGAGGTCATAGAACTTTGGCAAAAAAGTAAACAATTTTTGTAAAGTCACATCTTAAAACTCAGCGTTACCAGAAAATGAGACTCTTTTGAAGAAAAAATCAGCTGATAAAAGTACACAAGTTTTCAAAGTCAATCAACAAAAGGATTTGCAAAAAAGGACAAAGTTTCAAAGCTCTAGAAAAATCTCCTACAATTTTACGTGAAAAATTCCGTGAAAATAATTGAGACCTCTTGTGCAATGTGAGCAATCAGCATGAATTTGACGAGAAAAAGTTCGACCTATCTATTTGCTATTAGGCCTGGTTTATCATCCTGTCGTAATGTATCAAGTGGAGCTTCAAGTGGAGATAAACCAAGCAAAGATCCACCCAATATCACAGAAGCCCAAAGTTATGAAAAATGGAACAAAGATTTGCAGTCTTTCAGAAAAGATGCAATGTTTCGTTTGGATTACTACAAAGAAGCATTGCTGAATTTTGGTACTAAAAAATCCAATGAAGAGTGGTATGCTGAACGGGTCAGCTTTTGGATGAAAAGGTATGAAAACTTTGTTGGACTGACAGAAGTCAAAGCTGCCCAAGCATTGGTTGTCAAAGAAGAAAAACTCTTTGTTCAAGCTCAAGAACAACGAAGAGCTACACAGACTGGCATCAATGAAGTCCAAGCAAAGTTGAAAACATTGAGATCTGAGCTTGAAAGAACTCCTCGAGGAGAAGACAAGTATCTTGAGCTTATAACTGAAGAGCATAGCATAATCAAAGAAGAAAACGCATTGACACTGCAACTTCAAACTTTAGAAAGAACCGAGCGTGAAAAGTTCAGTAAAATGTCTGCATCTGTCAGAGATTCGCACGAAAAAGAACGTGCTCAAGCTGAAAAAACCAAATATTGGTCTGTACTTGGCTCCGTGATAGGTACATGTTTGGGACTACTCGGTGCAACAGTGAACAATAGATTGAGGATGAGAGAGTTGAGACAGATTGTGACTGATTCAACTCAAGTGAGCTCAAGTGCTGCTAGTCCCAATGTTGCCGTTGCAAGTACCGCTCCTGTTTTGACCATGTCTGCTTTGGAGAGTCAGCAGAAACAATTAGAAGCCATGTCGGAGAGTTTCTTGCAGATTTTGTCAACCATCGATACCAAAATGGAAGGTTTAGGAAAAGCTGTTCAAGATAGTAGACAAGCTAAGAAGGAAGATAAACCACCTATCTCCCTTGAGCCTAAAATTGAAGCACTGGAAATGTCATTGACCAAGATATTGAATGATTTGCAACACAATTTGTTTCACTTAAATGGAAGGTTGATTGACAACCTTGGCAAAACCATATCAGAAAGAGATGACAAATTTATTGAAAACTTGGACAAGTCAAACGAAACCTCCTACAATTCGTTCAGTTCCAGAGTTTGTGAAATGGAAGAAAAAGTTAAAGATATCCGGTCACTGCTTTTGGCACAGTCCATGAATACTTCCAATTCTGCCATTACATCAAGTGTGAAGAATCAAGAGGCTTTTAAAGCAGTCGAGCGATCCAACAAATCCATCGTTGGCACAGTTGAATTTGCTTTGAAAGAACACGAAGAAAGGATTTCTGGTCAAATTGTTGCTGCTGGTCTCACAGTTGCTGTCTTAGTTCCCATTGTCACCATTGTCGTCAACAAGATTTTCTAAAGCATTTTACTCAAATCATGAAATTACACTTTCATCTCTAAAAAATCGTGGATTTTACTTGCCAAAAAACTTTGTTTACATTCAAGGTACTCAGAACTCCTTTCATTTTGACGAATTTTTAGAGTTTTAATCTATTGAATCGCTTTGAACAGAGATTTCTGTAGGTACAATTGTGTTTTCTTCTTCCTCTTCAGAAGATTCAGACTCAAACTCTGACTCGTAATGTGCTTCCTTCTCTTGTTCTTCCGGAACACTTTCAGATCCTTTCTTCGGAGCTTCTTTGAACAGGGTGGGATAGAGTACCTTATCGTGCTCCATATGCAATGGTTCCTGTATAAGCTTAGACAAACTAGCACAGTAGTTTGCATAAAGCGTCTTTTGAGTAGTAAGGAAATTGGAGGTTAACTCCAATTGTCCTCGCATTAACTCAGAAAGAGCGTAACTCATTGGACGATGACTCGACTCTCCCTGTTGATGCCACAGATCCTGAAATTTTCTCTCGTCTACTTCATTCATCCAAGCAGTTCGAATAAAAGCTAGATTGTCATTATTGGCAGGAAATTGGTACATAGCGTCTTTCGTGGGATCAAACATGTAGTGACCCTTTCCGTATTTGGCATTGGGAGCACCTACTTGCACTGCCTCGTTAACTCCATGAGGCTTCTTCTCCTTGTCTTTTTCAGTTTCCGACTTCAGAGTTTTCTGATGATATTCGCAAATATGTTTGCAGTAATAGCATGACTGACTTTGTGTTCTTCGTTTCTTGTCTCTTTTGTGCTTTCGTTTCTGTTTAGACTTGAGATCAGTAGCAGATGAAGAGAATGATGGTTCCGTAGTTGACATCTCTGTGGATTCTTCGGGAGTAGAAACCCTTTTTGACTTCTTTTTCTTCCTGGAGACACGTTTTTCTGGCTTTTTGGGAGACGTTGCCACTTCGACTACTCGCTTTGGAGAGACGATTGGACCTTCTTCAGGTTTGAGACTTGGACTTTTAATGTTGGCTTCGGAGGATTGACAGCTCAAGGACTTTTGTTCCTCTGACAAAACAATCTCAATTAATTCTTCGTCCACATCGTCTTCCGTGACAATAATATCTTCATCGTTGACTTCGTTTTCCATCTTCTTTAAAACTTGCTGCGTAGGTACTTCAAAGCGGAAGAAATTGTCTTGAACATCAAAGGGTGTATTTTCCTTGGTGGTGCCTTTCTCGGTAGACTTGGATGCGTCTGGAAAATCCTCTAATAGTTCTTCAATGTCGTGCAAATTTTCCAGTGTGAACATGGGCGATCTCGGTGACCTTGGAGAATGGGGTGGAATAGTAGGAGTACCAGCCAATGTTAGATGATCACTGACTTCTGATGTAGTCGACGCATCAGAAATCTTTTTGGGAACGATGTTCAACTTCAATCCGGCTTGTTCAGCTTGTCTTCTTAGTCTGCTTTTGGGACTAGGTGATAAATCAACCAACGTTTTAGCTGGACTGGTTAACAGCTCTGACTCCTCTTCTTCGTCATCTTCTGATGTTTCATTCTTTTTTAAAGCTTTGAAATTTGAATACTTTTTGTCGAATCGCATGAATTTATCCAAAGCCTTGGAGGTGTTGGGTTCCAAGGATTGTTCCTCTTCAATTGGTACTTGTTTGCTAGAACCGATAAAAGAAAATTCTTTTTCCGGAAGCGGTGTGGTATTGTCAGAAGTGTGCCTGACTTTAGGTCGATGAGGCTTTTTAATGAAAGGAGAGTTGAAAATATCATCGGAATCCTCTTCGTTTTCATTTTGCAGTTCTCGAGCGATGGAGGCCAAATCTGAATCATCTTCTTCTTCGTCTGTAGCAGTGGCGATACTTTTGACAGGCTCTGCTGCTTCGTCCTTTGGATGCTTTTTAGAAAGCTCCTTTTGCTTCTTTTTCAAGTTTTTCAGGTAAGTCTGTAACAATAGCATTCATTTTGTCGATCACACATGTGTCTTTTTAATCTATATAACAAGTGCTACTAAGGGAAGAAAGAAGCATCCAATCAAATACTGACATGTTTCTAAAGGCTCTAAGCGAGAAGAACATATTTGATGATGACTTACATTGAGATCGGATTTATTTGCAGCAGCTCCCAATTTTGTTCCTAAACCTAAGCCAGACGTTGACGAGGACTTGAACATTTTACTGGAGTTTTACAGGCGTTACTAAAATTTTGTCCCGTTTGTTACTAAAATTCTACCTGCTTTCATTTCTGTGCTTTCCATCATTTTGTTTTACCAATGCCTCCAATGAATTGAATAGCGTGTAACAATTGAAATTACGGAAATTACTCCCCTTGTCAATTACCATCTATTCGACAATATCTTATCTTGCGATTTCATTGACAACGGGATGTGATTGTCACGAATGTTCTAGATTCCGCGGCTGTTTTAAATATGAAGTGCCTCGTACAACTCTAAACACTGTACTCTGCAATGGCTGCACTTTTCTTTCAGATTTCAGGAAAAATTTCTGTGTAATAAAAAGAAGAAAACTGAGATCCACCTGTTCTTATGTAATGAATTGAGCTGAGCTTGGGCATGAGCATGAGATTTACCAGGGAAAATGCGCGTTCGGTGCACTCAGTGCGGTTTAAACTTTAATCGGTTCATACAATAGAGCGCTAGCTTTCCTCCGGTTCATCTATCTCACGTGACTCGTTTGCTGGACGTTGATTGGTTAAAAAACTCGGGTGCCGTGGACCAATAAGAAGCAGACATTTGTCTACTTTTTCGACGAATCACCGCCGTCCCGGTTGGCAATAACATTTTCAGTCCCAAGCACTTCTCAGTCTGTGGACGCCCATACTTCTAATCACATTATAAACTGTAAGTTCTGCTACTTTCACGTGCTTTTTAACGGTGACAGCTAAAATAAAGCATATATTTTCCGTCAAAGTATCATTTGAGCAAGCCAAGATAGGCAATCACCGGGTATTTTCACGGAAATATTCCATTGAAAATTTTCTTTGCCGGCAGTGGCCGGCAGCGGGGCAGACATAATCTTTACCTGGACGCTGTATGCCACGTTTGACTTGCGATTTTTCTTCTTTGCAGGATCAAAATGAAGGTATCGTTGTTACTACTCGCCATTGTGGGCTCGGCTTTTGCCGAAATCTACTTTGAAGACAGATTCGACAAAGGTAATTGGGTTGTCATTTACATTTAATCGATTTTTTCCTTCTTTGACTATTTAACCATAATATTTATCCATTGCGGATTTTCTACACTTTCAATGTGAAAGGTGTCAGGAGAAAGCTCTTATTTAATGTAATGGTCATGTTTTGGCACTCCAAACATACCGTAGCCAAGGCTACGAAGGTCGTGTACTTATTGGGTTTCAACCTTCATTTTAGACGACTGGGAATCCAGATGGGTGCAATCCACTCACAAGGGAGCAGAAGCCGGAAAATTTGCTTGGACCGCAGGAAAGTTTTACGGTGATGCCGAGAAGGACAAGGGTATTCAAACCAGCCAAGATGCCAAATTCTACGCTCTGTCCTCTGAATTCAAACCAGCCTCCACCGCAGAGAAGCCTTTTGTCGTGCAATTTACTGTCAAGCATGAACAAAACATTGATTGCGGTGGTGGATATGCCAAATTGTTTGATTGCTCTCTTGATCAGACAGATATGCACGGAGAATCTCCCTACAAAATCATGTTTGGTGAGTAGAAAATTTTTCTGTGAAAAGAAGATGAGAAACGAAAAACGATTATTTTCATTTTTAGGTCCTGACATTTGCGGTCCTGGAACCAAGAAGGTCCATGTCATTTTCAACTACAAGGAACAAAATCATTTGATCAAGAAGGAGATCCGTTGCAAGGACGACGTCTTCACTCATCTTTACACTCTGATTGTCCAACCCGATGGCACCTACGAAGTTCTCATTGATAACGAAAGCGCACAAAAGGGTAGCTTAGACGAAGACTGGGACTTCCTCCCTCCCAAGATGATCAAGGATCCCGAAGCTAGCAAGCCCGAGGATTGGGATGACCGTGCCAAAATTGATGATCCCGAAGACTCCAAACCAGAAGATTGGGATCAACCCGAACACATTGCCGATCCTGAAGCCACCAAACCTGAGGATTGGGACGATGAAATGGACGGCGAATGGGAACCACCCATGATCGATAACCCCGAATACAAGGGAGAATGGAAACCCCGTCAAATCGATAATCCCGAATACAAGGGCAAATGGGTCCATCCTGAAATCGATAATCCCGAATACGATGCTGAAGAAGGCAAAAAGTTGGGCAAATACGACGAGATTTGCAAATTTGGCTTCGATTTGTGGCAAGTCAAGTCTGGCACCATCTTCGACAACATTCTGATCACCGATGATCCCGAAGAAGCCAAAAAGATTGGAGAAGAAACCTGGGGACAAACCAAAGACGCCGAAAAGAAAATGAAGGATGAACAAGACGAAGAGGAGAAGGCTAAAGCCGAAGCAGAACAAAAGAACGCCGAAGATGAAGAAGATGAGGATGAAGAACTCGACGACATTGACGATGAGGATACCAAAGAGGAAGAAGCTCACGATGAGCTGTAAGAATGCAATAGTTTAAACAAATCAATTCAATCCCAATGAATGCAAGAGAGCGAGTGCGTTTTTCAAGTCAGAAGATCAGAATAGTTATGTAATCATCATTATCATTCAATTTCCTCCTCAGTTCCCAACTTTCCAGCTTAGGGATGAAATCAGCGACAAAGTTTTTGCACACACTTTTAACAAATTTTGCCATTATCTCCTTATCATCCTCCTCTCAAAATATTGAAAAAAAATTCAAAAAAGCATTTTTGTACAAATGTAGTTTTTACACTTTTTGCTGCCATAGTTGCTCCATAAAAATGCGGCATTAATTTTCACAATACTTGTGGAGCACTTTGAGCCTGGTAAAGTCTCTGTGATTTAAATAACCCCCTTCGAAAAAGATGAGAACTTGGAAATAAGTCTCAAACATTTCTACTCCTCCTTCTCCTCACTTTTACAACATTTCTTGCACTGAAAATTCATGGCTATTCTTCCAAAATTTGCTCATTCCATGTGTTTTATCCTTGCCCATCCATTTTCTATACCATTACAACTCCCACCCCCTGTCATCATAAGTGTGTGAAGCATCGAAAAAAACGATCGAAAATGTTTCAATTCTTTGTCCAATATCATCCTAAATGTTTCGTGCTGTGTTGAATACAATGTTTTTAACATTACTTCTTTGACTTCATTATTCTTATTCATTTCGTCGCGGTTTATTCCATAATTTTTAGTTAGATTCTATCACTTTATTCTTTTTGAAAAGTTGAGAAATGCAAATTCATCGTTCGTCATGTGCTTGGTGAAATACCAAGAGAACATATTGATTATCTGGAGAAACCATGATCTCGTACTTTTTGGTGGTTAATCGAAAGAACTTGACGTCGTTGCTGGAGTCCATATCCTGTAAAAAATATATGAAGCGTGATTTTTTGTGTCTTCATGGTTAAAGTTGTAAGTGTGAATGTAATTTGACACTTTGAAGGGTTAGAATTTCAAAGAAGTTTAGTATTTCGATATTCTTTACCTGTAGTAATTCTCTGGTTGATTTCAGCAATTTGTAGGCAAATTCGGAATAGTTGGAAGAAGTTGATGTGTCAAAGGTTGTCCTCACAGTTTTGCCTTCCGCAGTGAGAATCATTGCACCGATCACGTTCTTGTTGTGCGTCAGCTCATTAAAGCGTTCTTCAAAATCCGATGACATTATTTTTCAAGTTGATTTGGAATCAGTCCTAGTTTCAAACAACGGATTTCATTCAATTTGATTTTTGTTTTCTTCTTCTCAGTTTTCAGAATCTCACACCTAAAAATTACATCGAATTGAAGACAATCTCCAAATTTACTATTTTGCTATTTAACAATAAACAAATTGAAATCGGTTTGCTTTTATGAAAATTTGAATAACTTTCCTATTTTGATTTATACTCTTAATGTTTTGATTAATTTCATTTCAAAATGTTATTTTGTTGCTATCAAAAAATATATGTTTGCCCATATTTTCGTAGCTCGTTTGCTTTGTTTATTTTGCGAATTTTTTTGGGCAAAAATAATAACAATTATCTCAGCAAAAACTTATGAAATCTTCAGAAATTTATCTCGAGATAATATTGCAAGATGATTGTAGAGAAATCGTTACAGCCAATACGTATAAATCTTTTTCGAAGAAGAAGAATTTTTCCAAAATGCATGCAAGTTGAGAATTTGTGGACTTGACTTTCGAGCTGTTTTGAAGTCATAAAGTAAAAAAAAATGCCTTCAAGCTAGTCGAGTTGCGTCAGTCTTTGAAGTTGAATGAAATAGTGATAGGTTGAATTCTTTGAATTCCTGATATTGAACCCTTAAATATTGACTCTATCAAATCAGTTGTTTTTATTGATCACATCAAAGTTGGCTTAGTGGCTCAGAAATCAGAATTCCGTCAAGCGTTTAGAGGTGCAAGATCGAGACATATCATTGAGCACTATTTGACTCTCCGCTGTTGCTCTTGCTCTGTTCACCACTGCCGTCTGGAATTTAATGGGCGTATGGAGGCACTGCTGCAAGGCCTCACCCAGAAAACTTTTAAAAGCTTGTGCACAATCATGAAGATAAACAAGTGACATTCATCTCAACTATGGAATCCAACGGGTTAGCTAATAATAGAATACACACCGAAGTGGTGGTGGTAGAAACAAGGGTGGAAGAATTCGACAATGACATAGAGGAAAATGGAGAAGAAGACGATGAAGTTGCATCTGAAGTGTCAAGTGTTGTTGATAGGTAATCACATGAATTTCTCATGTCCATTTAGGAAACTTGATTTCTTTGATTAGATCATAGATGACTCCGATGACTCATTGACACCATTATCTATCCATTAGGAAATCCTGTTCTTGCAAGGAAAAAACTTGATTTCATTTAAAAAATTTTCACTTTAGATATGGTTTCGCGGGAAATGTCCCAGAAGAATCTCTCAAAAAAGGCGGCGAATTAGACATTCAAACCCTTCGGAAACGAGAAAATAAATGGCTGCATATGTTAGATCATTGGGACAAGTACATGATGACCAGATTCAGAAAAGTCCGTCAGAGATGCCGCAAAGGTATTCCTTCATCAATCCGACCCCGAGCTTGGCAGCATTTGTGTGGAGCCAAGTACCGGATGACCAAGCATCCCGGAGCATTTAATCGTTACCTCTCTGAACCCGGTGATCCCAAATGGATTGATGACATACAAAAAGACTTGCATCGGAACTTTCCCAATCACGAACTTTTTGGAGGAACTTACGAACGCATTGGACAATCTGAACTCTTCAAGGTACTCAAAGCCTACACCGTTTATAACCCCACAGAAGGATACTGCCAAGCTCAAGCACCTATAGCCGCAGCTCTACTTATGACCATGCCAGCGGAAGAAGCATTTTGGTGTTTAGTCTGCATCTGTGAAAATTACATCCCTGGCTACTACTCTGCCGGCATGGAAGCCATTCAATTAGAAGGTGACGTTCTATTGGGACTCTTGAAAAAAGCAGCTCCCAATGTTCACAAACACTTGAAAAAACAAGGCATTGAACCCATCCTATTCATGACTGAGTGGTTCTTATGTTTGTTCACCAGAACTTTGCCCTGGTCCTGTGTCCTAAGGATTTGGGATATCTTCTTATTTGAAGGAGTCAAAATATTATTCAGAGTTGCTTTGGTCCTACTCAAAGCTTCGTTACCAAAACGTGTCAGATCCCAATGCCCTTCCATGTTTGAGACGCTAGAGGCTTTGAAAACTGTACCCCCTGGACTTCGAGACGAAGAGTTTTTAGTGGCGGAAATGGTGAGGTTGGAAATCACTGATGATGACATGAGAAAAGAACATGCCAAGCAAGTTTTGTTGAGGAGTAAAGCTAAAGCAGCAGCATCAAAGTGATATTTGATGGTGGCATTTCATACCCCTAGTCATAGTAAAGGATTTTCAATTTGTACTACCAAGCAAGAGAACAACCCAGTCACAACCCAAACCAACAAGTTTTTAAAAATCAAGAGACCAAAATTGTACAAATTGTAATTGTTTTCACCAGAAAATTATTGACTAAATACACAGTTCTATCAATGCATACATTTCAAAGAAGGACCATAGTCAATACTTTTGCGAAGTCTTAGGGGGGCCTTGATTTCCAAGTCATCGAAAATTAGGAAAAACTACTGACAAAAATAACCCCAAAAAACAGGAAGCGTGAGAAATAAGCATAGAGCTCTACAGTATAGTTTTCCTAATTATAATTTATTGAAAATGTTTCATGGATAAAAGGTAGTGATTCATTGTCACAGCAGCCAATGCGCTCCGGTCAAAGTTCATAGCTTTGATTTTGGTCCAAATGCCATGCACATCATTGTAGACTTCAGATTCTTGAGTGACAACAGCGCCTTGAAAGCCACCTATGACCATGATTTGGTCATCTAGGATAGTCACTGCAAAGTTTGATCTCCTAAGGTTCATTTTGCTTTCCAGCAAAGTCCAGGTGTTGCCATCAAAGACTTCTACGGTTTTCAATCTTTGGTTGCCATCATAGCCACCAATGACATAGATCTTGTCATGATACACAATGGCCTTGACTCCAGACCTGCCAATGTTGAGAGGTGGTCCAAAAGTCCAAGTGTTATTGACAGGATTGTAAATTTCCACACTGGAATGAATTTGGTCACCATCAAATCCCCCAATTGAAAAGACTTTACCTCGATAAGCCACAGCACACCCATCTGAACGGATCAAGGTCATGCTTGGTATAGCTTGCCATTCATTGGTGATATGATCATAAACTTCAGCTGACCTCAATCTATGACTGCCATTGAAGCCTCCCAAGGCATAGAGGAGTCCAAGATTGACTGCGGAGCTAACATAACATCGGCTTGAAATCATTGATCTGAGTTGCCTCCAGGCTCCTAGTCTTGGTGTATAAGCATAGGTTTCACTGGCATAGTAGCCTTCAGATTGGCCATAATTCATTCTTCTTTGAAATCCTCCGAAAATGTAGACTGTTTCATTGATGACTCCCATGCCATGATAGGCTCTTTTGACTGTTCCAGGCATCTTTTTAGTACTGACAATCCATTCATTTTTTCGGTTATTGAAGACTTCAATTCGATTGGTCGGTCCTTCACCAACGTTTGCAGCATGGAGGGAACACCATCCACCCACAGCCAAGACAAACTCAAAAGGATTGCGACTATTATGATGAGAGCATCTTCTCTTGCGGAGACTGTATCGTCTCCATTTGTCTACTACTGTACAAACAGTTCTTGGGTAATCCTTGACATTGTCACCATTGATGACTTTTTCCTTGAGGTAGGTTTCAGACATCTTGCAAAATCTCACATGAACCATTAAGCTGATGCGGTGTTTGCCCCAGCCATTGATGATCTCAAACAAGTCTTCATCCTTGATACCCAAGTTGTCATTACCAAGCCAGGCATCCAAAGTGGCTTTTGGAATTTCAGGGAATCCATTGGATGACTGGTTAAGGCTCTTGAAATTCTTCAGGATGAACATTTGAAAAGTTGACATTTCACCAATGGAATACTGCTTGTTCAAACTGTAAAACTTGAGAGCATTGTCATGGCTAAGGTTGATCAACATCCAATTAAACACTACAGATTTCAAATCTTCATAATGGAACCATTTAGCAATTTTCAAAATTTCTTCAAGATTCTCTTCATTGATGTCATCCATTATGGCATTGGTTTCAAGGTACTTGCAAAAGGTAGCCACCACAGTATTAGAAACAGGGATCTCAATTTTTTTGTCCACCAGTGTGTCCACATCATTGTTGGACCAATAAATAGCAGCAATGAACTCTTCATCCACAAAATGACCTTGAATTTCACTATTGAATTTAGTACCAATCAATTCAGTGTTTCTGAATAGTCTGGCAATAGGACGAATATGTTCATATTCATCATCTTCAAAATAATTGGAAACATTGGTTTCCACTTCCATAGTTTCCATGTTTGCAAACTATTGCAAACTGATTTTAACACCTTCTGTTTTCACGATATTTTCAAAGGTACGAAAAATATTTAGGAAATCTATTATTCAAATATTGCATTTGGAATCATCTTATTCGTCTTTTATGTCTTTTTAAGTCTTTTTTCTCTTATTTCATGTTTGCAAATCAAGTACAATTTTCTGTAGGAGTTTTTATTAAGGCACTTTTCAATTGTTTTTGTCTATTTTCTGCTTTACTACAATACAAGTTTGAATTCTCAGTTTTGATTTTGAATTTTTGACAAATTTGACAGTTGGTCGAAGTCGATTCTCGAAACGAAACCGGAGTCTGGAGAGAACCGATAAGAATTTGAAGATGAATTCTTCAACTACCACTCCGCCTTCACCGCCTCCAAATACTCCAAACTGTTCTCGGCTAGAAGACGAGCTCAAGGACGAATGTGAAAGACAAGAAAATCAATTGAAAGAGCATTTGAGAAGCAAGAATGTCTTACAAATCTTCTCTGATTCCGATTACGTGCCCCTGAGTGAGGCAAAGAAACGCAAACGACCGGCCTCTATTTCGACTTTATCCGCTTCTCCCAAAATTGATCCGTACATGAATGCACAATCAGTAAGTTAGAATTTTTCAAAATTTCAAATTGAGTGAAATCAATGATCTCATTGTAGGTCAGCGCAAAAGAAACTTCAAGACGTCGTCGGAAAGAAACTTCAATTCAAACGCTCTGCGAAATTGTACCAGGAGTCGACGACAAGACTGATGACACCAAAGCTTTAGAGTTGGCTGCTAAGTACATTTTGTTTCTCAAAACCCGAGTCAATCCGGACCACGACAAAGAATTTCTTCGCAAGCAAATTATTTAAGAAACACATTTTGATATGTTTGTCCTACATGATGAATTATTATTTTCAAAGAAATAGAATTTGAAGGGTATTTCTTAAAAATGTTTATTTTCTCAATTCATCTTAGAATAATGTGTCAATTATGTGATATTTGCTAAGGCATCTCTGTAATTATCTCACTCTTGGAGTCTAAAAATGAGCTTTAGGGGTAGTATAGTGGTGCTTTGTGTCTTGGCTAATTAAAAATTGTTGGGCCCCAACTTTGATCTATTTAGTAGTGCTATCACTCTGAAAAACCAGGGTAAAATTCTTATCAAGTTGTAGAAGTTTCATAGGAAGGGTGTTTTACAATATAGGCAGCAGGGATTGAGGAAGGACAAGGAAGCTTGTGTGCAACTGCAAGAAAGCTTTCTAGAAAATGTCTAACTGTCCGGCATCTTTTGCTTTAGATTT